>CM077155.1:100161219-100654466 GCA_039583875.1 Platanthera guangdongensis | reverse complement strand
ATGCTGATCGTATTGTGAAGCGGTTTTGGCATGGGCGAAGGGAAAAGTGCTCTACTCCACTGGAACCTGGGCTTAAGCTTCGACGAGATGAGGGAAGGGTTTCTTCATGATCCCTTGGTGTTCAGGACTCTGTTGGGAGCTTGATTTACCTGACGATTACAAGGCCGGATATAGCTTATGCTGTTGGCCGAGTAAGTCGATATATGGCTGAACCAAGGAAATCTCATCTGTTGGCGGCAAAGGGGATTTTGAAGTATGTCAAGGTGACTTCTGAGATGGGACTCCTCTATGGAAGGGACGCGAGTTTGTATTGCTCGGGTACACAGATGCTGACTATGGCGGTGATTCGGATGATCGAAGGTCTACTTCTGGTTATGTGTTCACTTGCGGTTCAGCTAGCATCTCGTGGTGTAGCAAGAAGCAGGACTCGGTGTCGGTTTCAACCACGGAGGCGGAGTATAAGGCTTCGGCCTTGGCTGCTCGGGAAGCCGTTTGTTGAGGAGACTCATAGAGGATGTTCATGAAGAAGTGCAAGGGCCTACTTTACTCCGGGGACAATGAGAGTGCTCTCAAGCTGGTTAACAATCCAGTGTGTCACGCCAGGACCAAGCATATAGAGATTGATCACCATTTCATCAGGGAGAAGGTGTTGGAAGGATCTCTGCTGGTCGGGCATGTTCGGAGAAGATAATCTTGCTGACATCTTCACGAAGCCGCTGTCGAAGGGGCCTTTTGAACGCTTGCGCAGCTTGCTGGGCTTGGTCACCACTTCCCACTTCAAGGGGGAGTGTTGAAATTTGTGAAGTGGAAGTGGGTGACGGAACAGGCCGCGGCGCCTGTGGCGGACAGCCTTGGCGGACTGGGCGGACTGAGGTTTGCGGCCTGGTGAGAAGTCTGGTGGAAGCCGGCTGTGTTCTGAGCAGGTTGTTGCATGGAGTCCGCGGTTTGGTGCGGCCTGGTATCTGCGGATAGAGAGGCTTGCGGACTGGTGCTTTGCTCAGTGGTCGCGGGTGCAAGCTTGCGCTGTTGGCGGGTTGGTTCGAGTTCGCGGGAAGCCTTGCGGACTGGTGTGTCCGCGGTTTGGGCTGTTGCGGACTGGGCCTTGAGCTTGGCTGAGGCCTTGTCAAGCTCAGGTGTTACAGCAGGTCTTGCTGTGGAGACCGGTTGGCGGACTGGTGTTTGGAGTCCGGGAGGAAGCTGCTGTGTTGGACAAGTGCGAGGAGCTCGCGGACTGGTTGCGGTCTGTGCTAGGGTGTTTGGCGGACGGGACTTTGTGTCCGCCATGCTCGCACTGGCCCTTGATGGTTTTGGACTTGGTCACACATTGTGCCAAGTTCATGGTGTCCACCGTATCCGCCAAGTCCGCTATGACCGGGTGGATTTGCTGTTTGCCTTTGGTCGTGGACTTGTGGCGGATTGAGGTGTGAGTCTTGCGGACTGCCTCGGGTTGGTGCGGACTGTCATTGAAGAAGGTGTTGTCCTGCAGCAGTTGGAGCTTTGCGGGCTGGTGCCTTGTCCGCTTAGCTTAGGCGGACTTGGAGAGGGTTCGTCATCGGTTGTCGTGCTCCTGGCGGTTTCCTTGGTGTCCGGCTAAGTCCATGCGGACTCGGCGGACGGTGGTTGTATTCGCGCGGACTGAGGGTGTTGTCGCTATCTCTTGGGCGGTGACCACACTCCTCACCTTGCCTATAAATAGGACCCCCTGGCACATCTACAGTAACCTAAGTAACTTGAGTGAACAGTAAGTTGGGGTGTGCGAAGTGTTGCGGTCTGTGTTTGCCAGTCCGCGCGGATTGTTTCAGGCTGACGGTTTGCTGTGTGCAGGTCGCGCGGATAACTTCAAGGAGCCAGGAGTTTGGCTGTGACTTCGGTCAGTGCTTGGAAGTGTGCGGTCTCTGCGGACTCAGCAGGAGGTCACTCTGCGGCTTGTCATTTCTGTTTCATCTTTGCCAGCTTCAATAACCTGTCCGCCGGCTTCAGGCGGGTAGGGGAGTTCTTCAGTTCGGGTTCAGCAGGAGGTGAATAACGGTCTGTCCGCGCGGCCTCGCGGCTTCGGCGGACTCCGTGGTATTCGGCGGATTGCAGCATAGCTTGGGCGAGCTCAGCGGTCTCGGCAGTCTCGGCGACCTCGCGGTCTCGGCGGACTCCGGTGCTGTCCGCCCGGCTTGTTTTTGGGTCTTTCTGTTTTCAGCTGTAATACTAGCGAAATCATGTCTCGCTATGTATGCCTCGGATTGTAAAGAAGTGAATGCATAATAAGACCTTCTTGTGCTTCCATTGTTTTGTTGGGTGCAACCTCTAGTCCTTGGGCTTTTCGCAGGTTCAGCGTGCGAACTGGGTAGTTCCGAAGATATTAATTTGGCGTTGGGCTATCTTGTTGACCACGTTGAGAAAATTTAACACTTATAAGCATCCTTCTCAGCACGGGAAGAGTTCCCGGTCGGCACCTCGGGGCTTCTTCTTCCAAGACATAGAGCTTTCGCTCTTGCCTGAGAACAATTCTCATGTTCCTGTACCAGTCCATGTAATTAGTCCCACTGAGCTTATCCTTCTCAAGGATGGCTCTCAGAGACAACGTGGAGTGTGAAACACTTGCCATGGAATTCTACAAGAATTTATGCAGAATAAAATCAGTACCAAATTTCAAATACAATTTATTTTAATTTGGACTTCAATTAAAACACTCCCACTATTTTATTCGAAATGATAGCCCTCACTAACAATTCGGAGAGTTCATGCGAGCTACTCTCTTAGTGGACAAAATCTGTATTTCACCAACACAATGAGTCAGCTTTGGTTTTCCTCTCACGATGCGGTTATTTAGCTAGGCAACGCTTGTCAATTGCATCCTCATGCAACTCTGTATGGTTGGTGAATAACTCCTTACTCGCATCCATCATATGGTGCATGCCAACCCTATGCCTCTAGGCACTCAACCTTTGAGGTCACCTAGTTAAGCTGGACCCGATGTCGACAGTTGGATATCACAATTATCCACTCGCACCCTTACCAAGATAGACTAATGCACCTTGCTTTGGCAAGCCCACACTTCATCGATCGAGGCAGGAAGAGTGTCATCCATCGGAAGGCATCCGAACACTTAATATTTGATGAAGGGATTTTTATTATGGGTTAACAGTTAACCATGATCAACATTTGATCAATGTGCACATCCAAAGAAAAACAATTTTTCTAAAACCACATGCATCCCTTATGTGCACAACCTGACACCATCAACATTTGATAGAAGGAAGGGCTAAATCTGAACATCCGGAAACTTCCAAATCCTCAGATTTACATGCATTGGACAAAAGCAAAGACAACTCAACTTAAAGCAGTAGACAAGCTCATCTCTCTATGTTGGATTCAAAATCCAAAACAAACTCGAGGGATGGTTACTGCTAAGGAGACTACAATTTCTAACAATTAGAAATTTCCACGAAATTCCAGAAGTTCTTGGCGGGGTACCAAGACTAAATCTAGACATTTAGAACACTTCTAAATCCCTAGGTTTACACGCTCTGGAATAACAAAACTTCCAATACAACAATCATGGCCGCAACCTCGCTTTGATACCACTGTTGGGTTTCTCTATGAGGATGGCACAACGCTTGTACACGCAGCGGAAGAATAAAAGATCAAGAAAACCCAAAAGAGATGGGATCGGCCTTGGTAGTTGAATCAAGAAGTTAACATACAACTAGGCAAAAATTACCTCGGTGGCGTTGAGTCACAACTCAACGGAGATGCTCCAAGCTTCCTGTTTTTGCTGGTGGCGAGTTCTACGTGGAATGATATCCACGTCTCTGCGGAAATCCACATGAGCGGGAGAACACCGATCTTTCCGTCGCACGGAAATCGGGGAGGAGAAAGACCGCACCTTGCTTCTCCACGGACGGTTAGGCCCGCGCCAGGAAGAGCAACACCAGCGACGATCGCCGGAGAGTCGACGGAGCGAGCACGGTGGCGGAACCCTTCCGTCGGCGGGATTCGGATCGGCGGAGCGAACGAACGTCGGAACACTTCCGTCGGCTTCGATTCGATTAGCACGCACAGATCTAACTTCCCGAAAAACCTAAGTGTCCTTTTATACAAAGGCATAAATAGTCTTAGGAATCCACTATCCGCAGACCACCAAGAAAATTAGGGTTCCAGAATCGGCGAGTATCATTCGGCGAGATCGGCGAGAATCGGCGAGAATCGGCGAGAATCGGCGAGAATCACCTAGCAGATTCGGCGAGAATCAGCCGGCAAGTATCATCAAGAATCGGCGAGAATCAGTCGGCGAGTATCACCTAGGATCGGCGAGAATCAGAGCACAATACTCGACGATTCTCGCCGAACATGGTGGACCATACTCGTCGACCGTCGACCCGCGGTCGACGATACTCGACGATTCTCGTCGATCGTCGAGCCGCGGTCGACGATACTCGTCGAACTTGGTTTAACGACACTCGTCGACTCACGCCGAACTTGGGTTGACGATTCTTACCAATCCTTCAAGGCAACATTTGCCCAACCCGACGATCCTTTAAGGCAACACTTTGCCTATAACCCCATTCAGGTCGGTAATTGGTAACCTTTACCAACACAGTCGATCATTCAACTTCTCCACATCTCTTATGTGCGACCCTGCAGGCTCATATCGCGTTGGCAGTGAGATTACATGTTTGACCACTTCTAGATCACAATGGTAACTCCAACAAGATCTGCTTCAGGTAGATCTAGAAACCCTTCAGGCATTTGATCAGGTGCCTAAAAATAAATAGGTTTTTGATTAGGTGCCCTATCACCAAGGAGTTCACTTTTGAAGGGAGTAATAACCCTGTACAGAGGTGGGGATGAGAGAGTGATGAAAGTCTTCTTTTCTCAATCACAATGAGAAGACTATGTGGATTCAGTGATGTTGTCAAAGCTCCCCTGAGATGTAGAATAGTTCAGGAGTGGAAGCTTTGCTTCAGGGTGTAGGCCTTCAAGTTGATGTTGCTCTCCAACAAGCTTTTAGACTAATATGAATTGATTGTCTCTTGAAAGCCTGGAGCAGATGAAGAAGATGATGTTGATTTGTTGTAAGAAAACTTGTAGCTGAGTTCCTCTTTTGTGAGAGAAAAAGCCTTCTTGAATATTTTCTCTCTATCTTTTCTTATGTTGTCTGTAAGATATAATATCTATATATTTAATGCCTGAAGAATTCAAGCATTTGAATTCTTTCTATCATGGAATGGCTAAATCAATCCCGAGAATGGAATCTGTCTTGAGAAATCAATTGGCATTTAATCTCTGTAATAAGCCATATTTTGTACTGTCATTCAAACGGCTATATTTGATAGCATTAAATCTGAGAGCTATAAATGCTTGCAGTTAAGCCTTAATTAAATCTGCCAGCTGTAAATAAGAAGGTCTGAAAAATGGCACAGGAAATTGCCAAACTAAATCTTAAAGCTTCTTCAAACTGGGTTTGGAGATCGTTGAACGCAGCTCGGAGATCGTTGAACTGAGTTCAGAGATTTTGAACTGCATCTGAATTTTAAAGCTTCTTCAAACTGGGTTCAGAGATAGTTGATCTCCGCTCAGAGATAGTTGAACTGAGTTCAGAGATTTTGAACTGCATCTTAATTTTAAAGCTTCTTCAAACTGGGTTCAGAGATAGTTGATCTCCGCTCAGTGATAGTTGAACTGAGTTCAGAGATTTTCTTCCAGCAATTTTCTGAACTTCAAATCTGAACTTCTCTGGAATTTTTCTGAATGACCAAACCTGGAAATAATCCTATGACCCATGACTATATATTTTGGGTCAATCTAATAAACCCTAATAGTGATCCTTACCCAAATCCAACCTTGGGTTCCAACATGCGGCTTAACGCCAATGTGGAAATTGGGAGTACCAGATGTTTGATGATGTGCTAGTTGCATACGCGATAGGGTGTCTTGGTGAAGCCCAGGTTTTGCATACATGCTGTATAGTAGGCCCCTTTTTATTATATGCTCAACATAGAAAACGTTTTTTGTTTGAGACATCCAAACCTGTTCTTTTAGAGCTTTACATGTTTATGTATATGGTATACAAAGTGCTGACTTGCAGGTTAGAGGGGTACCCCAGAGTCCGTTAGGAGCTGCCGGAGGAGATGTGTTGGTTACACAGTTTGAGTTCAGCCTTTGCTGACCCACGTTACCAACAAATATTATAGGGTAAGGATCACAAGCAGGAGCTAGCTCTCCGGCCAAAAAGGCCTAAGCCTCAGGAAGTGTTACAAGTTTTGTACGAGCTCTATTTTGTGGCATTGTGTGTTTGATGCTCTAGTTTTTCGCTTGCATGTCGAGGTAGTCTAGGAGTGCTCATGCACGTTGATGTTTGATTTTATCATTTGAGTTTTGGCCTATATATTGTTGTATGGCCTTAAGGTCGTTTTGATACTCTTATGAATGTTGATAACTTCTGCTCATCTTTTCGGTTTTCGCTATCGTTTATTCTGAGTTTTGTGGTTGGGTAGTTAATATCATCTGTTAACGCTAAAGTTGTGGCGTCTATATGTTATGGGGCCTCGGCCGGACCCATATTATATAGGCATGACAGGGGATGTGTTACAAGGGCATCCCTGGGTAAGGTGTAATATTCTACAGTATGTAGTAGGGAGTATCATGGGTGGGATTTAGCATGGGGGCAGCTTTAGGAACAACTTTTCTTTTCTTGGCCACTTTCTTCTTAGCCTTTGAACTGTCAGATTCATCAGAATCATCATCATCATTATCATCGTCAGATGATCCTTGAGGATTATCATATAAGTCATCAAGTGCCTTCAGAATATCTTTGGAAATTTATTTCTCAGCCTGAGGCTGTACTTGAGATTCTGCAACTGCAACTGCTGTTTCAGCAGCACTTTCAAGAGCAGTTAATCTTTCTTCTGCTATATCAGCCATAATAATTTCATCTAGATCTGCTAGGAGACTATCATCCATCTTATATGTAGGAGGGGAGATAGCCTTTTGAGGAGAAATAGCCTTGGGGGCTGAAACTGGCTCAAGAACATTCTCAATCATATGTTCTTCTGTGAATACTGGAACTACAAAACTGTCTTTGAGTTGCTTAGCAACTACAGGACTTATTAGAGAAGTATAAGGGACTACAGCCCTAGATTGCTGATAAGAAAAACAAGGTAGAGTACCTCTATAAACAAAACTGAATGATTCTAGTAAAAAATCTAGATTAACTGTGGGATTTAAATATAAAATCACCAACAGTATTTATTCCTGCTTTAACTATGTCAGTCATCTCTATATCAGAATTTGTAAACAACTCAATTATTTCTGCTGGAGGGGCTGCTTCTGCTGAGTCATCATACATCTCAGAATTTGTTGTTGCTACTGCATAGGGGGGAACTGGAGCTTCTTCACAGAACATCTCCCCTTGACTGGGTTCACAGGGTCCTAAAGCCAGTCCACCAGAAGAAGGAACAGAAGACAGGGCAGCAATTATAGAAGAGAGAGAGGTGATGGAAGCAGAAAGAGGGGTAATAGCATTAGCTATAAGTTTCTCAAGTGTGGGAGAAATAAAAGCAAGAAGATCTTTTGCAATATCAGAAAAATTTAGATATAGGGGTTCAGGAGCAGAGGAGGAGTAAGGAGTGTGATGTCAACAATTTGAACACACATAGAATGCATTGGAGAAGTCTGTGTGGGTGTATTCTGGAAATGTGGAGGGAGTAATTGATGGAATGTCAGTGGGATGACTGGAGGGATAGTAATAGAAGGAATTGCAGTGGTAGAAAGGGGAACTGTGGTTGTGGGTGAGGAGATGGGTTCCTGGATTGGAGAATTATGTGGAGATGGTTGAGGAGACAGTAGATTGAAAGATGGTTGTGAGGTTGATGGAATTTCAAAGAGATTTATTGGAGGTGGAGATGGAGGTGGTGTAGTATGTTCTGGAGATGGAACTAGTGTTGGAACTGGTGTGGGTAGATGTTGTTGTTGAGGGGAGGAAAATGGTTATTGTTGAGGAGGAGGTTAAGGAATGTTGGTGGAGAGAAGGACATCTTGTGCAGTGGAGGACTGGTTGTCACTGCCCTGGTGCTCTCAGAAGTCCTGGAAGAGGAGGAATCCTTAGATGGCTTTGAGATTTTCCTCTCCCAGCTGCCAAAAAGTGCAGATGTAAGCCTTTTTGAGGCATTAATGAACACTATCAGGGGACCAGTAGTTCAGATGCCTGCTCTTGAAGGAAGATTCCCAGAATCCTCCCAAAGTACACTTCTTTCTTCGTATTCTTCCTCTTTATTAAATCAAATAGCAGTTTTCCCCAGTTGACTGCTTTCTTATTGACCAGAGCACACATAACTAGAAATTTGTGCCTGGTAATGTAGTCGTGGGCTGTGTGCTTGCCCAACAGAACCTTCCCGACAACATCAGCTAAGAATTTATACTCCGAAGATAAATTTTTCTTAAGTAATTTATTTGGGTTATCTCCAGTATGACCCATTTTATCAACATGTTCTCATATTCAGTATTATCCATCTTAATATCTTCATTTCCATTAAGTAAATCGAAAATCTCAGATAATACGGTGGGGGTTAAAGAAATCTGATTACCGGACATAGTCCCGATCATTGTATCTGCATCTGGAGTGGTGGAAGTGAACACCCATTCTATAATCTCTGTAGTTGCTATCTTGATTCTGTTTGTCATGAAGTTCTTCAGATTCTGGTCCTCAAAGAGTTTCAGAATATCCAAAAACATCTGGTGTGAATGTTGGAATGAATCGAAATCGATGTCAAAACCCATATCGAACTTCATCGCCGCCAGAGAGCTTGATGGAATCGCCATTATTCACCTGCAAAGGAAAACAGAGAGATCAAGTGCAAAGGGAACAGAAAGCGCGGGACGGAGCTCGAAGAAAACCTAGATATATGGTTTTCAGAATATGAAGCGGCAGACGCCATCCGACGAAAAATAAAAATTCTTCGATCTGCATTCGATGAAATATTTTATGACAAAAGAGTTCGTCGATCTCAGTCAGAAGAAGCGAAAATAATTCGTCGATCTCAGGTCGACAAAACATTTTATGAAGCAATATCATCGATCTCCGTTCTATGAATAAAACTTCACACACAGAGAGTTCGTCGATCTCAGGTCGACGAATTTCTCAAGAACTTTCCACAGTTCGTCGATCTCCGTTCGACAAACTGTGGCAAATTCTTCGACCACAGACAGAAAATTAAATTAATGCATCTCCATTGAGCATACCTAGTTGATTCATTAAGAACAGATGTTTCTTCTCATCCAAGGGTTTGGTAAAGATATCTGCCTTTTGCAAATCAGTAGAGACAAAGTGAGATTAATTTTCTTTTTGTCTACACACTCCCTAATGAAATGATGTCTTACATTTATATGCTTTGTCCTTCTATGATGCACTAGATTCTGTGCAATAGAAATTGCACTTGTATTATCACACAGTAGAGTTGAATTATTTAAGTTGACACCATAATCTAGGAGTTGGTTTTGAATTCACGGCATCTGTGAGCAACAACTGCCAGCTGCTATATATTCAGCTTCTGCTGTTGAAGTGGACACAGCTGTTTATTTCTTGTAAAACCATGACACTAGCCTTTCACCAAGGAACTGACAAGTCCCTGATGTGCTCTTCCTATCCGCTCTACATCCAACAAAATCAGCATCAGAGTATCCAGTTAACTCAAATTCTGAATCAGTTGGATACCAGAGACCTAAATTAGGGTAACACTTTATATATCTTGAAATTCTTTTTAGGAAAATAAGGTGAGATTCTTTAGGGTTCACCTGGAACCTAGCACAAAGATATGTAGCAAACATAATATCCGGTCTACTTGTTGTAAGATATAATAGTGAACCAACAACGGCCCTATATAATTTCTGATCTACAGGTTTCCCATGTTCATTAGAATCAATTACAGCATTGGTAGCCATAAGTGTTTTCTTTGCTGAAGCATTAGCCATCCCAAACCTTTTAATTAGATCCTTAGCATATTTACATTGCGATAAGAAGATGCCATCAGGTGTCTGCTTCACTTGGAGACCAAGAAAGTAGGACAGCTCACTCATGCTACTCATTTCAAACTTTGAATGCATAAGGTTGGAGAAACTTTTGCATAGTTTGGAATCTGTAGAACCAAATATAAAATCATCTACATATATTTGTACTAATAAGATTTTATCATGATGATGCTTAATAAATAAAGTCCTATCTACTATGTCTCTAGAAAATTATGCTCTAAGAGAAAGCTAGCTAAGGTTTTATACCAAGCTCTTGGAGCTTGCTTTAGACTATAGAGAGTCTTATGTAATTTGAAAACATAAGAGGATAAGTAGGAGAAATAAAACCTGGTGGTTGTTCTACAAAAAGCTCTTCTTTAAGTTCACCATTAAGGAATGCACCCTTAACATCCATTTGGTACACTGTGAACTTTTTGTAGGCTGCATAAGCCAAGAATATCCTGATTGCTTCCATCCTTGCAATAGGTGCAAATGTCTGGTTATAGTTTATGCCTTCTTCTTGTTTGTATCCTTGAGCAACTAGTCTAGCCTTGTTCCTTATGATAAGACCTTGAGCATCAAGCTTGTTTCTAAATACCCATTTAGTTCCAATGACTGGGTAGTCTTTTGGTCTTGGAACTAAATTCTAAACTCTGCATCTCTAAAATTGGTTGAGCTCCTCTTGCATTACAATAATCCAGTGTGGATCTTGCTCTGCATCTTTGATGGTTTGGGCTCAATTTGAGATATGAAGCAGGCATTGGCATCAGGTCCTGGTGGAGTTGATGTCTTGTCTGCATACCAACTGAAATGTCTCCAATCACCTGAGATACTGGTGATCTCTAAGTGTGACAAATTCAGTAGGAGGAGTTGGTTGAGCAACAGCTTGGGTAATTAATTCCTCTTGTGAAATTATAATGGCTGTTGGAGGAAGTTCAGCCACTTCAAAACTTTCTTCTTCACTCTCTTCTTCAACTTGTGGAGAAGGATGTGATGGAGCCTCTTGGGTGAGGTTTAACTCATCTAATCTCACACCCAAGTGAGGTACCTGCAAAGTGTTATTGGAGGAAATTTCTTTCTCCTTATAAAATATGTTAGTCTCATCAAATGAAACATGAATAGATTCTTCTATTTTCATGGTTGATTTATTATAAACCTTATAATCCTTGCTTACTTGGGAATATCCAAGAAATATTCTCATTTCAGCCATAGCTTCAAACTTTCTAATGTGTTTCTTATTATTGTTGTGAATATAACATATGCAACCAAAACTTTTAAAATAATCTACTTTAGGTTTCTTTCCTTTAAGTAGCTCATAAGGAGTCTTATTATTTAGCTTGTGTATGAAACTTCTGTTCAGTACATAGTTTGCTGTGCTCATAGCCTCTGTCCCAAAGGATATGGGCAAACGAACATCTGCAAGTAATGTGCCTGTAGATTCAATTAGGGTTCTATTTTTCCTTTCAGCAACCTCATTTTGTTGAGGTGTTCTAGGAGCTGAGAAGCAGTGCCTGATACCTTACTTCTCACAGAACTATTGCATAAGAAGAGACTCAAACTCAGTACCATGATCACTTCTGATCAATGCAAATTGAGTAGAGTACTCAATCTATATGTTCTTGAGAAAATCTGTAAGAACCTTGAAGTTATCTGACTTAGATCTCAGAAAGAATACCCAAGTGAATCTTGAGAAGTCATCTACAATCACAAAAGTATAAGATTTCCCTCCTAGGTTTTATACAACAATAGGGCCAGAAAGGTCCATATGTAGCAAGCACAATATTCTAGGTGAGTCACTTTTATTTACAGATTTAAAGCTACTTTTAGTTTACTTGCCTAACTGACAAGTCCTTCAAAGACTTTCCTTCTTGTAGGGGCAAGAAGGCAATCCTCTAACAAGGTTGTCCCTAGAGAGTTTAATAATGTTTTTCAAGTTAACATGACTTAATCTCGTATGCCAAAGGACATTATTATTGCTGGTTTGATTAAACAGGAAAATTTCTAATTTTACAAACTTAAAGTTAACTATGTAAATGTTTCCTACTCTAGTGTCAGTCAATACTACATGGTTATCTAAAGAAGTAATAATACATGAAGTTTTATTAAAGGATACCTGAAACCTTTCATCACATAACTGACTTATGGATATCAGGTTGTGCTTCAGTGGACTTACATATGCAACATTCCTGAAAGTGACTGCTCCAATCTTGACCTTTCCATATCCTTCAGTCTGGCCAAAATTGGGATCACCAAATATTACTTTAGGTCCTAGCTTTGACTTGTATTTGATTAGGTTGTCCTTATTTCCAGTCATGTGTTTTGAACAACCATTATCCAGATACCACTATTGCTCTATGGTGGGATAGTCTTTCACCTGCAATAAAATAGATTAGCTATTCTTGATCCAGGTTACCTTGGGTCCTTATTTCTTCACATAATTAAAACTAGAGATATAAGAATATTAAGGTTGACATTTATAACCTAAAGGATGATATCTTCTAGGTGGAATAATCCAATGATTAAATTGATTGATGGAAGATCTTGGTTGATTATGAGTTTTAGCAAAATTAAAGTTTCTGTTAATGTGAACTAGGTTCGACGAATTCAAGAAAGTTCGTTGATTTGAGTTCGACGAATGGGGATGAGTTCGTCGAACTCCACTCAGAGAATGGAAGTATTCTTTCTCTAGGCCCCAAAATCGTCGATCTCGGTTCGGCAAACCATATTGGTTTCGTCGATCATAGTTCAACGAATAATTGTAGTGAATATTTGCATTCAGAGTTCGTCGACTTGAGTTCGACGAACTGTACATATTTCGTCGATTTGAGTTCGATGAAATCTACTGAACATTGTTATAATTAGTATTTTTATTATTCTTTTTCTTATTCTTTTGTTTTAACTTAATTTGTTTAACATTATTATTATTATATATCTTTTCTTTTTCTTTTTCTGAAACAAATTTTATTGGTGTTGACAATATATTTTTATGGATTAGTGGGGGTTGGCTTGATGAAGCTCCTAAGCCCAGCTTGTCATTTAGTCTGACATTCACTGTGCTTGTGATGTCCATCAACTTGATACTTCTCCCATTTAGGGATTCTTCAAGTTGCCTTGCCTCAGCTAATTCAAATTTTAGTGAGATGATTTGTTCATTTGTTATAGTTAATTCATCTTTTAGTTTAATGTTTTATGAAGTCAAGTTCTCTTGATCAGACAATTTTTCCCTAAGGGCTTTAATTTCTTTTTCAGAATCAATTAAATCTATACATAAAGATTTAAGTTCTGTTTTGAAATTTTCAGAATTGTAATCAATGGAAGAAAATACTTGATTTGCCTCTAATTCTGATGATTCTTCATTATCTGACTGGTCAGCTTCTAATGGACTGTAAGAGGCATTGATAGCCATGCAGCAAACTTCCCTTGCCTTTGTCTCTTCTTCATATTCACTGGAGCTAGGGGATAAAGATTCATCTTTGGTGTCACTCCAGGTCTCAGCCACAAAGCCTTTCTCTTTTCTCTTATGCTTGCTGGAGGATGGCTTGCTGTAGTGTTATTTTCTGGAGTCCTTTTCTCTTCTTCTCTTCTTCTTTGTATTTTTGGGACATTTTGATATGAAGTGTCCTAGTTTCCTGCACCCAAAACAAACAATCTCTTTACTGGGTGTCTTGTCATACCTGGGTTTGTCATCTTGCCTAGATGACTTTCTTTTGAGGTCCTTCTTTGCCTTTTTGTAGAAACTCTTGGCAAAGAGAGTCAGAAGTTCTTCACTTATTGTTGGAGCATCTATTTCTTCTGAATCTTTGAAAGATATGCTTTGTTCTTTTCTTACTGGTGGAGGAGTCTTTTGCTCTGCAGCTTCTCTTGACTTTATTAGTTGCTCATATGATTTGAGCTTTCCCAGAAGAGATTCAGTGGAAATCTCATTCAAGCTTCTGGCCTCCTTGATTGGCCATATTTTGGAATCCCATGAGCTAGGGAAGCACATGAGGATTTTATCATTCACCTTAGTGAGAGAGTTGCCTTTGTCCAGAGTCTTCACCTCACTGATAATTGAACTTAATCTGTTGTATATGTCACTGACAGACTCAGATTCATACTTCTTAAAATTCTCCTATTGGGAGATAAGATTTGATCTCCTGTCCTTTCTCTCATCTGCTAAACCAGCAACCATCTGGTTGAGAGAGTCCCAGATTGCTTTGGCAGATGTGCATTCAGCCACTTTTTGGAATATGTCATCTGACATAGTCTGTGCTAGGATATACATTGCCTTTGCATCTACTATTTTCGCCTTCTTTTGAGCATCTGTCCACTCAGGTGGTGGAATATCATGTGTACTTGAAGATGTAGTAGCAGTTATAGGTTTAGGGGGACCTGTCAAAATATAATTATATATGTCTTCATCAATAGAATTCATATAAAGCCTGATTCTTACCTTCCAGATGGCAAACTTATTCAAGTTGCAAACTGGAGGTCTGGTGCTTGTATAATCCTTGTTCTGTGCCATACTGTGAACTAAACAGAAAATCTAAGAAAATTGAAAGCAGATATATCAAGGATCTTTTGGTTCAAATATTATCTTGTACAACCAAAGGAACACTGCTCTGATACCAATTAAAAGAAAGGGGGATAGATCTGATTTACTCTAGAGGGGGGGGTGAATAGAGTAATTAAAATTTTGGCTGTTTTTTAATATTATCAGAGTAAAGTAAGTGATACAATAGTAGTAATCAGAAAAAATAAACTAAACTATGTTATCACAGGAAGCTAACCTATCACAGCAAACTAGTCTAACACAACGAAGCAAACCTATCACAGCAAAGCAAGAGCATCACAGAAAATGATCAACCAGACGCCATAAGAATTTCATAGTGGTTCCACAAACTAGGTATATCCACTCTTCTACCACCCTGGTAGGAATCCACTAGCAGGTTTTGATCAGGTGACTGCCACCACAAGATCTACTTCCAGGGAGATCTCACAACCCTTTGAGCTTTTGATCAGGTGCCCAAAAACTAAGAATAAACTTTTGAAGAGAGTTAATAAACCATTTATACAGGAGGTGAGAGAGGTTGATGGTGTCTTCACTTTCTCTAATCAACAAAGAAGAGTTAGTGGATTGTTATTTGTCAAGAGCTCCTTCTAAAATCACTTGGAGCCTTGCTCAGGGTGTAGGTCTACTGCCTTGTCTTGAAATGATGTCCAGGAACTTCTCACTCATAGAATGATTGTTGTCCTTGAATGTTCCTGGAGAGAAGTTGAAGTAGACTCTTGATCATTGTTTGTTGTTCTTTTCAATCTTCAGTAATCACAAGGAGAAAACTAGATGTTTTCTGCACAGAGAATGGTTCTGAATGTTTTTTGTATTCTTTGTACTATTGCTTATATATCTCTGTATTTGTTGTCGATTGAAAAGAGAAAATCTCTTTTATATTCTCTGTCGAATTCACCTTTGAAATTTTACCTAGCATTGAATGCTGATTGCCTTGAGAGTGAAATGCAGCTGGAGAATATTCTCTTTAATGAGTTTCCCAACTGTCCCAATAAATTAAGCAAGTAATTAACCCTGATGAAGACCATAATCAATGCTGCCAATAACATCTATATTTTGGGGAATATATGGATTAATTACTCAGAGAATTACTGCTAAATAATATAGGGAAAAAGATAGAAAGTGGGAAAAACTGTAAGTCAGGCTTAGATAGAAATCGTCGACCTCTGAACAGATTTTGTTGACCGGAGATCCAAGTTCGTCGAGCTGAGAAATCCTGTTCATCGACCTGAGCTCAGCGAACTGTATTCTATGAATAACTTGCCAATTTAGTGGTCCAAGTTCATCGAGCACAGAATCTGTCTTTGTTGAGCTGGGTTCAGAGAACATAAACTGTTGAAGTTAAATACCAGAATTTGTCAATCTGAGCTCGAATATCGTCGAGCTCAACTCAGATAATTAACTCTAAGTTCTTCGAGTAGAGCATGACTATCGTCGAGCTGAGTTTGACATATGTCGAACTTATATACTAAACTTTGATTTCTTCTAAGTCTTGAGTCTCCTGAAGTCTTCTGCTGGTTGGTCCATCAAGGTTGAACCTAATGACTTAGCCTAAACTCTAGGACTCAAAGACATGACCCTGGCTATACATTGTTGGTCAAAACTCATCCTAATTAGTGAACCTAGCCCAAATCCAACTTGGGATCCAACAGAAACCCATGCATATGCCAAATTAAGGATTTCACATGTCCAAGGAAGAAAGATCGTTACCCTTGATGATCGCTTTGGAGCCATGGAAATCTAGCCAGATGAAAAGCACCGCAACGGCCTTGCCTCCACAAATCTGGACTCGACACGTGATTCGGGGCTCTGAAGCTCCACCGGCAACCGGATTCCTCCTCCTTCTCCCTTGATCTCCCGACTCTCCACCTCTTTAAAAAGAGAGAGAAAAGACTTTGCTAATGAGAGAGTTATCCTCATCTCATGGACTTATAACAGCAGGGATATCTCAGAACTGTTGGATCCTAATTTAAAGGAATGAACGGCAATGAAAAACCCTGAAAATCACTTTCCTGGGCCAGACACGGCTTGTGAAACGCCCGTGTCATAGGCCGTGTACCTTAAGCGGCAAAGAAACCGACTTATCCAGACCAGGACACGACCGTGTGACACGCCTGTGTCACACGCCGTGTGCCAGATACGGCTTTAGACACGCCCATGCCCAGCCCGTGTACATCAGTTTGCCCAAGCACAGAGAAGTACACAGACCTTAACACGCCCGTGTCACAGTCTGTGTGCCCCACTCAAGGATCGTTGAGTGCATTTCGTCGAACTCACTCGAGAACTCTCAAGTGCATAGCAGGACACGACCCTGGACACGCTCGTGTCACAAGCTGTGTACCCCACTCGAGGATCGTCGACCTCATTTCGTCGATCTCACTCGAGACCACCATGCTGTGTCGACATTTCCTGAAGTATGTCTACACATTCTATAAAGGCTGTGTGTCGAGAACTTGATGAAGAGCTATGTCGACTAATTTCTGAAGTGTGTCGACACAGTCTACAAAGACAATGTTGAGACTAAGTGAAGAGCTATGTTGACAGTTGCTAATGTTTGTCGACAACGCCAAAGGAAGTGTGTCGACACCCGGGTAATTGTGTCGACACATACTCCATCTGTGTCGACACATATTGTCCTTGTGTCTCGACATATTCAGCTGAGTTAAATATCTCTAAGTACCAAATCTCAAGACTGAAGACTTGGCAGCTGCCAGAATTATCATGACCTATTAGACATGACAGAACTGTCAGATGCCAGTCAAATACCGGATCAGTCGGTTGCCACTGATGTAAACTATAAATAGGGTCAGGCTATCAAAGAAAAATAAAAACTGAAGACGAAGAGAAATTAAAGAGCAGTTCTCCGAGAAGAATTCACGGATTCCAGTACAGAGAAGATTCTGATTCAAAATCAGAGAAGGAGATTGCTTAATAGCAGATCTTTTGAAGATTGCAGAATTAATTCAGTAAGGTGGGAGGAGCTAGATCTACACCAACTTCTCAAGAAGATTCAACCTAGGTTCTCTATTTCAAGAAGATTTGAATAAGCTAAGTCAGGTTGAATCATATTCATTACTACAAAGAACAGTTGAAAGTAGATCCAACAAGATTTGTTCAAGATTCCTTCATCTCTTTCAGAGTGAAGGAAGGAACATCTTCTTAATCAAATTCCTGTAGGATCTATTCTAGATCTGAGTGTAAGAGATTGCGTTCTCTTAGTTGTAAGCCTGTAACTATAAAGGCTAAGGTAGGGTTGTTTGCATGAGGTAGGAGATTGATTTTTCTGAGCTGTAGGCCTGGTGGAAGAGGCTGAGGTAGGGCTTGATTGCCTGAGTGGTAGGAGTGGAGATTCACTCTGAGGGAGGGTTCTTGGGAATAGCCTGAGTTGTAGCACTTGTTGAAGTGTGAGCTGTAAGAACTAGTTTGGGTTCTAAGTTGTTAGATTTGAGGATCTGAGAAGGTGGAAGGAAGTTAGGCCAAATCTAGTATATTGCTTGATAGGCGAAGGGGGAAAGTGGATGTACCCATCATTTGGGGAACCACTATAAAACCTGTGTGTATGCTATGATTGGTTGTTTGTATATAGTGTTAACTATAGATTATATCTGTGTTGTGATCAAATTATTAACTATCTAAGTAGAAAAAGAATTGAACCTATTCACCCCCACCCCCCCACCCCCTCTAGGTGTTTAGACAATCTTGAAACCAATTCTTTCAGAGGATCCTAGAGACAGTGAAATTCTCGATGGCCATTTGGATGACCATCGCATTGCAGAAGAGATCCTCATGATCTACCATGTCCTTCCTTGAGAAAGTAATCTTCTCTTCCATTGGTGCGGTCTGGGATGTGGAGCCAACGCTCTGACGGTACATGGTGTGGAGGCTCGCCTTCCAAGAAGCCTCAACCCCCACCCCCACCCCACCCCCACCCTATAGATCACTCTGATCCCTCCCCGAGTCCCGATGTCTGCCCGGTCTTCACATCGATCCTCCTCCTCCTGAGGCAGGTCCTCCTCAATCCTCACCTCATGGCGCCCCTGTTGTTGATATTGCTCCCTGTTCCCTCTCATCTCGAGGAAATCCGGGCATGTGGCTGTGGCGTGCCCTTCCTCTTAGTGGAAGTCGCAGTAGGGCAACTCCACCCTGACTTCTCTTCTCCTCCTTCGCGCCGCTCTCCTCCTCTCCCCTATGGCTATGGTCATAGCCTGATTTTGAACGGGGAGTGGAGGTCTTTGCGCCTGCCTCTAACCCGGGGGTGGAACTGATCCTAGCCCCCCTGGTGGTGGTCCCTTCCCTGATAACGTCTCTGTGGCCACTGGTCTTGCCACTCAGGCCTCCAGCCCACCTGACGGTCCGGCTCCTGATGCCCCCACTAGGGCTATTGCAGCCCCTGAAGTTGTCGACGTTCCCCCTGCTGGGGTTTGACTCTCCTCTCCTCCTGCCCCCTGCTGCCTCTCGGCTCCTTCTCTTCCTCTGTGGCCCACCTGGCCAACTTCATGGAAAACTCCGGATTTGACACCTCCCCGTCGACCTCTCTCGTCGCCCTCTCCATCAGCTCCTTGTAGGAGAGGGGCGACACTCTCTTCAGCTCCATCCTGAAAAAGCCCTGGTGGTCGACGAACTGAGCTCGACAAAGTGTCGAGAGAGTGAACACGGCCTAGGACACGGGCGTGTCCAAGGCCATATCGTGCTTGGGTTCGACAAATTTTTGCGTGGTCGGCAAAAATGAGGTCGACAATTGTCGAGTCAACGAACACGGCCTGAGACACGGGCGTGTCCCAGGTCGTGTCCTGCTCGGGATGTTAGTCGGGCCATGTGAGAGGATAAACACGGCCTGGAGCCCAGGCGTGTTTGGGTTTGACACGTGCGTGTCAAATGTGACACAGGCGTGTCAAATGTAGCACAAGCGTGTCGAGTACCCGTGTTCTTCTCGGGTTGTGTTTAGACCTGTGTCGATGGAGTAACATGCCCAGCAACACGGGCATGTAATGAGTGACACGGGCGTGTCATGTTTGACTCGGGCGTGTCCAGAACCCATGTCCTTTTCTGGGTGTGATGGTTTCGGCATCGATTGAGGCACACGGCCTTGGACACGGGCGTGTCATAAGTCGTGTTCGGCCCAGGAGTTTGGTTTTAAGTGTGAATCGTGGTCGTTCGTTTCCTTCTATTGGGATCATATGGTCCGGAGCTGTCCTTGTTGGGTTATGTTCAGGAATAGGGTTTGAAACCCTCATTCTTCTTCAAGTCTTCTCTTTCTAAAGTTTTAGAGAGAAGTGAGAACAAGGAAGGAGGTGAAGGAGAGATCCTGCTGCTGGAGAAGCTTCGGAGCCCCAAATCGCGAGCCAAGTCCAGATCCGCGGAGGTATGTCCGTTGTAGTGGTTTTCATCCGGCTAAGTTCCCATGGCTAGGAAGAGTGGCCTTAAGGTAACGACACGTCTCCTCTTGGTTTCTAGGATGCGTGCTTAGCATCTTTTAATTTAAGCTTTCGGGCACCAAATCTCTCAAATGAGAGGGGTATGGGTCGCCAAGGTTCAAGAGGAACCTCCAGGTCGATTGAGTCCGTCCCCAGCATGATTTTGCATTAGAGATCCGCTCCGTTTGTGGATTAGGCATTGTGGGTGAAGCCGTAGTCATGACCATTAGTCCAACTCGGTGATGTTGCATAGCGAGCCTTAAGGATTTTGTAGAAATCCATTGCGACAAGATGTTGTTTGTAATGTATATGATTTCTCCCTTTTCTCGAGTGAGTACGTGTAGCTGGAACTGGACAAGGTTAGCTCCGCATTGGCGGTAAATGTTTTCCTTGGTGGACAAGGTTAGCTCCGTATTAGCGGTAGATGGTTTCCTTGGTGCGCGGGGACGTTGCAGTACAAATGATGGATTAGGGTGGGAATGTTTATGGATTGTGATGTACTAAGATGTGGCTTTATCTCCGTGGTCGGCTGGCTATCCCGTGACGTGCAGGTCATGTGGGGAGAGTGTCCCGGCAAGACTAGTCCCCTTCTATGAGACTGACAAGAACGTCTAGCATTGGGCAAGCCCGGGAAATGAAGCCACGAGCGGGTGGGGTCCAACAAGGGTACTTAGAATCGGTTTGTGTGTGAGACAGAATCCTGACATGTGAAGTCAGAGTTTGCAGGCAAGCCCAGGTCTAAGACCCACGAGCGGGTAGGACCTTGGCATGATTTCCTTGTTGCGGCTTGTATGCCGTTAGGGTAATTATAGTACCCTTTTGTTTGCGGCTTAATGTCAATTAGGAAATTGGAAGTACCCAGATGTTTTGATGATGTGCTAGTTACATACGCAATAGGGTGCCTTGGGTGAAGACCGGGTTTTGCATACATGTTGCATAGTAGGCCCCTTTTTATTATATGTTTAACATAGAAAATGTGTTTGTTCCTTGAGACATCCAAACCAGTTCTTTTAGAGCTTTACATGTTTATGTATATGGTATACGAATTGCTGACTTGCAGGTTGGAGGGGTAACCCGGGGTCCGTTAGGGGCGGCCGGGAGGAGATGTGTTGGTTACACAGTTTGAGATCAACCTTTGCTGACCCACGTTACCACCAATTTTTACATGGCAAGGATCATAAGCAGGAGCTAGCTCGCCGGCCAAAAATGCCTAAGTCTCATGAAGTGTTACAAGTTTTGTACTAGCTCTAGTTTATGGCATTGTATGTTTGATGCTCTAGTTTTCCGGCTTGCATGCCGAGGTAGACTAGGGGTGCTTAAGCACATTCATGTTTGTTGTTATGATTTGTGTCTTGACTCTCTATTATTGTAAGGCCTTAAGGCCGTTTCGATACTCTTATTTATGTGGATAGCTTCCGGTCTTGTTTACTATTTCTGTTGTTGTTTGTTATTGAGTTTTGAGATAGGGTAGTTAATATCATCTTTTTATGCTAAAGTTGTGCGTCTGTATGTTGTGGGGCCCCGACCGGACCCATATTATACGGTCATTACAGGGGAGTTGTTACAATTTGGTATCATAGCCAGGTTTCGTCCAAGGTCAGTTAGGGCGGTCGATTTAACGTAATCGGATCGCGTATAGAAGTTATCCACATAAGAGTAATGCGGGACCATGAGTGTCCTTATATTTGAGTCTTATGATTCGAGACTGATTCCTTGTTTTCTTGCTTTTGTAACAGTGCAAGCAATGAGGCAGGTATGTCGAGACCAAGAGAAGAGCTTTCAGCGAGCAGCATTACTGCTCAGGGTCCTTTAGGCATGGGTGTAAACCCGGCTGACTTCTATCGCATGCTTGCAGAAGCAATCGTAGAAGCCCAAGCTGCAGCGACAGCTCAAGTAGCAACCCCTGTTGCTCAGGTAGTAACTCCTGCTACCCCGGATACGACGACGACCATGCCGGGCGGAGAAGCCAGGCGAGCAAAGCCGTTGGCCGAAAGGGTGGTTGTCGAGCATGGAGACCGGCAGATGAAGTATTTTCTGATCTTCCATCCTCCAACATTCAAGGGAGTCGGTACGCCGACTGATGCATAGGATTGGTGGGCACAAATGCAAGAGCTTCTGAGGGCGGCAGAGACGCCAGAGGAGAAGAAATCTGAGTTTGCGGCCTTCATGTTGGAGGGAGACGCGAAGTTGTGGTGGGTGAGCCATAGCGGCCGCCAGTTTCTCGGACGCACCCCATCCATGAAAGAGTTTGGGAATGCTTTCCTAAAGAAGTACAATCCTGTGTCGACAAGGTTTGCCCTCCAAAGGCAATTTCTGCACTTGGTGCAGCGGGATAAGACGGTGGACGAGTATGTACAGGAGTTCACTCGGTTGGGACGTTATGCAGGAACGACAATGGAAGATGATGAGGAGAGGGATAACCTCTTCTACCAGGGGCTGAATCTAATACAACCCCTCATCGTCATGAAGAGAGCTGGTTTCAACGAGCTAGTTGAGGCTGCCAGGATTTTGGAGAGTGATCTGGAGTGAAGCCAATGTCGTAAGGGTTTCGCGCCCAAGCAAGGGGAAGGGAAGCCTTCTCAATACCAAGGAAAGTCTGAAGGGAATAGGTGGAAGAAAAAGCCTCACCCATTCAATTCCGATGAGAAAATCAAATGGAATTCTGGAGGGTCTCACTCTAAGGGACCACCGACGTGCTTTAATTGTGGCAAGGGGGCACATAGCTCGTTTTTGTGCTCAAGGAAGTGCTGAGCAGGAGCCAAGGCAGGAGCAGACTGTGCGTTCCGGCCCTAGTGCTGCAGAGAAAGGGAAGATGGCGGAGTCTAGCGCTTCTCGGTTCCAACCGGTGCAACCAAGGGCTTACAACCATGGACAGCAGGAAGCGATCCGACAACCCGACGTGGTGACAGGTATGAGGAAGTTAAAATTAAATCTTAGACTTCATACTTTCAAACCATTTATGTTTGATGCCTCTATTTGAGGCTTTGTGTTAGTTTTCGAATACCCCGCTAGGATATTGTTTGATAAGGGAGCGTCGCATTCTTTTCTTGCGGAAAGCTTCATCCGGAGAATTGGAGTTGAGTCGTTCTCGGCGGACACAGAGCTGAAGGTGCGCATGCCCAATGGGTCATCCATGACCACCGGGTCAAAAGGTCGCATTTGTTGGGAGCTAGGCGGAGTTGACTTCGTGTTAATAGCAGTGGTCCTATCGTTGGTTGAGTTTGATGTAATATTGCGGATGGACTGGCTTGCGGAGCAGCGGGCCAGTATTGACTGCCTATCCAAGGTGGTGACCATGAGAAGTGAAGGGCAGACAGAAGTTAAGTTTGAGGGCCTTAATGGAGTGTCATGTTTCCTGATTTCGACCATGCAGTTGGTGCGGGCAGTTAACCAGGGGGAGTAGCTCTTGTAATATTATTGGAGATTCACCTTTCCAAGTTATCACTTGAGGAAGTGCCCGTAGTGGCAGAGTTCGAGGATGTGTTTCCTGATGAACTTCCTGGAGCACCTCCTCGATGGGAGATTGACTTCTCGATTGAGTTAGTGCCAGAGGCACGATCGGTGTCACGTCCTCCGATTAGGATGGCACCAAAAGAGTTGGCTGAACTCAAGGTACAGTTGCAGAACTATTGGAGCAAGGGTATATCAAACCCAGTTCTTAGTCGTGGAGCGCGCATGTGTTGTTCGTGAAGAAGAAAGATGGTAGTATGCGGTTGTGCATTGACTACCGAGAGTTGAATAAATTGACTATCAAGAATAAGTATCTGATTCCTCGAATAGACGACCTGTTCGACCAGTTGGTGGGGTCTGTGGTGTATTCAAAGTTGGACTTGAAGTCAGGATACTATCAGTTGTGAATTCGAGATGAGGACATACCCAAGACAGCGTTTGGTACGAGGTATGGTCATTTTGACTTCTGGGTGATGTCGTTCGGGCTGACAAACGCACCATCCGTATTCATGGATTTGATGAATCGCGTATTTTGGGAATACTTGGACTCTTTTGTAGTTGTCTTTATTGACGACATTCTAGTTTACTCCAAATCGGAGGTGGAGCATGATACTCACTTGAGAATAGTCTTACAAGTGTTGAGAGAGAACCGACTTTATGCAAAGTTCTCGAAATGCGAGTTCTGGCTAGAGAAGGTGGCATTTTTGGGCCATGTGATTAGTGGGGATGGGGTGGCAGTAGATCCAACAAAAGTGGAAGCCATCAGAGATTGGCCGACTTTGAGAACCGTGGCGGAAGTCCGAAGTTTTCTTGGGCTAGCCGGGTACTATAGAAGGTCCGTAGAAAACTTTTCGCGGATAGCTCTACCCCTCATATTACTGACTCGTAAAGACCAGAAGTTTGTGTGGGCTCAGGAGTTCAATCAGGCATTTAAGACACTGAAGGAAAGGCTGATGACAGCTCCGATCCTAAGTCTACCGAAAGGGAACAAAGGATTTCAAATTTTCAGTGACGCATTGGGATGCGGTTTGGGTTATGTATTGGTGCAACATGGCAATGTGATACCCTTTGGGTCTAGGCAGCTGAAGCCTCATGAGAGGAATTACCCCGTCCATGACTTGGAATTGGTGGTGGTAATCTTTGCGTTGAAGTTGTGGCGGCACTATGTTTATGGTGCAAAGGTGGAGATCTTCACGGATCACAAAAGCCTTAAGTATCTCCTGGATCAGAAGGACCTGAATATGCGGCAGTGCAGATGGGTCGAGTTCCTTGGAGACTACGAGGTGGATATTCAGTATACGCCAGGCAAAGACAATGTGGTGGCAGATGCCTTGAGTTGAAAATACTCTGGGCAAGGAAATTGGATCGAAGCTCATGATGAGCGGTTGGTGCTGGATTAGGAGTCCCTCGGCTTGGAGTGCATAGCAATGGGCGAGTCTAGCAGGGCTCGGTTAAACTGGATTGAAATGCAGAACGATTTGTTTGATCGTATTCACGAAGCGACTCGTTTGGATGTGGAGTTTCAGCCTTACGTAGCGGAAGCTCAAACGGGCGAGAGCAGCTCCTGGGAGTTGATCGATGGGATTCTGAGGAAGGATGGAAGGATCTGTGTACCGCAGTTTGGCAAGCTCCGTGAGGAGTTGATGTTTGAGGCTCACTTCACAAATTACTCCATTCACCCGGGCAGTATAAAGATGTACCTAGATATGAAGAAATCCTTTTGGTTGCCTGGACTGAAGCGGGACGTAGCTTTTTACGTGAATCGATGCTAAACTTGTGCCTTGATGAAGGCCGAGTGTCAGACGCCGGGCGGGTTCCTGAAGCCTCTTCCATTCCCCGAGTGGAAATTCGATGACATCTCCATGGACTTTGTGCATGGGTTACCTAGATCACAGTAGGGTAACGACGCGATTTGGGTGATTGTGGATCACTTAACCAAAGTGGCTCACTTCATCCCAAATCGAAAGGAGGACAGCGTGGAGAAGCTGGTAGATTTGTATGTTCGCAGCATTGTGTGACTACATGGGATTCCTAAGAGTATAGTTAGTGATCGCGATGGACGTTTCACATCCAAGGACTGGAGGTTGGTTCAGAAGAGTCTGGGCATGAAACTCAAGTCCAGTGCGGCTTTCCATCCTCAAACTGATGGGCAAATCGAAATAATGAACTGTACTATGGAGGATATGCTGAGGATGTGTATTCTTGACTTTGGCAAGAAGTGGGAGGATCACCTCTTCATGGTAGATTTCGCTTATAACAACAGTTACCAAGCAAGTATAAAGATGGCGCCATACGAAGCTTTGTATGGAAGGCGGTGTCGAACATCGATTTCTTGGACAGAGGCGGGAGACACCAAACTTTTGGAAAAAGAAGTGGTAGCTGATGAATTTGAGTTGGTGCGAACCATTCAAGAGAGCATGAAAGTGGCTCAAGATCGACAAGCAAAGTATTTTAATGCTCGCCACAGGAAGCTGGAGTTCGCGGTAGGCGATTGGGTCTATCTAAAGATCAAGCCGTTCAAAGGCGTTTCGCGCATTAGCCGACTCAAGAAGTTAAGTCCAAGGTTTTAGGGACCTTTCGAGGTTATAGAACCGGTGGGAGAAGCAGCGTACCAGTTAGCATTGTCCACGGAGCTGAGTGGATTACACGACATCTTCCATGTCTTCGTCTTGAGGAAAGCCTTAGTAGAGGCTAGTGTGATGATCGAATCGGCGTCAGTGTCGATAGAAGAGGACTTGAGGACGCGTGTTTGTCCAGTCGCTATAGAGGATTCAGAGATTCGGCGGTTGCGGAACAAATAGGTCAAACTTGTAAAAGTCTGATGGGACAACTACGGTCGTGAGGAGCTCTCATGGGAACGAGAACAGATCATGCTGGAGTAGTATCCAGAGTTATTCCTTTCAGGTATAATTTAATTTTTGTGCATCTTTCTATTTCTGTAATTTCAGGATGAAATTCTTTTAAGGGGGAGAGAGTTGTAACGCGCCAAAACTCAAAAGAGGGACGGACAGCGTTTAGAGCCAAGTCAGGATCTTGGTAGGGGTTACACATCCTGGGACACAGGCGTGTCCAAGGCAGTGTCGTGCTCAGGTTCAACGAAGAACCCGGGTGGTTGACGAACTGCGCTCGACGAAGTGTTGAGACAGTGAACAAGGCCTGGTATACGGGCGTGTCCAAGGCCATGTCGTTCTCGGGTTCGACCAATTTTTGCATGGTCGGCGAAAATGCGGTCGACGATCGTCGAGTCAATGAACAAGGCCTGAGACACGGGCGTGTCCTAGGCTGTGTCCTGCTCGGGATGTTAGCTGGGCCGTGTGAGGGGATAAATACGGCCTGAAGCCCAGGCATGTTCGGGTTTGACACGGGCGTGTCGAATACCCGTGTTCTTCTCGGGTTATGTTTGGACCTGTGTCGATGGAGTAACACGCCCAGAAACACGGGCATATACTGAGTGACACTGGCATGTCATGTTTTACACGGCCGTGCCCAGAACCCGTGTCCTTTTCTGGGTAAGACGGTTTCGGCATCGATTGAGGCACACGACCTTAGACACGGGCATGTCACAAGCCGTGTTCGGCCAAGGAGTTTGGTTTTAAGTGCGAATCGTGGTCGTTCGTTTCCTTCTATTGGGATCTGATGGTCCAGAGCTGTCGTTGTTGGGTTATGTTTGGGAATAGGGTTTGAAACCCTCATTATTCTTCAAGTCTTCTCTTTCTAAAGTTTTAGAGAGAAGGGAGAGCGAGGAAGGAGGTGAAGGAGAGATCTGGCTGCCGGAGAAGCTTCGGAGCCCCAAATCGTGAGCCGAGTCCAGATCCGCGGAGGCAAGTCCATTACGGTGGTTTTTATCGGGCTAAGTTCCCATGGCTAAGAAGAGGGGTTGTAAGGTAACGGCACTTCTCCTCTTGGTTTCTAGGATGCGTTCTTAGCATCTTTTCTTTCAAGCTTTCAGGCACCAAATCTCTCAAATGAGAGGGGTATGGGTCAACAAGGTTCAAGAGGAACCTCCAGGTCGATTGAGTCCGTCCCAGGCATGATTTTGCATTAGAGATCAGCTCCGTTAGTGGATTAGGCATTGTGGGTGAAGCCGTAGTCGCGACCGTTAGTCCAACTCGGTGATGTTGCATAGCAAGCCTTAAGGATTTTGTAGAAATCCGTTGCGGCAAGATGTCGTTTGTGATGTATGTGATTTCCCCAATACTCGAGTGAGTATGTAACGCCCCGAAACTCAAAAGAGCGACGGGATGAGTTTTGAGCCAAGTTTGGAACTTGGTAGGGGTCACACGGCCCGGGACACGGGCGTATCCCAGGGGCGTGTCATGCTCGGGTCGACGAAATGGCCGAGAGATCGACTAATGTAGAGTCGACGATCGTCGTGCAGCGAACATGGCCTGAGACACGGGCGTGTCCCAAGACATGTCCTTCTCGGGGTGAAGGCTGGGCCATGTCGTGGGAGACACACGGTGTTAGCACACGGGCATGTTTGGGTAGACACGAGTGTGTCAGTTTCGACACGGGCGTGTCGAGTACCTGTGTCCCTTGCGGGATGTTTTTGATCCTGTGTCGATGGAGGAACATGGCACCCTACACAGCCGTGTGCTGTATGACACGAGCGTGTCAAGTCGGACACGGGCGTGTCGAGAGCCAGTGTACTTTTCGGGACGCGTCGATTTTGACGGCGAATGGGGAACACGGCCTTAGATACGGCGTATCACAAGCCGTGTTCGGCCCAGGTTTTGGATTTCAAGCCCGAATCATGGTCGTTCGTTTCCTTATTTTGGGATCTGACGGTTCAGGGTTGTTCGGGCTATGTTATACCCGGGAATAGGGTTTTGAATCCTTCATTTCACCCAAATAATTTCTTTCTAAATTTCTAGAGAGAGGGGAGAGCAAGGAAGAAGAAGGAAGAGAGATCCGGCCAACGGCGGAGCTTCGGAGCCCCACATCACGAGCCGACTTCGGATCTACGTACGGAGTCGAGGACGTTGTTGGATCCCTAGTTGATTTGGGCTAGGTTCACTAACTTAGGATGTGACCCAACATGTATAGCCAGGGTCAAAGTTGTGTCCTAGAGTGTAGGCCAAGTCCTTAGAGTCAACATCAGATGGAGCAGCTATCAAAAAGACTATAAGGGACTCAAGACTTAGAAGATTTCAAGACTAAGTAAAAATGAGTTTACGTTCATCGAACTCAGATCGATGAAAAATGTTCTCAGCTCGACGATCTTGTGACAATTCTCTGAGCTGAGCTCGATGATCTTCATTCTCTGTTCGATGAAAACTGGGATACTTCAACAAACTAAAGTCAGGATAACTCAAGATTATTCAAAGTCCAACTTCAGACTTTGGTCGACGAACAAGATTCTGAGCTCGACGAACTTGGACCTCAAGTACTCAACTTCTCAGGTCGACGAAGTCAACTTCTCAGGTCGACGAACTCAGTACTCTACTCGACGAATTCTGGAACCAGAAGATTTGTGTCGACACTTAGGGCATGTGTCGACACCAACTATGTCGACACCAGAAAACTTGTGTCGACACCAAGACTAATCAGTCGACATCCACCTGTGTCGACACCAGAAGATTCATGTCGACACACAAAATATCTGTCAACACAAAATACTCGACTAAGTCCAGAAAGGTTGCTGAACTCCAGTCGACGAAGTTACAAACTCAGCTTGATGAACTTCAGACAGAAAAGGCAAAGGCTCTGAAGCATGCAAGTTCTGCTATCAGCTCGAGGAACAGGAAGTTGTCTAGTTGACGAATTCAATATCTCAGCTCGATGAATTGGTAACTCAGTTCGACGAATTCTGCCAACTGTTCGTCGATTCCAGAATTATCCATTTCTGGCATTCAATCCTCACTCAAATGCAATAATTCCTGACAGATTAATGCTAAAACATTCTCTGAATGTATCCGTTAGAGGAAGCATTAATTACAGTCTTCCTCAGGAATATTACTTGCTGATTTTCCACAAGACAGTTGGGGAAATACATTAATACCGATTATTCTCAGGCCGTCAGCATTAATTACAGATGATTCAAATTTTTGAAAAGCGACAGAAGAAAAGATCATCGAGAACCAGTAGTTAGATAGAAGAACATACTCAGTCAAAAAAACACAGACTGACTGCAAGAATTCTTACAGTAGCAGAAAAGCTTCACACGAGAAAAATCATACTGAAGCTCACAAGTGACAGGCAGTGATCTTATTTGAGAAGAAGAAGAACAATCATACAATATCAAGAGTATTCTTCTTCAATATTCTCTCCAGTACTTCCAAAAACAACAAATATCAAATCAGTCAAGAAGCTCCTACATTACTACTTGTCAAGAACTCTGATTGAAGACCTATCACCCTGCAACAAAGCTCCAGATCTTCCCTGAACCATTCTACATCTCAGGGGGAGCTGTTTGCTAACATCATTCCACTTAAGTCTTCTCAGTTTATTGAGAAAGAGAAGACAAAATCAGTCTCTCACCTCCTCCTGTATAAAGGGTTGTCATCTCCCTTCAAAAGTGATTCCTGGTTGTAAGTCTCCTAACCAAAAGGCTTGAGTTGGTTTTTAGGGACCTGATCAAAACCCATTGGTGTCAGGCACCTGATCAAAAACCTGAGTGGATTCCTACCAAGGGTGGTAGAAGAGTGGACTACCCAGATTTGGGGAACCACTATAAACTTCTTGTGTCGTCTGGTTGCCTACCTTTTTCTTTTTGTGCTTGCTGTGTGACTGTGATTAAGTTTATTATTTTCTGTTTTACAGTTTTCTTAATTACTGCACTTTTTCAGTTTGCAGCAAAAGCTGTAACAGCACTATTATAGGGACCTAACAAATTTTAAGTATACTCTATTCACCCCCCCCCCCTCCTCTAGAGTATTGTAGATATAACCCTCACTTTCAATTAGTATCAGAGCAGGGTTCCTTTGGTTGGACAAGTTAACCCTTGAACCAAAGATCCTGTGTTAGATCTACACATTTATTTTATTTACTTCCATTTAGATTTTATACACAGCTACAACACAGAACATGGATTATGCAAGCACTAGACCTACAGTGTGCAACCTTAATAGGTTTTCCATCTAGAAGGCGAGAATTAAATTGTTTATGAATTCTATTGATGAATCCATTTACAACTCTATTTTGTCAGGTCCCATTACACTATCTGCAGCCTCAGAAGCCCACAAATTGCTAACAATTGTTGATGCAAGAGCAATGGACATCCTTGCTCAATCAATGTCTGATGACATTTTTCAAGAAGTGGCTGAATGTATTTCAACAAAGGAAATCTGGTACTCCCTCACATCATTGGGTGCTGGATCAGCAAAAGAAAGAATATTTAAAGCTGAATCTTGGAGTGATTCTGAAGCTTCATCCTGTACAACTGAGGATGAAGAAGAAATAAGAGCAAGAGAATTCTGCTTGATGGCAATCAATGCATCTTCCAGCAGCTATAATGAAGAATTTGAATATGATGAAGAATCAATAACAGAAACAGAAGAGGATCAAGTTATCTCCTCCCTTGATTTCTCTTCAGAACATTTTAAAGAAGATTTTAAAACTTTATGCAATGATTTGATTCTGTCTGAAAGGAGATAAAACTTATCAGAGAAAAAGTAATTAATTTATCTTCTGAAAACATTCAACTCAAAGAAGAATTAACAATTACTTCAAAAAAATTAGATTCATTAGAATCAGTTAAAGACAAAGAAAAGATAATAGACTTAGAAAAAATAATTGAGTTTTTACCAAAACAAACTAAAAACATTCAGAAATTGTTTGTTCAAAATAAGTCGTCGAACCAAGGTCGACGATCTCAATATTACTCGTCGAACGGCGATCGACGATCTCTGAACCGAGAGGTTGGGTTTAACTACTCAGCAAAAGGGGATCGACGATATCATCACTTTTCGTCGAGCAGAGGTCGACGATCGTGGAACACAGATAGTAGTCATTATTACTCTGTGAACCGAGATCAACGAGATCAATACTGGTCGTCGAACACAAGTCGACGATCTCTGAACGCAAATTCTAGTAGTAATCATCCTTTGATCTACGATCGACGATATCAGTATGATTCGTCGAACAGTGTTCGACGATTGTGGTGCCCCGAGAATGATTGTTTTCATTCTTCGAGCAGAGATCGAAGATCACATCAAACATCGTCGAGCTCAGTTCGACGATTCCACCAGAAATCGTCGATCCCATATTCCATTAGCAGAAAACAAAATTCTAATAGGAACTTCAATCTCCTTAATCAATGGATAACACCACCAAGAAGATATCATCCTAAAGGCTATAAGAATCAACCTGAATGTTCTTACATTTCCAGTTATAGTTATGTAAATCACCAAGTACCCAAGGTCACCTGGGTCAAAAATAATTAGCTATTTTTCTTGCAGGAAAAGAACTGTCCAGCATATAATCAACATTGGTACCTGGACAGTGGGTGCTCCAAGCTGGGAGCAAAGGTTATCTTTGGTGATTCAGACTGTGGCCAGACCAAAAGTTATGGTAAATTCAAGATTGGAACAGTGGTTTTCAAGAAAGTTGTCAGGCTAGAGGCTATAAGGATTTTGCTGGCCTATGCTGCATGAAAGAAGTTCAAGGTCTACTCAATGGATGTGAAGAGTGCCTTCTTGAATGAAGCACTTAAAGAAGAGGTTCATGTTGAACAACCCCCAGGTACTATTCTTCCAACTCATCCACCTTTTGGCCTCAAATTACATGGTAGATAGAACTCTCTTTGCAAAATTGCATCATGATAAAATATATTTGGTTCTACTAATCTCAAATCATGCAAGCAATTTTCTGATCCAATGCGTTCCAAATTTGAGATGAGTAGCATGGGTGAGCCATCTTATTTCCTTGGTATCTAAGTGAAAGAATCTTCTGCTGGAATCTTCATTTCCCAATCTAAATATGCTAATGAGCTTATTAAGAGTTTGGGATGGCTGATGCCTCACCTATGAAGCCCCCCCCCCCATGACTGTCAAGGTTGTATTATACTCTGATGAACATGGAAAACCTGTTGATCAGACCTGGTGTAGGGCCACTGTTGGATCCCAATTATAACTAACAGCAAGTAGACCAGATATCATGTTTGCCACATACCTTTGTGCTAGGTTCCAGGTGAACCCTGAAGAATTTTACCTTGAAAATGTGGCTACTGGCAGTTGTTGTTCATAGATCTAGTGGATACAAAACCAACTCCTAGATTTTGGTCTCAACCTAAATAATTCCACCATTTTCTGTGACAGTACAAGTGTTATATCTATAGCACATAATCCAGTGCATCATTTTAAAACAAAACATACAAAAAATAAGACATCACTTCATTAGACAAAAGAAAAATTAATCTTGATTTTGTCTCCACTGATTTTCAAAGAGAACACATTTCACCAAACCCCTAGATGAAAAGAAGCACCTATTCTTCCTGAATCAGCTTTGGAATGATCAATGGGAAAGATTAATTTATTTTTCTGCCCTAGGTTTTGGATCTGTTCCAAAATCGTCGAACATAGTTTGACGATCCTGGACGTAATCTTGAGCTAAATCGTCGACCAGCGATCGATGACAGCTCTGTGAAGAAAACATCGTCGAACGGAGTTTGATGCCTATACTTCAGAAGATAAATCGTCAAACGGAGATCGACGATCTATTTACCCTTTTAAATCTGAGATCGTAGTTTTTCTTTAATTATCGTAGGACAGAGCCCGACTCTTCATATTCTGAAAAACCTACTTAAGTGTTTATCGTCGCGCCCTATCCCGCGCTTTCCAACTTCCCCTCCTGCACTTGATCTCGTGTTCTCTCCTGCAGGTTTCTAAAGGCGATTCCGGCGGCTACCCTATCTGCAATGAAATTTGACGCAGGGTTTGACATTGATTTCGACTCGTTCAGCCATTGCGATCAATCTTCATGGATATGCTGCAGTTTTGTGAAAATCAAGGTCTGAGGACGTTTATGACAAAGATAACCAAGTTACCAAGTGCAGAGATAAAAGAATGGGTTTACTCCTCTATCTTGAAAGTGCAGGTTAGATCTGAAATAATCTAGAGGGGGGTGAATAGAGTATTGTGATTTCTTCAAACTTTTTACAACTTTTGTTGTAAGCCTAGGTGAACAAGTCAGCAAATAAAATAAACTAAGCATAGCAACTTAAACAATCACAGATCACAGCCAAAACAAAAAATAAAGGGCAACCAGACGACACAAGAAATTTTATAGTGGTTCCCCAACCTGGGTACATTCACTCTTCTACCACCCTGGTAGGAATCCACTCAGGTTTTTGATCAGGTGTCTGACACCAATGAGCTTTTGTTCAGGTGCTCAAAAAACAAAACCTCAAGTCTTTTGGAAGGAGACTTGCAACCAGAATAATTTTGAAGGGAATTAAAACCCTGTACAATAGTTGGAAAAGAGGTGATGGTGTCTTCTCTTTCATCATAGCACTGAGAAGACTGTGGATCGATTTCAGCAAATATTGCTCCCCCTGAGATCTTGAATGTATCAGGAAAATTGGAGCACTGCTGCAGGGTGATAGGTCTTCAAAGACCTAGAGTGTTTGGACCAGAAATTGCTTCAGGAACTTCTTTGACAAATTGATATTTGTTGTCCTTTGAAGTAGTCCTGTGAATTGGAAGAAGAAGACTCTTGATAGTGATAGGTTGTTCTTCTTCTTCTTGATGAAGTTATTCTCTGGCCTGGGCTAATTGCAGTAGAACTTTTGATTTGAGTATGATTGTTCTTCTGTGTAATCTGAGTGTGTCTGTCTGATTGTCTGTGTGTATCATTGTATGTCTGTATGACTTTGTAGTAGTACTTTTTTCTTTCTTTTCTTTTCTATATCCTTTTTGACTGACTGAGAACATTTGAAATTTGAATATTGAGCAGTAATTGCAGTCGGCCTTGGAAGGAAGCATCAATCAATGATTTCCCTAACTATCCTATGGAAAAACGACATGTAATAGTCCATAGTCAATGCGCGTTCTAACGGTAACATTCTGAGAAGATCTGGCATTAATAACTCCGGAATCATCGCCAAGAAATGGGACGGGAAAACTGAAGAAGACCTAATCTGGATTCGTCGAACGTAGAACACAATTCGTCGAGCTGAGTTTGAGTTCGTCGAGCTGAGCTTGAGAGAGTTCATCGACCAGACAATCTTCATTCGTCGAACATACAGTCTTCATTCGTCGAGCTGAGATCCAAATTCGTCGAGCTGAGAACAGTTCTGGATTTAGTCAAAATATTCTGTGTAATTGATATTTAGTATCGACATAAGCTGGTGTTGACTGATATCCTGGTGTCGATATAAATCCTCTGAATTCAGAATTCGTCGAGTGAGTACTGCATTCGTCGACCTGAGAAGCTGACTTCGTCGACCTGAGAAGTTGAGAACTTGAGGTCCAAGTTCGTCGAGCTCAGAATCTAATTCGTCGACCAAAGCTTGAAGCTGGACTTAGAAAAATTTTGAAGTTGTCCTGACTTTAGCTTGATGTAGAAAACTCTGTCTTCGTCGAACAGAGAACTAAGATCGCTGAGCTCAGCACTAAGAATTATCTCACGATCGTCGAGCGTAGAACACCTTTCGTCGAGCTGAGTTCGACGAACGTCGAACTCACTTCACTTAGCCTTGAAATCTTCTAAGTCTGGAGTCTCTGATGGTCTTGTTGAAAGCTGGTCCATCTGAAATTGAACATAAGGACTTGTCCTAGACTCTAGGACACAAAATTGACCCTGGCTATACATAATGGGTCACATCCTAAGCTAGTGAACCTAGCCGAAATCAACTAGGGATCCAACAATCTCCCCCTATTTGGGTGAGGTCACTAAGAGACTCAAAACAGTAACAAACAGAAAAATAAAGCAAGAAAAGAAATATATCTGGCAGAGAATTACCAACACATGTAGCAGATTTATATATACACAGCTTTGTTTAAGATAAATAGCATAGTTCTGAAAGAAAGAGCAGAAAGAAATTAAACCAAAAATAAAGATTACTTCTTCTGTTTCTGCTTGGACATGTCTTCTGATGTCTGTTCTCCTGGCTTTTTGAAGATGATTTCTCTCTTCGGATCTGAAGCCTGAGCCTTTGTCATAGTCATATCAGCTGCCCCAATAATATTCAATGATGTAGCTCTGGGGACAACTGCTTCTGGATGGAGCTTCATATAGTCATCAACATTAAACAGTTTATTGCCTTTGTCAAATCTTTTCAACGCTTCTTTTCTATACTTTGACATTGTTGTTAACCCTGATGTATCTTTGCCTTCAGCCTTTGCTTTATTAATCAGAGATAAGCTAATTAACTCCTGGAATCTGGCCATTTTTGCAGTATTTGCAGTTTCAGGATCTTCAAATGGAATTGGAGGATAGTATGGCCTTTTTGGACTGTCAGCTTTCTATACTTCAGAGGTTTGTTGCTGCTGCTGCTGATGCTGTTGATGTTGATTACCTGAGGATGGTTGCCACTGCTGGCTGCTTCCAAATTATCTCCCTGACTGTCTCTGATAAGTTTGCATGGGGGCAGATCTCTGGGAGCTAGAGGAACCAGTGGCACCAGCTGCTAGAGGAGGAGGAGGATCCTTCCTATACCTGTGAACTGGAGGAGGGGAATATCTCCTGCTTCTCTTCCTATCCTTTTGTTGGTTCTTGGATAGCCACATCCATGCAGGCATTCCCTTGTATGGAGTGACATTGTGCATAATGTAGTAAGGGATATCAGCATTTGTATTAGGCTTAGGAGCTGGAGGAGGAGGAGCCTTCCTTTTCTTTGATAGCATCTTCTTTTTCTTACTGGCAGCATCTTCATCTGAATCATCATCATCATCTTCTTCATTGTCAGAACCCTAAGGGGTATCATAAAGAGCATCCAAAGCTTTCAAAGCTTTATCATCAATAATAGCTTTTTCTGGAGGAGGGGCAGAAGGTTCAGGAACTGGAGCTGGGGCTGAAACTGGAACTGGAACTGTTGAACTAATTAAGACTGAGCAGTCTTATTGAGCTCTATTCTCTTCCTCAATGTCTGCCTGAATCAATGCATCCAGGTCAGGCATTAGGGAATCATCCATAACAAAAGTTGGAGCTGAGATCTCTTCTGGAGGAGATGGAGTAGCTGCAGAGATTGGAGCTAAAGCAGGGATAGCAAAACTGTCACAGAGTTGCTTAGCAACTGCTGGACTAACTGGGGAGGTATAGGGTACAATAGCCAAATGTGGCTTAGTAAAATCTGTTGGAAGAAACTGCATATGTACAGAATCAAAAACTTGCAGCAAATCTGGTGGATTAACTGTGGGATTCATAAAGAAATCACCAAAAGGTTTTATTTGCTCAACTAACTCATCTAGGTCAATATCAGTATCCATAAAATGAATTAATTCAATTAAATTAGAGTCAAAATCTGTATCTGTATCTGAAACTACTACTGTAGAGGGGGCTGCTACTGTATCTGCTGCTGCTGCTGTATCTGCTGCTGCTTCTTCATAGAGCATCTCCCCCTGCCTGGGTTCAGGAGATCCTGGAGCCAGGCCCCTGAATGAAGAGGGGGCAGTAGATAGGATAGAAAGCTGGGCAGATAAAGAATTGATGGAGGTCACAAGAGGTGTAATGGCCTCTTGGATGAGAGATTTGATGAGGGGAGTGAGCAAGGATATGATGGTAGAGGGATCAAATGGGGAAGGGGAAGAGGATGGAATGGACGATGGAATAACATGAATGTGATGAGTGGATGGAGATGAAGATGGAATGGGGGCATCTGGTATGACAGAGTTTGTGGGTATGTTGTAAGATGGAATGGATGACAAATGAGGGGGAAGAGGAGACTGAGAAGGTGTAGGAATATGGGTGTCATGAGGTGAAGCTGGAGGTGTTGGAATATTGGTGATGTCCAGAGGTGGAGATGGAGGTGGAGTAGACATAGAGGTATGCTGTGGTGATGAAGAAACATGAGTGGGGGAAGTTGGAGGAATTTGAAGAGTGGTTGATGATGGAAGATGGGTTGTTGGAAGAGGTTGTGGAGATGGGAGGACCTCTTCAGCAGGGAGGGGAGTGGCCTTCACAGCCCTGGTGCTCTTAGATGCTGGGATGGAAGAGGAGGAGGCCTTGGAGGGCTTGGAGATAGTCCTCTCCCATCTGCCAAACAAGGCGCAGGTGAGGCACTTGCTGGCATTGATGAAGATGGTCGGGGAAACCATGCATTCACCAGCCTTTTCCTGGAGTAAGATCCCCAGGATTCTTCCAAACAAACTTCCTTCTTGCTGTTCTTTTTCTTTATCAACTCAAAGAAGATATTGCCCCAGTTGGCATGTCTCTTGTTAACTACTGCGCACATGACAAGGAATTGGTGACGGGTGATGTAGTCATGTGCGGAGTGCTTGGCCATCAGTACCTTGCCTACAATGTTTGCCAGAAACTGGTAGGCGGCGGACAGTTGATTCTTCAACAGCTTTTTAGGGTTGCTTCCTGAAAACCCCATTAACTTCAGCATATCACCAAATTTTTCAGAATCCATTTCCATGTCATCTTCTCCATTTACTAATCCAAATATTTCAGAAAGGATGACGGGAGATAGGGAAACGGCGATACTTTCGATAGTGCCTGTCAGAACATCATCCTCAGAAGCAGTAGATGTGTATACCCATTCTCGAATTTCCATTCCATGTAGTTTAATCCGTCTAGTCATGAAATCCTTGAGATGAAGTTCTGCTAGCAGTTCCAGAATATAGAGAAATATGGGGTCAGAGTGTTGTAAGGAATCAAAATCCATATTAAAACTAGTATCAAATTTCATTGCGGACAATGCTCCTGCTGGAATCGCCATTGATGACCGGCAAGAAAGACACAGAGAAAACGGCGATCAAGAGAAAAAGAACTGAAAGCGCGGGACGGAGGTCGAAGAAAACCTAGATATTAGTTTTCCATAATATGAATAGACAAACTCCGTTCCACGAAAAAGAAACAATTTTTCGAACTGAGCTCGACGAAATAAATTATAGGCAAATAGTTCGTCGATCTCATCCAGAAGAATCGAAAACAATTCGTCGAACGTCATTCGACGAAACATCTCCTGAAGCAAATTTCGTCGATCTCTGGTTGACGAAAATTGTTTCCACACAGAGAATTTGTCGATCTCTGTTCGATGAGAATCTCTCAAACTTTCCCTAATTCGTCGAACTCCGTTCGACGAACTCTTGAAAATTCGTCGAATGCAGACAGAAACTAATTTAACTCTTCTCCATTAATCATTCCCAGTTGATTTATAAAGAACAGATGATTTTTCTCATCCAAAGATTTGGTGAAAATGTCTGCTCTCTGTAAATCAGTAGGAATATGGATTAAGTTAATTTTCTTTTTGTCTACATTATCTCTAATGAAATGATGTCTTATTTCAATATGTTTTGTCCTAGAATGGTGAACTGGATTCTGTGTTATAGCAATAGCACTAGTATTATCACAAAATAATGTTGAATTATTTAAGTTGACACCATAGTCTAGGAGTTGATATTGTATCCATAACATTTGTGAACAGCAGCTGCCAGCAGCCATGTATTCTGCTTCTACAGTTGATGTAGACACAGATGTTTGCTTTTTACAAAACCAGGAGACAAGTCTCATACCCAGGAACTGGCAAGTTACAGAGGTACTCTTCCTGTCCACTCTACATCCAGCATAGTCAGCATCTGAGTATCCAATTAACTCAAACTCTGACTCTACAGGATACCAGAGTCCTAGATTAGGACAACTCTTTATATATCTCAAAATTCGTTTTAGGAAAATAAGGTGAGATTCTTTAGGGTTCACTTGGAACCTAGCACAAAGGCATGTGGCAAACATTATATCAGGTCTGCTAGCTGTTAGGTATAATAGTGATCCAACAATTGCCCTATAATGTTTCTGATCTACAGGTTTCCCTGCTACATCAGAATCCACAACAGCATTAGTAGCCATAGGTGTTTTCATTCCTAAAGCATCACCCATCCCAAACTTCTTAATAAGCTCTTTAGCATACTTAGCTTAGGAGAGGAAGATACCATCAGGAGTTGCTTCACTTGGAGACCAAGGAAGTAGGAAAGCTCACCCATGCTACTCATCTCAAATTTAGAATGCATGAGATCAGCAAACCTCTTGCATAATTTGGATCAGTAGACCCAAAAATGATGTCATCCACATATATTTGTACTAACAAAATTTGGTCCTTATGACTTCTAGTGAAAAGAGTTTTATCTATGATTCCTTTTGTAAATTTATGCTCTAAAAGAAAGCTTGTTAAGGTCTTATACCAAGCTCTTGGAGCTTGCTTTAAACCATAGAGAGCTTTATGCAATTTAAATACAAAAGAGGGATAAGTTAGAGAGATAAAACCTGGAGGTTGTTCTACATAAACATCTTCTTGAAGCACTTCATTCAGAAATACACTTTTGACATCCATTTGGAATACTTTGAATCTCCTGTGAGCTGCATAGGCTAGGAATATTCTTATGGCCTCTAACCTTGCAACAGGGCAAAGGTTTGGTCATAATCAATTCCTTCCTCTTGCCTGTAGCCTTGAGCAAGAAGCCTAGCCTTGTTTCTCACAATGTTCCCTTGGGAATCTAGCTTGTTCCTGTAGACCCATTTGGTTCCAATAACTGGGTAGTTATGAGGTCTTGGAACCAAATCCCAAACTCTACATCTCTCAAACTGATTTAGTTCCTCTTGCATTGCAATGATCCAGTGGGGATCTTGCTCTGCTTCATGAATGTTGAGAGGTTCAATTTGAGAGAGAAAACAGGCATGCATCAAGTCTTGGTTGAGTTGATGTCTTGTCTGTACACCTGCTGAAATGTCTACAATCACTTGAGATCTGGGGTGATCTCTAAGTGTGACAAGATCAGTTGGTGGAGTTTGTTGAGCAACAGCTTCTGTAATTAATTCCTCTTGTGGAATGGTACTAGCTGTTGAGGGAAGTTCAGCCACTTCCACTTGAAGTTCTGCTTCACTGTCTTCAGCAACCAGTGGAGTAGGATGGGTTGACACCTCTTGGGTAAGGTTTAGTCCATCCAAAGACTCACACAGTTGTGGAACCTGCAAAAAGCTATTGGTAGAAATATCTTTCTCCTTATAAGACATGTTAGCTTCATCAAAAAATACATGGACAGATTCTTCAATTTTAAGAGATGATTTATTAAAAACCCTATAGGCCTTGCTTACTTGGGAGTATCCTAGAAAAATCCCTTCTTCAGCCTTAGCCTCAAACTTTCTAATATATCTCTTGTTATTAGTGTGAATGTAACAAATGCAGCCAAAAACTTTAAAGGAAGTGATTTTAGGTTTCTTCCCTTTAAGTAATTCATAGGGGGTCTTATTTTTCAGCTTACGTATAAGACTTCTATTCAGGACATAGTTAGCAGTATTTACAGCTTCTGCCCAAAAGGATAGAGGCATGTAAGCATCTACCAATAATGTTCCTGCAGATTCAATGAGTGTCCTATTTTTCCTTTCAGCAACCCCATTTAGTTGGGGAGTTCCAGGAGCTGAGAAGCACTGCCTGATACCTTCCTTCTCACAGAACTCATGTATAAGAAGATACTCAAACTCTATGTCATGATCACTTCTCATCAATGCAACATTAGTAGAGAACTCAATCTATATGGTACTGAGAAAATCTGTAAGAACCTTGAATGTATCTGACTTAGCTCTCAGAAAGGCTACCACCCTGAATCTAGAGAAGTCGTCAATAATCACTAAAGTATAAGACTTCCCTCCTAGGCTTTGTACTGCAATGGGTCCAAATAGATCCACATGAAGCAAATACAAAATCCTAGGTGAATAACTTTTATTAATGGATTTGAAACTAGTTTTAGTTTGCTTGCCTAATTGACAAGACCTGCATAGGTTTTCCTTCATGTAGGGGCCAGAAGGTAAACCTCTAACAAGGTTGTCTTTAGATAACCTAGATATATTCTTAAGGTTTACATGCCCTAATCTTTTATGCCATAATTCATTTTGATTACTAGTGATATTGAGTAAACAAACATCAATTTTGGCAGAGATAAAATCTACTACATATATGTTGCCTTGTCTAAGTCCAATTAAAATAGTTTGGTTTTCATTATTAATAATAGAACAAGAGGTAGAGTTAAAGTGTACCTGATAACCTTCATCAGATCTTTGACTTATGGATATTAGGTTATGTTTAAGTCCTCTTACATATGTTACTTTCTTGAAAGTAACTGTCCTAATTTTGACTGCTCCATATCCTTCTGACTGGCCACTGTTTGAATCTCCAAAAATCACCTTTGGTCCTAGCTTGGGCTTGTAATTGGATAGATTCCCCTTGCTGCCTGTCATATGCTTGGAGCAACCACTATCCAAGTACCAAGTTTGACTTACCCTTGGACAGTTCTTCACATGTACCTGTAATGAAAAACAAAACTCAATTGTTCTTGACCCAGGTTACCTTGGGTCCTTTATTTTGTTGAAAAGTAAAGCTAGATGTCACTCATAATGCAGGTTGAGATTTATAACCTAAGGGGTGATATCTCCTAGGTGGAATTACCCAATCAGCTACTGGATTAAATGTCTTATTAGTTGGTTTAAAATTTCTGCAGGAGAAATGATTTAAGTTTGATCCTTCTGGGTTCGACGAATTGTTGTAAGTTCGTCGACCAGAGTTCGACGAATATGGATGAGATCGTCGATCTCTGCTCAGAGAATGATAGTAGTCATTTTCTGTGCCCCAGGTTCGTCGACCTCTGCTCGACGAACCATACACAGTTCGTCGATCGCAGTTAGATGAATTATTATAACTAAAATTTGCGTTCAGCGTCCGTAGATCTGAGTTCGACGAACTGGCCACATTTCGTCGATCTACGTTCGACGAATGCTGCTGAACCTTGTTTTTATTAACTGTTTTCTGATTTCTGTTTCTTTTGTCTATAGATTTTGGATTGTTTTCAAACAATGGTTTGTTTATAATCTTTTCCTTTCCTTTAGCAGAAATAAATTGAATAGGTGTTGTAAGAATATGTTTCTTAATTATGGGGGGCAAACTTGATGAAGCACTCAAGCCCAGCTTGTCATTTAATCTGGCATTAACTTTGCTTGTTATGTCCATCAGCCCGAGGCTTCTCCCATTGAGAGATTGCTCAAGTTGTTTGGCCTCACATAATTCAGATTTTAATTTAATTATTTGTTCATTAGCTAAGGTTAGTTGATCTTGTAGTTTAATGTTTTCTGAGTTAACAGATTCAAGACTTCCTAGTCTTTCTCTAAGAGTTTTTATTTCTTTTTCTGAATTAATCAAGTCTAAGCACATAGTTTGAATCCAGTTTTAAATAAATCAGAATTAAAATCAAAACTAGAAAGAACCTGATATGCCTCTGATTCTGAGGATGCTTCATCTTCAGATTCTCCTTTTGATCCAGAATTGTTCCTGGAGGCATCAATTGCCATTAGGCAAACCTCCTTGGATCTTGCTTCTTCCTCTTCTTCACTTGAACTAGAGGAGGATGATTCGTCGAACATAGAACACAATTCGTCGAGCTGAGTTTGAGTTCGTCGAGCTGAGCTTGAGAGAGTTCGTTGACCAGACAATCTTCATTCGTCGAATAGACAGTCTTCATTCGTCGAGCTGAGATCCAAATTCGTCGAGCTAAGAACAGTTCTGGACTTAGTCAAAATATTCTGTGTAACTGATATTCAGTGTCGACATAAGCTAGTGTTGACTGATATCCTGGTGTCGACACAAATCCTCTGAATTCAGAATTCGTCGAGTAGAGTACTGCATTCGTCGACCTAAGAAGCTGACTTTGTCGACCTGAGAAGTTGAGAACTTGAGGTCCAAGTTCGTCAAGCTCAGAATCTAATTCGTCGACCAAAGCTTGAAGCTGGACTTAGAAAAATTTTGAAGTTGTCCTGACTTTAGCTTGATGTAGAAAACTCTGTCTTCGTCGAACAGAGAACTAAGATCGTCGAGTTCAGCACTAAGAATTATCTCACGATCGTCGAGCGCAGAACACCTTTCGTCGAGCTGAGTTCGATGAACGTCGAACTCACTTCACTTAGCCTTGAAATCTTATAAATCTGGAGTCTCTGATGGTCTTGTTGAAAGATGGTCCATCTGAAATTGAACCTAAGGACTTGGACTAGACTCTATGACACAAACTTGACCCTGGCTATACATGATGGGTCACATCCTAAGCTAGTGAACCTAGCCCAAATCAACTAGGGATACAACATACCTGTCCAGATGAATCAACCATGATTGGATCTATTGTGGGAAATCAGGTTATTCTAACCCCAGTCATTCTTTCTGAATTGTTTGACTTGGTAAATGGAGATGATAGTTTGGATCAAGACAGTTCAGAGTATAGAACTATGCTGGGAAGGATGGGTCATCCTGATGGAGTGCCAGCAAAGTTGCTTAAGAAGAATTTATCTGCTCAATATAAGTTTTTGGAAGATGTTGTTGGGAAAGTGCTATTGGGAAAGCACTCTGCCCATGATAATATTAACAGGCAGCAGTTTGCCATTATGTCTGCTCTGGTTAATGGAACGTCAGTCAACTGGGCTGACTTGTTCTTTTCATTGATTAAAAGGAAATGCTCTACGAAAGAGGTATGCTTTGGGAGAATATTGGGGATATTTCTTCAGGAAAAAGCCCCTGAACTGATGGTCTCCCAGACCCAATTCATCAATGCCAGCAAGAGGTTGGATTCCTCTTTATTTGGAAAATGGGAGAGGGCCATTCCTAGGCCTCCTAATACCTCCAGGACTTCTGAGGATACCAGAGTTAGTTCCCCAACTCCAGAAGATCATCCTGCATTGATATCAGACCATTCAGATCATGCTGCATTTTCTCCTCCAGATCTTTCTGCATCCCCTCGTACAGTCAATCTTGCTTCTTCTCATGAAGATCATCCTGAAAATCCTCATGATTCTCCTCAGCACATTTCTTCTCCCATCATTTATCCACCAACATCTGTTCCATCAACAAATGTTCCCTCAACATCTCTTCCCCCTGCTGCCCCTCCATCATCATCTTTTCCTAAGTTCACTTGCACAGACTTCTCCTCTGCATTATCTATTTGCTCACACTGTGGACATAGAACTCCTTGCTGAACCTCTGAACCTGAACCCCCTTACCTAAATTTCTCCATTATAGCTAATGATCTTCTGCAATTCATTTCTCCTTCCTTGGAGATTATTATAGCTCAAGCTATTGCTCCTCTAACTGCCTCTATCAACACTCTTACCCAAAGAGTTGCTGCTCTATCCTCTGCTTCTTCTTCTGGGGGCCTGACTACAGAAGCCTCTGCAGCCAGGCAGGGGGAGATATCCAATGAAGAAGATCCCTTGCTCCCCTCAGCAGTTCTAGCAGCAGATGTTCCTTCATAAATGCAGTTAGATGTTCCTTCAGAAGACCAGTTATTTGTTCTTTCAGAATCTCAGATAGTTATACATACAGAAGCGACTGATATTGATACAGATTCAGAAGCAATAACGCTTGATACAGACTCAGAAGAAGTAACTCTTCCACTAGTGGTGACTGTTGGTGATTGTTGCATCAATCCCACAGTGGATATTTTTGATCTATTAAATTCTTTCTGCAAAAGTTATCTTAATTGTCTTCCAAGACCCAAGCCATCTTCTCTGGATATTGTGTGCTGCTCTCCTCCTATAACTTCTAAAGTTCTCTGACAGCTTAAGGCAAGTTTGGTAGTTCCTCCAGTAGTATATCCTGATGATCAGCTATCTAGCCCTCCTGGGCCATCCTATGTTATGGATGATAGTCCCATTCCCAGTCTTGATGACATCCTTGCTCAAGACATTGCTATGGAAACTGAAGCAGACATTGCAAAAGTGGTCCCTCCTCCAGCTGTTAAGGAAATTCCCATAGAAATGATTAGAGAGATTGATGCTCTTTATGATATAAGATCATCTGATGAAGATCAAGATGATGATTCAGAGGATTCCGATTCTGATCCTAAGAAGAAGAAAATATCTAAGAAAATAAAGGCTGCTCCCAAACCAGGCAATACAAATGATACCCCTTACTACATATTGAAAGGGATTACACCATACCCTGTCATGGAAAAGTGGATGTGGTTGTCTAAGAATGATCAAAAAGCTAGGAAGAAGAGCAGGAAATACTCTCCTCCACCTCAGAAGTTTCAGAGAGGTCCTCCTCCTCCTCCTCCGGCAGCAGGAGCCTCTGGATCAGCAGCTCAAAGATCTCCCTCTATTACCCAGACCTATCAAAGGCAAGACAGATCTTCAAATCCTCCTCCAGCTGGATCTTCTTATAAGCATTCATCCTCTCAAAGATCTTTTACTTCAGGAAAGTCAAAAGGAAAGTTTAGTGTAGTTCCACCTCCCAGGTCTTTATACTCCAATCAGAAACAACAACATACATTGTCTACAAATTTCCAGGACCAATCTACTCAGTTCAGAATTTCTTCTCTTAAGTCAGACTAGGTAGCAAATTCAGAGAGACCTCCTTCTCCTCCTCTTGACCCTGAGCTTGACCCCAACTTCAGAATGGCAAGGGTTAATGAATTAATTGGGCTCTCTCAAATAAATAAAGCCAGGAAAGAAGGTCAAGACCCCTCTAAATTCACTACTATGTCATCATATAGAGAGAAAGAACTTAACAGATTGCAAGTCAGCAAGAAAGTATTTGATCCATCAGAATATATGTCTCTTCATCCTGAAGCAGTTGTGCCTAGAGCTACTTCTCAGAAAATTATAGGAGATCAAGATATGAAGATGACAAAGAAAGAAGCAGAAGATCCCTCCAGAAAGATCATGTTTTCTAAGCCCTCTTCTTCACCTCCTTCTGATAAATCCTAAGTCATCTGAACTCCTTATGGATTAGTTGTTCTTCTTTTGCTATCTTGACTGAATTATTTGTGAGTTACATGTTATACTATATCTGTTGATTATTTCAACTTTATATCAGATATCTATAGCGTTGTATTGCTTTTTGTTATCATTTTTGTTTTTGAGTAACCTCACCCAAATAGGTGGAGATTGTTGGAAACCCATGGTTGATTTGGGCTAGGTTCACTCATAGTATGATTGACTCACTTGTATAGTCAGAGTCATAGTCTAGGTCTAAGTTAGTCTTAGTAGAACAGGGTTCATAAAGACCAGCATTGGATTTCATTACAAAGATCAAGACTCAGAAGTTAAGTATGGATTTCAAATTAGTTCGACTTTCGTCGAACTCAGCTCGACGATCGTCGATCTCCGATCGACGATCTCAGATATTAGTGTCTGAACTGAGCTCGACGATCTACAAGCTCAGGTCGACGCTTTCTCTTCAGTTCTCAGATATCTCAGATCGCATATAGTTGATCTCAGCTCGACGATCTCAGAATTCAGATTGACGATTTCCTGTCTCAGCTCGACAATCTTCTATCTCAGCTCAGCGATTATTGTTTTGTGTTCAACTGCCCTATTGCTCAACTGTCTTGAAGAATTCATTCTTATTTTGTCAATGCTATTTATGACATCAAATCTCTGGTAGTTAATGCGGATGTTTTCAAGGATTATGACCGTTTCTATAACAACATTAACTACAGTTCTTCACAGAGTTATTATATTCTATTACATGCCAAAGACAGTTGAGGAAATCATTTATTGCAGTTTTTGTATCTGTTTGGTTCTCTCCTCGATTCCTACAGAATGAAAAAGGAATGTTTTTGTACTTCAATATAGAAAAAAAACAAAAAGGGAGAATACAGTAGTAGAACGAGCCACGATCATTAAAAAAAAGCTTGTCATAGAATAAAAATAATGCAGAGGCATATACAGATAGAGTGAATAGAATGACAGAAAAGGCTTCCTAGAGAAAAAGAAGAACTCTGCAGCATCATTCAGATAATCATCATCAGAGTTCTTCATCGGCTCCAAGCTTTCAAGAGACAATTAATCAATATCAGTCTAAAAGCTTGCTGGAGACATCGTCACTGTGAAGGCCTATCACCCTGCAGCAAAGCTTCCTGCAAACCTGAACCATTCTCCATTTCAGGGGGAGCATTTGCTAACATCATTGAATCCACAAGTCTTCTCAGTTTATTGAGAAAGAGAAGACAAAAATCACTCTCTCACCCCCTCCTGTATAAAGGGCTGTCATCTCCCTTCAAAAGTGATTCCTGGTTGCAAGTCTCCTAACCAAAAGACTTGAGTTGGTTTTTGGGGACCTGATCAAAACCCATTGGTGTCAGGCACCTGATCAAAAACCTGAGTGAATTCCTATCAAGGATGGTAGAAGAGTGAACTACCCAGATTTGGGGAACCACTATAAATTTCTTGTGTCATTTGGTTGCCTATCTTTTTCTTTTTGTTCTTGCTGTGTAGCTGTGATTATGTTTAATCTTATCTGTGTTTCGGTTTTCTATTTACTGCACTTCCTCAGGTTACAGCAAAAGCTGTAGCAGCACTTCTATAGGGACCTAACAAATTTTAAATATACTCTATTCACCCCCCCCCCCTCTAGAGTATTGTAGATCTAACCCTCACTTTCAATTGGTAGATCTAAACCTCACTTTCAACTTGTAAAGGTTTGGAATCTGGAAGGCAAGAATCAAGCTATATATGAATTCTATTGATGAAGATATTTTTGCTTCCATCTTAACAGGAGTACCTCAACCACCTGCAGCTCCTCCAAGTAGCTCTATAAATATGACTGCAGTACCTCCTCCAGACTACAATGATGCTTACAGGAAAGCCAAGATGGATGATGTTAAAGCCATGAACATATTGGCACAAACAATGTCTGATGACATTTTCCAGAAGGTTGCTGAGTGCACATCAGCAAAAGCCATTTTGGATTCCCTAAACCAAATGGTTGATGGATCAGCTGATGAAAGGAAGGATAGGAGATCAAATCTCATGTCCCAATATGAGAATTTCAAGAAACAGGAAGCTGAGACAGTGTCAGAGATGTACAACAGATTAAGCTCAATTATTAATGAGCTAAAAACTCTAGACAAGGTCATCACTCTCACTGAAGTGTATGACAAAATTCTGATGTGCTTCCCAAGCTCATGGGACACAAGAATTTGGCCCATCAAGGAGGCCAGATGCCTAAATGAGATTTCAACTGAATCTCTACTAGGCAAACTGAAATCTTATGAGCAGTTAATAAAGACAAGGGAGGCTACTGAACAAAGAACATCTCATGCAACCAGAAGAGATCAGAACATAGCATTCAAATCCTCAGAAGAATCAGAATCCACTGCATCAAATGAAGAGCTCATGAGTCTCTTTGCAAAGAGATTCTTCAAGATGGCTAGAAAGGACTTCAGGAGGAAGTCAGCAAGAAAGGATGACTGGCTAAAGTATGACAAGATACCAACAAAGAAAGTGGTGTGTTATGGATGCAGAATGTCTGGGCACTTTCTCTCTGAGTGTCCAGAGAACCAGAAGAAAGAGAAGAGAAGAGAAAAGGAAAAGTATTCCAGAAAACAGTTCACCAGCAAACCCTCTTCCAGCAAACACAAGAGGAAGGAAAAGGGGTTTGTGGCTGAGACTTGGAGTGAGACTGAAGAAGAATCAACATCTTCAAGCTCCAGTGAAGATGAAGAAGAAGAAAGAGCAAAAGAGGCTTGCCTCATGGCAATTGATGCCTCAAGAGGCAACTCAGAAGAAGGAGAGTCAGAAAATGAGGAAGCTTCTGAATCAGAAGCTGATCAGGTATTATCATGATTTGATTATAATTCAGAATCTTTTAAATCAGATTTTAAAATCATGTGTTTATAACTTTAACAGAAAATTAAATACTTCTAGGAAATCATTTAATCCCCTAGCTGACTGGACCATTCCACCTAGGAGATACCACCCCGTAGGATATAAATCCCAGCCAGAATTTTCTGTTATTTCTAGTTTCTCTTATCAGCCATACAAAGGGCCCAAGGTAACCTGGGTCAAAAATCACTAACTGTTTGCATTGCGGGTGAAAAAATATCCAGGGGTAAATGAAACTTGGTACCTGGACAGTGGCTGCTCCAAGCATATGAATGGTAGCAAGGATATTCTATTCAACTATAAGTCCAAGATGTGGCCAAAGGTTATCTTTGGTGACTCAAAATGTGGTCAGTCAGAAGGAGTTGGAGAAGCGAGAATAGGGGCTGTCACATTCAGAAAGGTGACATATGTAAGTGGACTGAAGCATAACCTCATCTCCAAAGTCAATTATGTGATGATGGTTATCAGGTATACTTAACCCTTCTACCTTCTCTATCATTGATAAAAATAACCAAACTATTTTAACTGGAAGTAGACAAGGAAACATTTACTTAGTGAACTTTTCTTCTGCCACAACTGATATCTGTTTACTGAATTTAACTAGTAATCAGAATGAATTATGGCACAAAATACTAGGACATGTAAACCTGAAAAACATTGTTAGGTTATCTAAGCACAACCTTGCTAGAGGTCTACCTTCTGCTCCCTACAAGAAGGAAGGTCTTTGCAGGGCTTGTCAACTAGGCAAGCAAACTAAAACTAGTTTTAAATCAATTAATAAGAGTGATTAACCTAGGATCTTGTACCTGCTTCACTTGGATCTTTTTGGACCCATAGCTGTACAATGCCTAGGAGGGAAATCTTACACTTTAGTTATAGTGGATTACTTCTCCAGGTTCAGTTGGGTATTCTTTCTGAGAACAAAGTCAGATACATTGAAGGTTCTTACAGATTTTCTCAGGACCATACAGATTGAGTTCTCTACTCATGTTGCATTGATCAGAAGTGATCATGGCACAGAGTTTGAGTCTCTTCTTATACATGAGTTCTGTGAGAAGGAAGGTATCAGGCATTGTTTCTCAGCTCCTAGAACTCCCCAACAAAATGGGGTAGCTGAAAGCAAAAATAGGAGACTCATTGAAGCTGCAGGCATATTGCTTGCTGATGCATACATGTCACTAACCTTTTGGGCAGAGGCTGTAAGTACTGCAAACTATGTCCTGAATAGGAGTTTAATTCACAAACTGAAGCACAAAACTCCCTATGAATTACTCAAAGGAAGAAACCTAAAATAAACTATTTTAAAGTTTTTGGTTGTACATGTTATATACACAATAACAACAAGAAATATATTAGAAAGTTTGAAGCCAAGGCTGAAGTGGGAGTTTTTTTAGGATACTCCCAAGTAAGCAAGGCTTATAGGGTATTCAATAAATCAACATTAAAAGTAGAAGAGTCAATTCATATTTCTTTTGATGAAACTAACATGTATTGCAAGGAGAAAGAAGTTTCTACCAGTAGCAACTTGTAGGTACCCCACTTGTGTGAGACATTGGATGGACTAAACCTCACCTAAGAGGTTCCCACTCATCCCTCTCCACAAGCCATTGAAGATAGTGAAGAAGATGAAGCTGAAGAACATGAGCTACAACCAACAGCAAATATAATTCCACAAGAGGAATTTATTCAAAATGCTATTGCACAACCAACTCCACCCACTAATTTTGTCACACTAAGGGATCATCCCAGATCTCAAGTAACTGGATACTCTGATGCTAATTTTGCTGGATGCAGGGTTGATAGAAAAAGTACTTCAGGAACCTGCCAGTTCCTGGGTATGAGACTAGTATCATGGTTTTATAAGAAGCAAACATCAGTGTCAACATCCACTGCTGAAGCAGAATATATTGCAGCAGGCAGCAGTTGCTCACATATGCTGTGGATACAAAATCAACTCCTAAATTATGGGTTCAACTTAAATAATTCAACCCTATTCTGTTATAATACTAGTGCTATAGTCATAGCACAAAATCCAGTTCACCATAGTAGGACAAAGCATATTGATATAAGACATCATTTCATTAGGGAGTGTGTCGACAAAAATAAGATTAAGCTTGTTTATATCTACACTGATTTACAAAAAGCTGATATATTCACCAAACCTTTGGATGAGAAAAATCATGCTTTCTTTCTAAATCAGCTGGGAATGATCAATGGAGAATACTTAGCTTAAGTTCTGTTTGCATTCGACGAATTTTCCAAAGTTCGTCGAACAGAGTTCGACGAACCGGGGAAGGTTTGAGAGATATTCGTCGAATGGAGTTCGACGAACTCTCTGTGAATGAAACAATTTTCGTCGACCAGCGATCGACGAACGTTGCTTCAGAAGATATTCGTCGACCTAAGTTAGAAGAACCATCTTCAATTCTTTTGATGAGCTCGACGAATTATTTAACTCTAAACTATTTCGTCGACCTCAGTTCAAAGAATTAATTTTATTTTCGTGGAACGGAGTTTGTCGATTCATATTCTGGAAAACCTTATATCTAGGTTTTCTTCGACCTCCATCCCGCGCTTTTTGTTCCCTTGCACTTGATCGCCGTTTCTCTGTCTTTCTTGCAGGTGATTTCAATGGCGACTTTGGCAAGCAATCTCACAGTAATGAAGTTTGATACATGATTTGACGTGGATTTCGATTCGTTTCAGCATTCGGGTCCAATCTTTTTGTATATCCTGGAACTTTGTGAATAACAGGAACTAAAAACCCTGATGACGAGAAGGATCAAACTGCACAGCATGGAAATCCGGGAATGGGTATACACACTGTCATCAACAGAAGAGAACACCATGACAGGCACTATCGCGGGTAACTCAATCTCTTTAACCCCCGCAATTTTAACTGAGATTTTTGAATTGAAAAATGGAGAAGAGGACCTCGAAATTGAAACAGAGGAGTCTGATATGATGTTGAACCTCATGGAGTATGCTGGAGAAAACCCTAACAAACTGTTGAAGAAACATTTGTCTGAGCCCTATAAGTTTTTAGCAGACTTAGTTGGTAAAGTGTTACTTGGAATGCACACGGCACACGATTATATCACCAGACACCAGTTTATGGTTATGTGTGCAATCATCAACAAGAAGCCAATCAACTGGGTATAACTTCAGTTTGATTTGATAAAGAAGAAGAACTCCAAGAAGGAAGTATGTTTTGGAAGAGTTCTAGGAATCTTCCTACATGAAAAGGCTGCTGAATCCCTGGTCTCCCAGACCATATTCATAAATGCCAGTAAAAGGCTAACCTGTGCCTTATTTGGCAGATGGGAGAGGACCATCACTAAGCCCTCTCAGGCTTCCACCTCTTCCATTAAAGCTTCTGAAGGCACAAGGGCTATCAAAGCCACTCCCCAACCTGTTGAAGAGAACATTCCTTCCACATCTTCTCTTCCAGCCCCCCTTCCAACACCAACAACACAATACCCAATCACCCCATCTTTACCAATCACCATCACTGACATTCCCTCTTCCCCCTTTCAGGAAAATCAACCACCCACACCTCCTGAATCCCCTCATGCCACATACATTTCCATACCACCACAGCCTCCACTTCCCCCACATCTATCTTCCATACCATCTTACATCCTACCATCAGATACCATGATGCAAGATGCCACCCCTCCATCCCCATCAACATCTAACCTTCATATACCTACTGTTCCACCCTCTATTCCCTCAATAGTTGCCACCTCTTCCACACCAACTGCAACACCATCTGCCTCTGTCTCCTTGGACCCCTCTACCATCTCATCTATCATCACCATCATAACTCCCCTTCTTAAATCCTTATAGCAGAGGCCATTACACCTCTTGCTACTACTATTACCTTTTTATCTGCTCAAATATCTGCCCTCACTACTGCCCCCTCCTCAGTCAGGGGCCTGGCCTCAGTTCCTACTAAAACCAGGCAGGGGGAGATACCTGATGATGAAGCAGCAGCAACAGCTTCAGACACTTCAGCTCCAGCACTAGTAGATACTCCAGTCCCCACAGCAGCATATACAGATTGTATAGACAAAGATTTAATTGATTTCATGATACTGACATGTATTTTGAGTCAGATTCTAAAGGATTCACAACTGTTGGTGATTTTATTCTAAATCACACAGTTAACTTAGAAGAATTGCTGCAAACTTTTGATAATGTATATATGCATCCTCTTCCAGCAACATTCACTAAGCCACATTTGGCTATTGTGCCTTATACTCCTCCTGTCAGTCAAGCATTTGCTAAGCAACTATGTGACAGCTTTGTAATCCTAGTTTCTGCACCAACCTTCACAGTCATCCCATCCCCTCCAGAAGCTATCTCAGCACCAATCTTTGTGATGGATGACTCCCCTATGCTAGATTTAGATGTGTTGATCTTGGCTGACATTGAAGAAGAAAATAAGGCAACAGCTGAAATCTCTGTCCCAGTTACTTCTGATTCTTGTATAGTCTATTCTTCAACTCCTACTGAAACTCCAGCCTCTGAAACTTCTGCTCCTGCTACAGAACAGATTGCTACTTATGATAAGGCCTTGAAAGCATTGGATGCTCTATATGATAACCCTCAGGGTTCTACCAGTAATTCAGATGATGATGATGATGATGAAGATTCAGATGAAGACACTGCTAAGAAGAAGAATAACATGTTGTCAAAGAAAAGGAAAGCCCCTCCTCCTCATGCTGCTAAGCCAAGCTCAAAGAATGATACTCCATACTACATTCTTCAAAATAGCACTCCTTACAAGGGATTGCCAGCATGGATGTGGTTGTCTAAAAATCAGCAAAAGGAGAAGAAAAGAAGCAGAAAATACTCTCCTCCACCAATTCAGAGATACAGAAGAGATCCACCTCCTCCACCTCCTCCAGTAGCTGGTGCCACTGGATCTAGCTCTCAGAGATCTGCCCCTATGTAAACTTATCATAGACATCAAGGGAGATCTTCTGGAAGCAGTCAGGAAAGGCATCACTCTTCAGAAACTCAACATCAACAATATCAACAACCTCAGCAGTAATAGCAAAGTATCCATGCAGATAAGAAGGCTAACAGTCCTGAAAGACCATATTCACCTCCTGTTCCTTTTGAGGATCCTGAGACAGCAAACACTTCTAGAATGGCTAGATTTCAGGAAATTGTTGGTATGTCCTTGATAACTAAAGCAAAAGCTGAAGGGAAAGATATATCAGGATATTCCACCATGTCCAAATACAGGAAGGAAGAACTTAAAAGATTTGATAAAGCAAATAAACTGTTCAATGTTGATGATTACATGAAGCTACATCCTGAAGCAGTTGTCCCCAGAACTACATCCCTGAAGATTATTGGGGCAGCTGACATGACAATGACACAGGCACAGGCTTTGAATCCAAACAGAGAAATTATCTTTACAAAGCCAGGAGAAAACACAAAAGAAGGCAAGCCCACAGATAAGCAGAAGAAATAATCTTTATAGTGCTTCAATTTATTTTCTTTGCATTAGTTTTTAAAACTAATCTATCTGTTTAAAAACAAAGCTCATGTATATATATATCTGCTGCATGTGTTAGTAAATCTCTGCCAGATATACCTTTTTCTTGCTTTGTTTATTTCTATGTTTATGTTTTGAGTCTATTAGTGACTTCACCCAAATAGGGGGAGATTGTTGGATACTAGAGTGTAGGCCAAGTCCTTAGAGTCAAAATCAGATGGATCAGCTATCAACAAGACTATCAGGGACTCAAGACTTAGAAGATTTCAAGATTAAGTGAAAATGAGTTCGACTTTCGTCGAACTCAGATCGACGAAAGACATTCTCAGCTCAACGACCTTGAGACATTTCTCTAAGCTGAGCTCGACGATCTTCATTCTCTGGTCGACAAAACCTGGGATACTTCAACAAACTAAAGTCAGGATAACTCAAGATTATTCTAAGTCCAACTTTAGACTTTGGTCGACGAACAAGATTATGAGCTCGACGAACTTGGACCTCAAGTACTCAACTTCTCAGGTCGACGAAGTCAACTTCTCAGGTCGACGAACTCAGTACTCTACTCGATGAATTCTGGAACCAGAAGATTTGTGTCGACACTTAGGGCATGTGTCGACACCAACTATGTCGACACCAGAAAACTTGTGTCGACACCAATACTAATCAGTCGACATCCACCTGTGTCGACACCAGAAGATTCATGTCGACACACAGAATATCAGTCAACACAAAATACTCGACTAAGTCCAGAAAGGTTGTTGAACTTCAGTCGACGAGGTTACAAACTCAGCTCGACGAACTTCAGACAGAAAAGGCAAAGGCTCTGAAGCATGCAAGTTCTGCTATCAGCTCGACGAACAGGTAGTTGTCTGGTTGACGAATTCAATATCTCAGCTCGACGAATTGGTAACTCAGTTCGACGAATTCTGCCAACTGTTCGTCGATTCCAGAATTAGCCATTTCCGGCATTCAATCCTCACTCAAATGCAATAATTCCTGACAGATTAATGCTAAAACATTCTCTGAATGTATCCGTTAGAGGAAGCATTAATTACAGTCTTCCTCAGGAATATTACTTGCTGATTTTCCACAAGACAGTTGGGGAAATACATTAATACCGATTATTCTCAGGTCGTCAGCATTAATTACAGAGGATTCAAATTTTTGAAAAGCGATAGAAGAAAAGATCATCGAGAACCAGTAGTTAGATAGAAGAACATACTCAGTAAAAAAACACAGACTGACTGCAAGAATTCTTACAATAGCAGAAAAGCTTCACACGAGAAAAATCATACTGAAGCTCACAAGTGACAGGCAGTGATCTTCTTTGAGAAGAAGAAGAACAATCATACAATATCAAGAGTCTTCTTCTTCAATATTCTCTCCAGGACTTCCAAAGACAATAAATATCAAATCAGTTAAGAAGCTCCTGGATTACTGCTTGTCAAAAACTCTGTTTAAAGACCTATCACCCTGCAGCAAAGCTCCAGATCTTCCCTGAACTATTCTACATCTCAGGGGGAGTTATTTTCTAACATCATTCCACTTAAGTCTTCTCAGTTTATTGAGAAAGAGAAGACAAAATCAGTCTCTCATCTCCTCCTATATAAAGGGTTGTCATCTCCCTTCAAAAATGATTCCTGGTTGTAAGTCTCCTAACCAAAAGGCTTGAGTTGGTTTTTGGGGACCTGATCAAAACCCATTGGTGTCAGGCATCTGATCAAAAACCTGAGTGGATTCCTACCAAGGGTGGTAGAAGAGTGGACTTCCCAGATTTGGGGAACCACTATAAACTTCTTATATCGCCTGGTTGTCTACCTTTTTCTTTTTGTGCTTGCTGTGTGGCTGTGATTAAGTTTATTATTTTCGGTTTTACAGTTTTCTTAATTACTGCACTTTTTCAGTTTGCAGCAAAAGCTGTAACAGCACTATTATAGGGACCTAACAAATTTTAAGTATACTCTATTCATGGTGGCGACGACGGCCCCCGAGTTGACGACGGCCCCCAAGTTGACGACGGCCCCCAAGTTGTTGATGACGGCACGCTAACGGAAGACCCTCCTTCGTCTCCAACAAAGGACTCGCGTCGCCGAGGTGTTCGTATGGAGCGGCGCTATAATTTCCGCCCTCGGCGCAAGACAAATATATAGTTAAATTTATCTTTAAATTTATCTTATTTTCAGTATGCTATTTTATTTGGGATATTGTATTGAGGGCTGCATGTAGCCATTTTGTGTGTTGTTTTTATTTTCATTTTGGGCTATATATAGCCAAGACTTATTTTTAAGCCTATATATAGGCATGTATGCTTTGTTTAAGTTAAGTTGAATGAGAAAAAAGAACCCTAAGTCTTTCCTTTCTAAGCCCTCTCTCCCTCTCTCTCTACATCTCCTAGCCGCCACCCCCACTTCCCCTCTCTCTCTCTCTCTCTAAAATTTCGGCCAGCACCTTTTCTTCCCCCTCTTCCACAAGCCGCTACCCTCCTCTCCCACTCTCCCTCTAGAAATTTCAGCCAGCCCACTCATCTCCCTCATCCAAGACACCACCACCTCATACCCTCATTAACCCGACCTCCACCCTCCATAACCGGTCGGCCACCTACCTCTTCCATCGAGCAGCCCCTTTGAAGAGAACCCGGCAGCCCCCTCCACGTGAAGCTTTGACCAGAAAGGCCTCCTTCTACGGCGAAAATCTGAACTTTGGGTGTGAAGCGGCCAAGGCGGACGATCTATCTCTCCATCTGGCGCGACTCCGGTGGATCCGTGGAAGAGTGACCCTTCAAAGGTAGTCGGAATCATCTATTCCGACTTGGGTAACGATCCTCTCCACTCACGTGTGATTCCCTCTTGATATTCTAGTGGTCGGAAAGATTTTTGCGTTGGGTTTGAATCGTTAGATTCTTCGTGGTTTTCCTTTTGGATTTGCATCAACCTTAATCGCGATATTTCCGAAAGGGTTTGGCGAACCCCGTATTTTTGTTGGGGGAGATCTACCATTTTTCGATCGCATTTTGGGTAGACCTCCTTTGGTACAACTTTCGCTCGGTCGGACCCAACATTGGTCCTTTTAGCTTGGGAGAACATCGGCCTATAGCTGTTCGTTTGACCTTCCCGCGGAGTGGCTATCGTACGTTGGTGAACTGTGGTAAAACATTTGTGAGTGCGCTGCGGTTGAATCTAGTGCGTGAGAGATTGTGGATTGAGTGTGGCGTTCGTTTCATTCTCGTAACCCATTTAGTGTCCGCGGTAGAAGCCTACATCAAATTTTGGTATCAAAGCGAGGTTCTTGTCAATTTTTTTAATTGGCACCCTCCCCTCTTTTAGCACTTTAACCTGCACTTGTGTTTGCGCGTTAGTTGTCACAAAAAATCTCTAAAAAAAAATTATCTTTTGTCTGCCAATAGCGGCGTAGTTTTCTTATTTTTCAGCCAAAAAAATCAAAATAAATTTTTTAATAATCCTCTTTTTATTTCCTGCAAGAAAATCAAAAAAAAAAATATTTTCCTATAGTCATTAAGCGGGATTAATTCCTCCTTTGGTCTGTCTGAATCTGTTGTCTTGCATTTGCATGCGTACTAGGCTCGGTACGGAATATCCTCCATCGTCATCTAATATGGATGATGACCGGGGTGAGGGTCGTCCCCTCACGGAGATTGAGGAGCTCCGTCAGGATTTCACGGAGCAGTTGACGGCCATTAGGGAAGCACTTCACGGTTTGGGGTTACCACACGGGGCACCCCGTAATCAACCCGCTCACCCACGGGTGGGAGAGCATCACAACCCTTACCCCCACCCTCCTAATGAGAACGCCCCACGAGCACCGTACGAGTTTGACCTTACTCGGGCCGTCCGAGTCAAGCCACCATCCTACGATGGTTTAGGAGATCCCCAAGTCTTCCAGGACTGGATCATGGAGATCGAATGTTATTTCGAGTGGTATACCCTGAACGACGCGGATAAGGTGCGAGTAGCGAGAATGAAGTTGCTAGGGCGCGCTAAGATATTTTTGCTGAATGAGGAGCGGCGTATGAGGGTCGAGAATGGAGCATTGCCAATAGGCTGGGATGCAATGAAGGCTAGGCTAACGGAACAGTACGTCCCTACTTACCATCGAACACAAATGTTCGATGATTTAGCCACCCTTAAGCAAGGGACTAGGTCGGTGTCTGAGTATATGAGCTTGCTGAAGGACATGATGGTTAGGTGTCACGTGAAAGAGATGCCCGAGGTCACCCTCTCCAGGTTCCGTAAGGGACTAAACCCCGACATCCAAGGAAAGCTTCTGTGTTATGGTCACACCGATTTGCATACCACTTTCAACGCTGCCTTACATATTGAGCAGCACAACGCGCTTAAGGGCAAGTCTCGCTCGTTCCAAAAGGGGAAGTCCATTTTAGGACCGCCTCCCACCGCCACCTATAAGGCTAAAGGAAAGTATCAGTCCCCCGACTCGACCTCCATAGTCGTAACGGCTAGGAATGATAGAAACCCCTCTGGTGAGAGAGTCCCGGTGGGTCGGGTCAACAGAACGAATATCACCTGTTACGCTTGCGGGGTCCAAGGGAACTATGCTAGTGATTTTCCTACTACACCCAGACCATTAGCCCTGTTAGATTCCGCCGGTGGGGCCGACGACATTACTTACGAGGCGGGCGAAGAGAGCGAGTCGGACGGAGTGCCAAGTGATATGGAGGATGACCCCCGTATGATGGTTATGAGGTGTATCCTGGCGACCCCTCGAGCGTTAGACGATTGGAATAGGACGAACATTTTCACGTTGAATTTTAAGAGTGGTGAAAAATGGTGTAGGTTGATCATCGATAGCGGTAGTTGCATGAACGTAATTTCTGAAGCCGCGGTGAGACGAATGTCTCTTGTTGCCGAGCCACACCCTCAGCCTTATAAAGTGGCATAGGTAGACAAGTCGTCCCTCCCTGTGACGAAGCGATGCTTGGTACCCCTTACCATCAAAGCTTATTCTGAGCAGATTTGGTGTGACGTCATCCCTATGGATGCGTGTCACGTCTTGTTGGTTCGCCCTTGGTTGTACGATCATGACGTCACCCACTTTGGTCGGGCCAACACTTACGAGTTTAAATTTAATGGCAGAACCATACTCTTAAAACCCGCCCCGCCAAAATATCCTTCGGCCCCCTCGAAGGATACGGTCGTCCCGGTCGAGAAGAAGACGTTGAGCCTGATAGGAAGGAAAGAATTGAAGCGTACTACCTTTGTAGATGGCGTCCTCTATGCCTTAGTGTGCCTACAAGTTAAGGAAGACGCAGCCCCTTTTGAGAACTTGCCGTCGGCGTTGAGAAAACTCCTAGAAGAGTTTGTGGACGTGTACCCGGAAGAGCTACCGGCTGAATTACCCCCGTTGCGGGAAATTCAACATGCCATTGATTTCATTCCGGGCTCTTCATTGCCCAACCTCCCACATTATCGGCTAAACCCCTCCGCGCACTTAGAGTTGCAAACCCAGATATCGGATTTATTGCAAAAGGGTTTTATCCGCCACAGCAAGAGCCCGTGTGCCGTGCCCGCCTTACTTGCCCCCAAGAAGGACGGCTCTTGGTGGATGTGTGTGGATAGTAGAGCCATTAATAAAATCTCTATTAAATATCGCTTTCTCATCCCTCGCTTGGATGATTTATTGGACATGTTAGCCGGTGCCACGATTTTTTCGAAATTGGATCTTAGGAGTGGCTACCATCAGATCCGAATTAGGGAAGGTGACGAGTGGAAAACCGCCTTTAAGTCTAAGGAAGGGCTCTACGAGTGGTTAGTTATGCCGTTTGGACTTTCCAATGCGCCGAGCACGTTTTCGAGGATGATGACCCGCGTCTTCCAACCCTATATGGGAAAATTCATCGTGGTATATTTTGACGATATTTTGGTATTTAGCACCTCCACGATTGATCATGAGTCACATTTAAGAACCATCCTTACCATGCTGAGATCGGAAAAATTATTCGTGAACATTAAGAAGTGTACCTTCCATGTGACATCGGTTGAGTTCCTCGGTTATATTGTGAGTTCGAAGGGGATCCACGTAGACCCCAAGAAAGTGCAAGCCATTAGAGATTGGCCCGAGCCCGCCAACATTCGGGATGTTAGGAGTTTTCACGGGCTCGCTACATTTTATCGGCGATTTATTAAGGATTTTAGTAGCATTATGGCCCCTATTACCGAGTGCATGAAAAAAGGTGAATTTACATGGACAAACTCAGCCGCTGCGGCGTTCCAATTAATTAAATCGCGCATGTCGGAAGCCCCCCTTTTGCGACTGCCAGATTTTACCAAGGTTTTCGAGTTGTCATGTGATGCGTCTGGAGTGGGAATTGGTGGAGTGTTGAATCAGGAAGGCCACCCTGTGGGGTATTTCAGTGAGAAACTAGCACGTCCAAAATTAAATTATTCCAATTATGATCGGGAGTTTTACGCGGTCATTCGATGCCTCCAACATTGGCGGCATTATTTACTTCCTAAGGAGTTTGTCATCTTGTCCGATCATGAAGCGCTAAGGTTTCTTAACTCTCAAACTAAGGTTAGTCCTAGACATGCCAAATGGGTCTCCTATCTACAGGAGTACACTTTCATTATCAAACACCTCAAGGGGACTCTCAACCGCGTAGCCGACGCCATTAGTCGTGTTTCGTTATTGCTCTCCACGCTAGAAGTAAAGGTGATTGGCTTCGATAGGATTAAGGACGAGTACGTCCACTGCCCAGATTTTAAGGATATCTATTTCGCCACCCAAGATGACTCGCCGACAACCATTACTTCTTTTTACATTCGGGACGGCTACTTATTTAACCATTCGAAGCTTTGCATCCCCCGTTCCTCCCTACGCCACTTCATAGTGTGGGAATTGCATGGTGGAGGGTTAGGGGGACACTTTGGCCGTGACAAGACGATCACGTTAGTCGAAGACAAGTTTTATTGGCCCGGTCTTAAGGCCATGGTTAGTAAGATCGTGGGTAGTTGCCGAGCGTGCCAACTGGCTAAGGGGAACAAAACTAATGCGGGGCTTTATACCGCTCTTCCGATTCCGTCTATTCCTTGGGAAGACGTTAGCATGGACTTCATTCTCGGCCTCCCAATCACATTTCGACGTCACGACTCTATCTTAGTTGTTGTAGATCGTTTCTCTAAAATGGCTTATTTTATCGCGTGCAATAAAACCAACGACGCGTCACACGTCGCACAATTATATTTTAAAGAAGTGGTAGGCCATCGAGGAGTTCCGAAGTCTATAGTTACTGATAGGGATGTGAAATTTACTAGTTATTTTTGGAAGACCCTGTGGAGGATTATGGGCACCAAACTTCTATTCTCTTCCGTGTACCATCCGCAGACGGATGGGCAAACAGAAGTTGTGAACAGAAGTTTAGGTAGTTTGCTTCGATGCCTTGTGGGAGACCACGAGGGTACATGGGACCTTATCCTCCCTCATGCTCAGTTGGCATATAATAATTCCAAAAATAGGTCCACGGGTTTGTCCCCGAATGAGATCGTGCACGGTTATAAAGCTCTCGTAACCCTTGACTTGCTTCCGTTACCGCCATCGTTTAAGTCAAGTCAATTTGCACAGGACTTTGCCTCTCACATCCATGATCTTCACAAACGCATAAATGAAACGATTCCCACTCAATACGCGTCTTATCAAGTTCATGCCAACGCACATAAGAGAGTGTCTCCCTTGAAAGTGGGCGATTTAGTCATGGTACGTCTCATCCCTGAACGGTTGCCTACGGGCACCTTAAAATAGTTAGCGGATCGGCGAGCTGGACCTTTTCGGATTTTAAAACGGTTGGGAGACAATGCTTTTCTTTTGGAATTGCCCACTGATTGGGGTATTTCCCCTGTTTTTAATGTTTTGGATTTAACGCCATATATTGCTCCGCCACTAGAACTATCTTCCTATCCGTTTAGTTCCACTACTGAAAGTCCACCTAGTGTCAACTACCTTCACCTATGGGGGGGAATAGGTGACGTGCAGCGTTTTTGCGGAATTAAAATTGTACCTACACACGAAAATAAAATAGCACAGCAAACAGAGTACACAAGCAATTTATAGTGGTTCCCCGATTTGGGTACATCCACTTTCCCCCTTCGACCTATCTCCCAACAAGGGACGACTCGGTCTCTTCACCAACAGGATTGAAATCCAATCCTTACACTATCGGAAGGAACCCTTCCACACGTAGGAGTCAACACTCCCACAACACGGGTTGCACCCAACCCTTACAACTCGGAACCAACGTTCCTTTACAACAAAAATGAACTAGAATGTACAAGAAATACAAACTACTTTTGGAGACTAAGGTGTCCCTCTTTGTTGACGACGTGTTCTTGAAGTCCAAGAAGAGTCCACAACCCTAGATCTCTCTTGGAGAGAATCTCCCCGAAACCGGCAGCGGCAAGAAGAGCGGCGGCTTGGTTCTCGGGATCGGCGGCGACAACGGTGTGCGGCTGCTGTACTTTGGAGATCTAGTCTTCGTAGCAAAGCTAGCAAGGTCTTCCAACGGTCACACTAGGATCAATCGTCTCGATCGATTCGGATGGGGAAGATTTTCCCGATCAACAAATCAAGAGACAAGAGATCTCTGGATAGACGCGTGAGACACTATGCTTGGCTAAGCTTCTGTCGTCGGGAGATCTGGAAGAATCTCGATCAAAAGCGGCGACCAACTAGCACGAGCGGCGACGGCGGCGGAGCAGTATCGCGTTTTAGGTCAAGATCGCTGTTGTGCTTCGTCTTTTTTCTGTGTGTCTTTACTGTTCAAAATACGCTTATATTTATACGGTGGAAATACTCCATTATAACCGTTGAGGGTCCCACCTGAAGAAACCCTAACCCCGGTTCAAAACAGCGCCCGCGGCAGAGTCCGGTCCAGCGGGATCCAGAATTCGCCCAAGTCAAAATCGGCGAGAATCGAAGGTGAGTCTCGTCGAATCGTCGAGAATCAAAGGTGATTCTCGACGATTCAGCGAGAATCAAAGATGATTCTCGACGATTCGGCGAGAATCAAAGATGATTCTCGTCGAAGTTGACTTGGTTGCACGCACTGTTTTCGCCGAAAGGAGACGGCGAGAATCAGCTAGTGATTCTCGACGATTCGGCGAGAATCACACTAGTGATTCTCGACGATTCGGCGAGAATCACACTAGTGATTCTCGACGATTCGGCGAGAATCACACTAGTGATTCTCACCGAATCGGCGAGAATCACTTGATGATTCTCACCGAATCGGCGAGAATCACTTGGTGATTCTCGTCGATTAACCCTTGGACGATTTTTCGTCTATCCGCCCATGGACTGCTCTTAGACCCATCCTTGCTCCTTGTCTGCTCTTGCATGATCACGGCCCTGTACTTGAAAATAAGTACACTCCAATAGAGAGAGTACACGTAGGCCAACACACTGATCTGCTCAACGAGGGATTACGTCGTGCAGACCCGTGTATATTGACCTACTGCACCCTGACATTGGTGTGCACTTAGCGTGGAAAAACTGCAAGCACAACTTGAAATATTTTATCAAATACATTGTCTATTTACCTTAGCTTGTTCAGGGGCTTCTTCAAATCAGGTACGTTGTGGATACAATACCCAACAATCTCCCCCTATTTGAAGAAGCCTAAACCCTACAAGCTAAGGTGAATAAGGCGTATGGGAATGAAAATCATAACCTTGAAATTGAGTTGAGAGAGATATTCATTACCAATACCAATTTGAGAGCAAACTGGGAGCCACCTTAGCCTTAGCCGAGAGGGTAATCTCCCCCTTTTCGGCTTCTGCAAATCGGGGTCTGTAGCATTTGACCCCTTGCTCCCCCTCAGTTCTTGCACCTGTGCTCACCCTGGAGTTCCTGGCAAAGCCTCCCCTAGATGCACGAGCATGGAGCTTTTGTAGTCTTCATTCCTCATAGTTTAGCATTCCCAATTCAGTTTTGAAAAGACTGAACTTGGCTTCGTCTAAGGGCTTTGTGAAAATGTCTGCAATCTGCTTGTCCGTGGGGACATAACAGAGAGAGATGTCCTTGTTCTCCACGTGCTCCCGAATGAAGTGGTAGCGCACTTCAATATGCTTCGTTCTGCTGTGCGATACCGGATTGTTGGCAATTGCAATTGCACTAGAGGAGTCGCAGTACATTGGTACTTCCTTGAACTGAAGGTCGTAGTCGGCTAACTGGTTTCTAATCCATAGGAGTTGTGCGCAACAGCTGCCTGCCGAGATGTACTCAGACTCTGCTGTGGAGGTAGCTACACAATTCTGCTTCTTGTTGTTCCATGAGATAAGCCTTCTTCCGAGGAATTTACACGTCCCGGAAGTGCTTTTCCTGTCATCCCTACTCCCTGCAAAATCAGCATCTGAAAAACCTATTAGCTCGACATCATTGTTTCTCGGGTACCACAAGCCAAGATTGGGAGTACCTTTAAGGTATCTTAGAATTCGCTTTGCAGCGACATAGTGAGATTCCTTAGTGTTCACCTGATATCTGGCACAGACACATGTGGAGAACATGATATCCGGTCTACTGGCAGTAAGGTAGAGCAGGGATCCAATGATGCTTCTGTATTTGGTTTCATCGAAAGGTTTACCTTTCTCATCCTTATCCAGAGACATAGTGGATCCCATTGGAGTCCTCATAGAGGTTGCACTCTCCATGCCGAATTTCTTGAGGAGTTCATTTGTGAACTTCGTTTGAGAGATGAAGATTCCATCCTCAAACTGTTTCACTTGAAGTCCCAAGAAATACTTTAGCTCTCCCATACTGCTCATTTCAAACTTTCCTTGCATAAGTTTGGAAAACTTTTTACAAAGATTGTTGTCCGTTGAGCCGAATATTATGTCATCGACATAGATTTGCACCAGCAAAATCTTGCCTTTCATTTCCCTGAGAAACAATGTCTTATCTATTTTACCTCTAGAGAACTTGTTCTCAAGAAGAAAACTAGATAAAGTCTCATACCAAGCTCGTGGAGCTTGTTTTAAACCATATAAAGCTTTATTAAGAAAATATACATGATTGGGATAAGTAGGATTGACAAAACCTGGGGGTTGAGCGACGTATACTTCATCTTTCAGGTCTCCGTTCAAGAATGCTGATTTCACATCCATTTGATAGACTGTGAATCCTTTGTGCGAAGCGTACGCCGGGAACAATCTGATTGCCTCGAGCCTTGCCACTGGTGCAAAGGTCTGGTCGAAGTCAATCCCCTCCTCCTGTCTGTAACCTTGAGCCACCAGCCTGGCCTTGTTCTTTATGATGACACCATGTTCATCCAGTTTGTTTCTGAAGATCCACTTGGTGCCAATCACATTTTGCTTGTGTGGTCTGGGAACCAGTGTCCAAACGTTGCAACGTTCGAATTGATGTAGTTCATCTTGCATGGCCAGAATCCATGCCGCATCTTTGTTCGCCTCGTCGAACTTCTTTGGCTCAACCTGTGATAGGAAGCTAAGATGCAAAATTTCGTTAATAGTACCTCTTCGAGTTCTGACACCGACACGAGGATCTCCGATGATCTGATATCTAGGATGATCCCTCACGTGCCGGAGCTCTAGAAGTCGGGCGTCTGGAGCTTCGACTACTTCTTGGACTTCTCCTTCTTCTAGGAGATTTGTTCCATTTTGATCTTCAACATTCCCAGATGACGTGGAGGTGGAAACTTTGACGTACTTAGGAGTTTCATCTTTAGCGATCTCATCGAGATCCAGCTGTTCAAGTCGTGCACCTGCATCTTCAAGAATACCACTGGAAGAATTGTTGTTAAGCAAACTTCCTTCATCAAATACAACATTAATTGATTCTTCTACCACTAGGGTTTTCTTATTGAAGACCCTATATGCCCGACTGTGGGAACTATAGCCCATGAATATGCCTTCGAAGCATTTTTCACCAAATTTAGTACGCGGGTACTTCCCATTATTCAGTACATAGCATCTGCAACCAAAGATCCTCAAGTAGGACATGGTTGGTTTCCTGCCTCTCAGGAGCTCATAAGGTGTCTTACGATGATGCTTGTTGATCAATGCCCGGTTTTGTACATGACAAGCTGTATTGACAGCCTCTGCCCAGAAGTATTCTGGGAGAGAAGCGTCTTTCAACATTGTCGTGCAGGCTTTAATGAGAGTTCTCTATTTCTCCTCTCTGCAACCCCATTTTGCTGAGGAGTGCGCGGGGAGGAAAACTCATGAAAGATACCTTGTTCTTCACAAAACTCTGTCATAGCACCATATTCGAATTCTGTTCCATGGTCACTTCTGATTTTGACCACTGGGCAGTTAAATTCATTCTGAACCTGCTTGACAAAACTAGTGAAGATGTCAAACGTATCCGACTTTCATTTTAAGAAGAACACCCATGTAAACCGAGAATGATCATCAACTATCACTAGCGTATAGGACTTGCCTCCCAAGCTATGAACTTGCATTGGACCAAACAAGTCCATATGTAGAAGGTAAAGACATCGGGAAGAGTATTTGTCTGCAATGCTCTTAAAGGTAGCCCGAGTCTGTTTGCCCATCTGGCATGCAGGACAGGGGCTATCTTTGATGCACTTGATAACGGGAGCATCCCTTACTAAGTTTTTAGAAAACAGCATACTAATTGTTTTGAAATTAATATGTGCCAATCTCTTGTGCCATTGTTCACAAAGAGATGCACTGCCTGTTGCCACAAGGCATACGGGGGTAGATGAATCTAAACTGAGAAAATTTAAGCAGAAGATATTTCTGCTCCTAATGCCTGTTAATACCGTTTCAGAAGAGGCACATGAAATTATCAGACATTTATCCTTGCAGAACTTAACGTCATAACCTTTGTCACATAGCTGACTTACACTGATCAGGTTATGGTTTAACCCTTCAACATAAGCCACGTCGGTGCTAGAGATTATACCGTTGGAAATCATACCGTAACCTCTGGTGACTCCTCGATCTGACCCTCCAAAGATGACTTTGGGTCCATTCTCGACTGGAGTGTAATCACGCAGCAGGCTTCTTGTCCCAGTCATGTGCCGGGAGCATCCACTGTCCAAGTACCAGATTGGCGTTTTGGTGGCCTTTGGACATTCCTGCAAAACAAAATTAATTTCCCTTAGGAACCCAATCGAACTTGGGTCCAAGATTCTTGGTTAGCATACTCCCCCTCGGTTGGTTAACCTTACGAGTGGTCGGCCTCGCAGTGCTAACATAGGGAGTCTCGTTATACCTCGGATTAAACCAGCAATCCACGGCAAAGTGACCGACTTTGCCACAACACCAACAGTCAAATCTGTTGTACCTCTTCCTAGGCTCCTGCTTTACCCTGGGAAAGGTGGGTACAGTCGGGGCCTTGGATCTGGAGGTGGAGGCCTCATAGTGATTGCAGTCACATGACTTCTTCACCTTTTGTTTCGTCAGTATAACAGGCTTGACTCTTGGTGCCTGCTTTCCATTATGGCCGCTAGAGAATTGACCATAATTTCCCATGTAGATTTCCTCATAAGGTGCCTTGAAGGCACTCTCACCGAAGTTCTGGGGAAAAGTCCAACCATCATATCGGCTCTTTGGCTTTGCAACCGAGGACCGGAAATGATGAACAAAGGTTGATTCAAAGTCATGTTGGTTGCAAGGAAAGCTAGGCTTTCTGAACGCAACAGGACTGAGCGGAGCCTTTCCCTTTTCAGCAGCAGAAGCCTTCTTGGCGGCCTTATTCTTCCTCTGGTTCCTGTTTCTCCTGGATGAGGAACCAGATACCCCTACATGCCCCAAACCAGCTCCTTTGGCCTGAGCAGAGAAGGTATCAACTACTGGAAGAACTGTTTTTGGCATAGAGAAGCTCTTGACGATCTTCCTTTCTGCCGCAAGTTGTTCTTCCAACTTGTCGACTTCCTCCTGCTTAAGATCAAGGAGCTTAAGAGACTCTGAATGCTTTGAAGTCAGGTCAAGGTGCTCCTGTCGGAGAAAAATCAAACTGGTGATCTCTTCCCTTAGGGAGACACTCTCACCCTTAAGGAATTTCACTTCCTTTTTCTCAGCCTTCAATCTCTTACGGCACTCCTCGAAAGTGTTGAGCAGAATCTCATACTTCTCGAGGAGCTCCGCTTCACGGGCCGAAAGGCTATCCTCAGGGTCATCATCCTGAGACTCAGGATCAGATTCAGAGTCGGAGAGAGGGGTGTGAGCTTTTACCTTCCCAGTAAATGGGGGGCATTCTCCTTCTGAGTCGGAGCGACCCACCAGCCCGAAGTAGGCTTCCTCGTCATCACTGGAATCTGAGGAATCAGACTCACTCAGTGTCTTTGGCCTTTTGGCGATGTAGCTCCGCTCTTTCTTCTTATCTCTAGAGGATTTGTGCTCCTCTCCTTTCCATTTTTCTCTCTTGCCTTGGTAGCAGTCGGCCACGACGTGTCCTGGCTTATTGCATCCAAAACAAATAATGTCAGAGGAGCGATGTTTGTTCGGTTTAGAAGCATACCTGTCAAAAGAATAATTTTTCTTCTGATGCCTGGAGGAGGAGCCGTCTTTCTTTCTTTGATTCCTCATCTTGAGGAACTTTTTGAATTCTCGGGTGATGAGGGAGAAATCCTCCTCGGACAGCTCTGAGCTGGAGGAGCATGGCTCTGAGTCCTCCTCCTCATCCTTTTTCCTGGCACGGTATGAAACTGCACCCTTGCCTTTTCTGGAGTGAATGGCTTTTAGAGCCACAGTCTTTTCTTTGGCGGCAGCCTTCTCTGCTTCTTCTTCTGCTTTCCTGGTGTTCAATTGAAGCTCATAGGACATCAGCTTCCCAAACAGAATTTGCGGGTCTGTTTCAGCCAGTCTGCCAAACTCTCGGATGGCGCAGATCTTTGTGTCCCATTCCTTAGTAAGGGACCTAAGGAATTTATCATTAAGTTCACCATCAGTGAACACTCTTCCATATCCTTTGAGGGCATTGACAATCTTGAGGAAGTTCTCGAAGGTGACTCTGATCTCTTCCTTAGGCCCTTGTCTGAAGGCCTCATATTTCTGGTTCAGAAGGGATCTCCGATCATCCCTCACTTCATCAGTGCCCTCCATTAGGATAATCAGGCAGTGCCAGATCTCCTTTGCTGTCCGGCAATTGCAGAAGTTCTACATCATTGAGTCATCGACCGCGCTGACCAGAATGTTCTGCGCCTTCTTGTCAAGTCCCACCAGCACCCTCTCGTCCTTGTCCATTTCAGAAAGTTTCTTTGGCACTTTCTTGGTAGGATCTATGGTGGAGACCTTAGTGGGGACATAAGGTCCCTCCTCCACGATCATGAAGAGTCGAGGATCAACTGCTTCCATATAGAACCTGATCCTTTCCTTCCAGATAGGAAAGTTGAGCCTGGTGCACACTGGGATCTTGCCTGTGAACTTCAGCCCGTCCATAGTAGATATTTGCCTTCTTCTTGACACTGGCAGCAGGATTCAACTCAAGGCGTTAACCTTTTTGATGAGGAACCTCGCTTTGATACCACTTGAAAGTCCACCTAGTGTCAACTACCTTCACCTATGGGGGGGGGAATAGGTGACGTGCAGCGTTTTTGCGGAATTAAAATTGTACCTGCACACGAAAATAAAACAGCACAGCAAACAGAGTACACAAGCAATTTATAGTGGTTCCCCGATTTTGGTACATCCACTTTCCCCCTTCGACCTATCTCCCAACAAGGGACGACTCGGTCTCTTCACCAACAGGATTGAAATCCAATCCTTACACTATCGGAAGGAACCCTTCCACACGTAGGAGTCAACACTCCCACAACACGGGTTGCACCCAACCCTTACAACTCGGAACCAACGTTCCTTTACAACAAAAATGAACTAGAATGTACAAGAAATACAAACTACTTTTGGAGACTAAGGTGTCCCTCTTCGTTGACGACGTGTTCTTGAAGTCCACGAAGAGTCCACAACCCTAGATCTCTCTTGGAGAGAATCTCCCCGAAACCGGCAGCGGCAAGAAGAGCGGCGGCTTGGTTCTCGGGATCGGCGGCGACAATGGTGTGCGGCTGCTGTACTTTGGAGATCGAGTCTTCGTAGCAAAGCTAGCAAGGTCTTCCAACGGTCACACTAGGATCAATCGTCTCGATCGATTCGGATGGGGAAGATTTTCCCGATCAACAAATCAAGAGACAAGAGATCTCTGGATAGACGCGTGAGACACTATGCTTGGCTAAGCTTCTGTCGCCTGGAGATCTGGAAGAATCTCGATCAAAAGCGGCGACCAACTAGCACGAGCGGCGACGGCGGCGGAGCAGTATCGCGTTTTAGGTCAAGATCGGCTGTTGTGCTTCGTCTTTTTTCTGTGTGTCTTTACTGTTCAAAATACGCTTATATTTATACGGTGGAAATACTCCATTATAACCGTTGAGGGTCCCACCTGAAGAAACCCTAACCCCGGTTCAAAACAGCGCCCGCGGCAGAGTCCGGTCCAGCGGGATCCAGAATTCGCCCAAGTCAAAATCGGCGAGAATCGAAGGTGAGTCTCGTCGAATCGTCGAGAATCAAAGTTGATTCTCGACGATTCGGCGAGAATCAAAGATGATTCTCGACGATTCGGCGAGAATCAAAGATGATTCTCGTCGAAGTTGACTTGGTTGCACGCACTGTTTTCGCCGAAAGGAGATGGCGAGAATCAGCTAGTGATTCTCGACGATTCGGCGAGAATCAGCTAGTGATTCTCCCCGAATCGGCGAGAATCACTTGATGATTCTCACCGAATCGGCGAGAATCACTTGGTGATTCTCGTCGATTAACCCTTGGACAATTTTTCGTCTATCCGCTCATGGACTGCTCTTAGACCCATCCTTGCTCCTTGTCTGCTCTTGCATGATCACGGCGCTGTACTTGAAAATAAGTACACTCCAATAGAGAGAGTACACGTAGGCCAACACACTGATCTGCTCAACGAGGGATTACGTCGTGCAGACCCGTGTATATTGACCTACTGCACCCTGACATTGGTGTGCACTTAGCGTGGAAAAACTGCAAGCACAACTTGAAATATTTTATCAAATACATTGTCTATTTACCTTAGCTTGTTCAGGGGCTTCTTCAAATCAGGTACGTTGTGGATACCTTAGCCACACCCTCACCCTTATAAAGTGGAATGGGTAGACAAGTCGTCCCTCCCTGTGACGAAGCGATGCTTGGTACCCCTTACCATCAAAGCTAATTCTGAGCAGATTTGGTGTGACGTCATCCCTATGGATGCGGTCACGTCTTGTTGGGTCGCCCTTGGTTGTACGATCATGACGTCACCCACTTTGGTCGGGCCAACACTTAGGAGTTTAAATTTAATGGCAGAACCATACTCTTAAAACCCGCCCCGCCAAAAGATCCTTCGGCCCCCTCGAAGGATACGGTCGTCCCGGTCGAGAAGAAGACGTTGAGCCTGATAGGAAGGAAAGAATTGAAGCGTACTACCTTTGTAGATGGGGTCCTCTATGCCTTAGTATGCTTACAAGTTAAGGAAGACGCAGCCCCTTTTGAGAACTTGCCGTCGGCGTTGAGAAAACTCCTAGAAGAGTTTGTGGACGTGTACCCGGAAGAGCTACCGGCTGAATTACCCCTGTTGCGGGAAATTCAACATGCCATTGATTTCATTCCGGGCTCGTCATTGCCCAACCTCCCACATTATCGGCTAAACCCCTCCGCACACTTAGAGTTGCAAACCCAGATATCGGATTTATTGCAAAAGGGTTTTATCCGCCACAGCAAGAGCCCGTGTGCCGTGCCCGCCTTACTTGCCCCCAAGAAGGACGGCTCTTGGAGGATGTGTGTGGATAGTAGAGCCATTAATAAAATCTCTATTAAATATCGCTTTCTCATCCCTCGCTTGGATGATTTATTGGACATGTTAGCCGGTGCCACGATTTTTTCGAAATTGGATCTTAGGAGTGGCTACCATCAGATCCGAATTAGGGAAGGTGACGAGTGGAAAACCGCCTTTAAGTCTAAGGAAGGGCTCTACGAGTGGTTAGTTATGCCGTTTGAACTTTCCAATGCGTCGAGCACGTTTTCGAGGATGATGACCCACGTCTTCCAACCCTATATGGGAAAATTCATCGTGGTATATTTTGACGATATTTTGGTATTTAGCACCTCCACGATTGATCATGAGTCACATTTAAGAACCATCCTTACCACGTTGAGATCGGAAAAATTATTCGTGAACATTAAGAAGTGTACCTTCCATGTGACATCGGTTGAGTTCCTCGGTTATATTGTGAGTTCGAAGGGGATCCACGTAGACCCCAAGAAAGTGCAAGCCATTAGAGATTGGCCCGAGCCCGCCAACATTCGGGATGTTAGGAGTTTTCACGGGCTCGCTACATTTTATCGGCAATTTATTAAGGATTTTAGTAGCATTATGGCCCCTATTACCGAGTGCATGAAAAAAGGTGAATTTACATGGACAAACTCAGCCGCTGCGGCGTTCCAATTAATTAAATCGCGCATGTCGGAAGCCCCCCTTTTGCGACTGCCAGATTTTAACAAGGTTTTCGAGTTGTCATGTGATGCGTCTGGAGTGGGAATTGGTGGAGTGTTGAGTCAGGAAGGCCACCCTGTGGGGTATTTCAGTGAGAAACTAGCAGGTCCAAAATTAAATTATTCCAATTATGATCGGGAGTTTTACGCGGTCATTCGATGCCACCAACATTGGCGGCATTATTTACTTCCTAAGGAGTTTGTCATCTTGTCCAATCATGAAGCGCTAAGGTTTCTTAACTCTCAAACTAAGGTTAGTCCTAGACATGCCAAATGGGTCTCCTATCTACAGGAGTACACTTTCATTATCAAACACCTCAAGGGGACTCTCAATCGCGTAGTCGACGCCCTTAGTCGTGTTTCGTTATTGCTCTCCACGCTAGAAGTAAAGGTGATTGGCTTCGATAGGATTAAGGACGAGTACGTCCACTGCCCACATTTTAAGGATATCTATTTCGCCACACAAGATGACTCGCCGACAACCATCACTTCTTTTTACATTCGGGACGGCTACTTATTTAACCATTCGAAGCTTTGCATCCCCCGTTCCTCCCTACGCCACTTCATAGTGTGGGAATTGCATGGTGGAGGGTTAGGGGGACACTTTGGCCGTGACAAGACGATCACGTTAGTCGAAGACAAGTTTTATTGGCCCGGTCTTAAGGCCATGGTTAGTAAGATCGTGGGTAGTTGTCGAGCGTGCCAACTGGCTAAGAGGAACAAAACTAATGCGGGGCTTTATACCGCTCTTCCGATTCCGTCTATTCCTTGGGAAGACGTTAGCATGGACTTCATTCTCGGCCTCCCAATCACATTTCGACGTCACGACTCTATCTTAGTTGTTGTAGATCGTTTCTCTAAAATGGCTTATTTTATTGCGTGCAATAAAACCAACGACGCATCACACGTCCCACAATTATATTTTAAAGAGGTGGTAGGCCATCGAGGAGTTCCGAAGTCTATAGTTACTGATAGGGATGTGAAATTTACTAGTTATTTTTGGAAGACCCTGTGGAGGATTATGGGCACCAAACTTCTATTCTCTTCCGCGTACCATCCGCAGACGGATGGGCAAACAGAAGTTGTGAACAGAAGTTTAGGTAGTTTGCTTCGATGCCTTGTGGGAGACCACAAGGGTATATGGGACCTTATCCTCCCTCATGCTCAGTTGGCATATAATAATTCCAAAAATAGGTCAACGGTTTTGTCCCCGAATGAGATCGTGCACGGTTATAAAGCTCTCGTGCCCCTTGACTTGCTTCCATTACCGCCATCGTTTAAGTCAAGTCAATTTGCACAGGACTTTGCCTCTCACATCCATGATCTTCACAAACGCATAAATGAAACGCTTACCACTCAATACGCGTCTTATCAAGTTCATGCCAACGCACATAAGAGAGTGTCTCCCTTGAAAGTGGGCGATTTAGTCATGGTACGTCTCATCCCTGAACGGTTGCCTACGGGCACCTTAAAATAGTTAGCGGATCGGCGAGCTGGACCTTTTCGGATTTTAAAACGGTTGGGAGACAATGCTTTTCTTTTGGAATTGCCCACTGATTGGGGTATTTCCCCTGTTTTTAATGTTTCGGATTTAACGCCATATATTGCTCCGCCACTAGAACTATCTTCCTATCTGTTTAGTTCCACTACAGATTCTCATGGGCATGGGGTTGAGGGGGGTAAGGGCTCTCTCTCTCCGTCGGTCTCCAACGGAGGTACGCTACATGTTGATGATATAGATTTTCCCCCTTTGCTGCCTAATGCTTTTCCCAGGTTTGCCAGGACCGCCTTTTTGCCCGACAGGATTCTCCAGGATGACGTGTTTCCCACTGCTGATAGCGATGTGCGCCGCTACTTGATCCGCTGGCGTGATCGCCCCGCCTCTGATGACTCTTGGCTCCCGGAAGCGGAAGTGGCTCTCTTGGATGGTGTTCTTCTCCGACGGTATCTTCAAGACAACTCATCGGTGATGAGTCCTTTCAAGCGGGGGAGGATTGGTGGCGACGACGGCCCCCGAGTTGACGACGGCCCCCAAGTTGATGACAGCCCCCAAGTTGTTGATGACGGCACGCTAACGGAAGACCCTCCTTCGTCTCCAACAAAGGACTCGCGTCGCCGAGGTGTTTGTATGGAGCGGCGCTACAATTTCCGCCCTCGGCGCAAGACAAATATATAGTTAAATTTATCTTTAAATTTATCTTATTTTCAGTATGCTATTTTATTTGGGATATTGTATTGAGGGCTGCATGTAGCCATTTTGTGTGTTGTTTTTATTTTTATTTTGGGCTACATATAGCCAAGACTTATTTTTAAGCCTATATATAGGCATGTATGCTTTGTTTAAGTTAAGTTGAATGAGAAAAAAACCCTAAGTCTTTCCTTTCTAAGCCCTCTCTCCCTCTCTCTCTCTACATCTCCTAGCCGCCACCCCCACTTCCCCTCTCTCTCTCTCTAAAATTTCGGCCAGCACCTTTTCTTCCCCCTCTTCCACAAGCCGCCACCCTCCTCTCCCACTCTCCCTCTAGAAATTTCGGCCAGCCCACTCATCTCCCTCATCCAAGACACCACCACCTCATACCCTCATTAACCCGACCTCCACCCTCCATAACCGGTCGGCCACCTACCTCCTCCACCGAGCAGCCCCTTTGAAGAGAACCCGGAAGCCCCCTCCACGTGAAGCTTTGACCGAAAAGGCCTCCTACGGCGAAAATCTGAACTTTGGTTGTGAAGCGGCCAAGGCGGACGATCTATCTCTCCATCCGGCGCGACTCCGGTGGATCCGTGGAAGAGCGACCCTTCAAAGGTAGTCGGAATCATCTATTCCGACTTGGGTAACGATCCTCTCCACTCACGTGTGATTCCCTCTTGATATTCTAGTGGTCGAAAAGATTTTTGCGTTGGATTTGAATCGTTAGATTCTTCGTGGTTTTCCTTTTGGATTTGCATCAACCTTAATCGCGATATTTCCGAAAGGGTTTGGCGAACCCCGTATTTTTGTTGGGGGAGATCTACCATTTTTCGATCGCATTTTGGGTAGACCTCCTTCGGTACAACTTTCGCTCGGTCGGACCCAACATTGGTCCTTTTAGCTTGGGAGAACGTCGGCCTATAGCCGTTCGTTTGACCTTCCCGCTGAGTGGCTACCGTACGTTGGTGAACTGTGGTAAAACGTTTGCGAGTGCGCTGCGGTTGAATCTAGTGCGTGAGAGATTGTGGATTGAGTGTGGCGTTCGTTTCATTCCCGTAACCCATTTAGTGTCCGCGGTAGAAGCCTACATCAATTCACCCCCCCCCCCCCCCCCTCTAGAGTATTGTAGATCTAACCCTCACTTTCAATTGGTATCAGAGCAGGGTTCCTTTGGTTGGACAAGTTAACCCTTGAACCAAAGATCCTGTGTTAGATCTACACATTTATTTTATTTATTTCCATTTAGATTTTATACACAGCTACAGTACAGAACATGGATTATGCAAGCACCAGACCTCCAGTGTGCAACCTTAATAGGTTTTCTCCTCCAGATCTTTCTACATCCCCTCGTACAGTCAATCTAGCTTCTTCTCATGAAGATCATCCTGAAAATTCTCATGATTCTCCTCAGCACATTTCTTCTCCCATCATTTATCCACCAACATCTGTTCCATCAACAAATGTTCCCTCAACATCTATTCCCCCTACTGCCCCTCCATCATCATCTTTTCCTGAGTTCACTCGCACAGACTTCTCCTCTGCATTATCTATTTGCTCACACTGTGGACATAGAACTCCTTGCTCAACCTCTGAACCTGAACACCCTTACCTAAATTTCTCCATTATAGCTAATGATCTTCTGCAATTCATTTCTCCTTCCTTGGAGATTCTTATAGCTCAAGATATTGCTCCTCTAACTGCCTCTATCAACACTCTTACCCAAAGAGTTGCTGTTATGTCCTCTGCTTCTTCTTCTAGGGGCCTGACTATAGAAGCCTCTGCAGTCAGGCAGGGGGAGATATCCAATGAAGAAGCTCTCTTGCTCCCCTCAGCAGTTCTAGCAGCAGATGTTCCTTCATAAATGCAGTTAGATGTTCCTTCAGAAGACCAGTTATTTGTTCTTTCAGAAACTCAGATAGTTATACATACAGAAGCGACTGATATTGATACAGATTCAGAAGCAATAACGCTTGAAACAGACTCAGAAGAAGTAACTCTTCTAGTAGTGGTGACTGTTGGTGATTGTTGCATCAATTCCACAGTGGATATTTTTGATCTATTAAATTCTTTCTGCACAAGTTATCTTAATTGTCTTCCAAGACCCAAGCCATCTTCTCTGGATATTATGTGCTGCTCTCCTCCTATAACTTCTAAAGTTCTCGGACAGCTTAAGGCAAGTTTGGTAGAAGAGTGGACTACCCAGATTTGGGGAACCACTATAAACTTCTTGTGCCGTCTGGTTGCCTACCTTTTTCTTTTTGTTCTTGCTATGTGGCTGTGATTAAGTTTATTATTTTCTATTTTATAGTTTTCTTAATTACTGCACTTTTTCAGTTTGCAACAAAAGCTATAACAGCACTATTATAGGGACCTAACAAATTTTAACTATACTCTATTCACCCTCCCCCCCCCCCTCTAGAGTATTGTAGATCTAACCCTCACTTTCAGACGTTGCGGTGCTCTTCATCCGCATAGATTTCCATGGCGCCAAAGAGGAATGCTAGGGTAACGATTCTCATCCTAGTACATGTGAAGTCCTCTTTTCTTTGCATAGGAAGCCCGCTCTCGTGAGTTTGCAGTGAGTTTGAGGCGTTCCTTCAGGTAAACATGAATAGTCCCCGTTGTTTAGCATGTAGAGTCCGTATTCGAGAAACGGACATAGGCATGATGTGTGAAGCCTACCCGGACAAGTTGGTATGGATCGGTGATGTTGCATTGCATGAATGGCCGGAGAAGACTCCGTGCGGATGTTTGTTTTTCGGGTTTTCTACATGGTAGATTGCAACAGGGAGCCTTGGGGCTAACTCCAAGGTGCACCCAAAAAACTGGACAGATGCGTGATTCTGCCAACATGGTGGCCTGGGAGCCAACTTGCACATAACTGGGTTATGTGAAGTGTGTGATCGGCTTGGTACTCAGGGAAGTTTGACCCGCGCCCATGTATTAAGGTGACAGGGCGGTGTGAGCAACGGGTTAGGAGGAACCATACCCGCTCTATGTCGTTCGGTTAAAGCGACCTAAAGGTACTTGGTACTTGTCGTTGGCATAGATAGGGTCTTAGGCAGTGGCCAGAAGGACCAAGTGCTCACGAGATATTGCCGCCCAAGGGGCGGTGGTGAGTCAGCGGACTTTGACCGTGTTCACCGAGAATGCGCCTTGAGAGCACGGCGTGTGTGGACGTGCGTGCCCACACATGTGATGAAGTGTTTTTACACTATACTGCTTGGTTATGCTAATAAAGTGCAGGGAAGGAGCATCGCCGCCCCGAGTTTGGTGGCGGGGTCGTTATAATTTGGTCAATATAGCTGACCGTTGCTTTTGTTTGCCACCGTCGCGGTGGATTGTGCTTGCAGGTGTTGCGGAGCCAAGTGGTAAATAACGGGCAAAAAGCCCTTATTGCTGAGTCGGCCCTGGAAGGCCTAATTTTGAATGTTTACTTGTATTATTCATGTGTGACCGGCCTGCGTGCCGAGGTTTGGAAAACGGTGTAATTGGAGTAAACTATTGTAAGGCCTTAAGGCCGTGTAATTGTGTATTGTATGTCATTCCTGTTGGGTTTTGTAGTGGACATTCATGTTCTTGGTTGGGTTCTAATTATTGCAACTTTTAAATTGGTTCCGCTAGAATGTACTCTGTATAGGATGTTGATTTTTAGTTGTATGGTTTCCTTTGAGTAACCTTCCGATCTGTCTATGGTATATGGCGTCGGGCCCCGGCCAGACCTACTGCTATTTGCTATGCAACGGATAGGGGGTGTTATAATTTGGTATCAGACTACTGGTTTCGGTCAACTTAAATGAATTCGTGGACGAATTCTTTTAAGGGGTGGTGAGCACATGTGTGTGCGTCATCGTTATAACATAAAAGAACCCATGAATGTCCACTTAGGAATGAAAATACACCTGTTTGGGGAACCTGCGTGTTCCTATAATTGCTTTTTTTGCAATTTTGTTTGGTCTCTTAACGGTGTTTTGTACAACTATAGGTGACCAGAAGTGGTGCAGGGCCGTCAGAACGTCCGGTTTTTGAGGCTAGTAGCGCACCAAATGATGCGCCAACAACACCTCCCTCGGCAAAAATAATACGATTTGTGGCTGAAGCGGTGTTTGCTATGATCAACGCGCAGCCTGCAAGGCAAATGCAGCAACCCGCTCCTACGATGGAGCGGGTACCGCTTCAAACAAATGAACCGAGAAGGGTGGAGCAGGTGGTGGTGGAGCCTTTGGTGCCTAGGAGAGCGACCGAAAGGCACCTCAAACATGTTATGGGATTCAATCCTCCGGTGTTCTCGGGGATGGCAACCCCATCCCTAGCAGAGGATTGGCTCTCCCAAGTGAAGAGAGTACTGACAGCTACTGAAACGGAAGAGTGGAAGATGACTACTATAGCTACATTCCTGTTGGATGGAGATGCTAGGCTGTGGTGGGAAGGTCTGGAGCTACATCACTTGAGGGGAAGGCAAGTTACGGACATCTCGATAGAGGAGTTTTTGAGGCTATTCTTGGCGAGGTACCTTCCCTCGGCTCAGAGGATAGCATTGGAGAATGAGTTCCAGAAGCTAACACAAGGAGAGAGTAGCGTAGATGAGTATCTCCATGAATTTACTCCATTGGGTCGGTACGCTAGCTCTACGTTCACGGACGAGGAGCGTAAGACAAACCGATTCTATGAAGGTTTGAGAGATGACTTAAGGCTACTGCTCTCGGGGCCTATGACGCAGTGTTTCTTGACCCTGGTCAATACGGCTCGGTCGTTGGAAAAGGATTTGAAGAATATGCAAGCGAAGAAAACTCTGGTGATAAGAAGACTGAGTTCAAGGGGCCGGCTAACGCAAAGCCTGCGTACCGAAGGTGGTCTAAGAAAGCTAGGACTTCGGGTCCAGCCCCTTTTTCAGGTGCTTCTATGACGACTACGAGTCAGACCCCGGGCGCATGCTTTACTTGTGGAAAGCCGGGACACTTTGCCCGGGACTGCTAGAGCGGACGTCCCAAGTCCGAGAGGAAGCCGGGAGCAACGTATGAAGAGAAGGGCAAGGCGGTGGAGTCAACCGTGTCTCATTATGCTCCGGCTCAACCTAGAGTCTACAATCTTGGCCAGCAGGAGGCCATTAAGCAAGCGGATGTGGTGACAAGTACGGTTTAAATTTATAGCAAGTTAATTTTTAAATACTTATTATTCGCGTATTACCTTACCACTGCTTCTATAGGATTTGTTTTAATTTGTGAGAATTTGGCGAGAGCACTCTTTTATATGGGAGCTTCGCACTCCTTTTTGTCCGAATGATTAATATCACGCATCGGAGTACCTTCTTCGATGGAGAAGGACAAACTGGATGTATTGTTGCCGAATGGGTGTTCGATACGCACGGATAGAATCTGTGGCATAAAGATTCGTATTGGGAGTTAGGAGTTCCATTTGCAAGCGTTGCTACTACCGCTGGTGGAGTTCGACGTGATATTTGGCATGGACTGTCTCTCGGAGCAGCAAGCTTATATTGATTGCAGTCGCAAGGAGGTTAAGTTGGGGACAGGTCGTGAGACGACCTTTATGGGCTTGGAAGGGTCGAGCAAGACTTTGATGTCTGCTCTTCAGGTGGTGAAGGCAGTTCGTGCTGGAGCAGAGCTGTTCTTCATGCTAGTGGAGGTTGCAAAGCGTAAGCCTACATTGGCCAGTATTTTAGTGGTATCTGAGTACCTTGATGTGTTCCCTAGCGATCTTCCTGGAGCCCCACCTCAACGGGAGATTGATTTCACCATCGAGCTAGTGCCAAGTGCGAAACATGTGTCACGCTCTCCATATCAGCTAGCGCGTAAGGAGATGGCGGAGCTGAAGATACAACTTCAGGAGTTTTTGGAGCAGGGGTATGTGCGTCTAAGTTCGTTGCCTTGGAGTGCACCGATCCTTTTTGTTAAGAAGAAGGACGGAAGCTTGAGTTAGAGCTGTTGATTAAATGGAAGGATCTCTCCGCGGAGCAAAATACTTGGGTGGACTTGCTGGAGTTCCGGGAGATTTATCCCGATTACCCACTTGAGGACAAGCTGGCTTTTGATGGGGACGGGAATGTTAAGCCTCCAAACGAGGCTAGGCTATTTGGGCAACATTACCAGCAGCGGCAACGGCGCGTGCAAGGCAACAATGGGGCTGAACCAATGGGTTCAGCCCCCTCTTCTTAAAAGATCGGCTCAAGGGGGGCTGAACCACATTTGGTTCAGCCTCATGGGGGCCGGCCGGCCCCTCGGTTGGCCGGCCTTGGGTCCCGGGTTATATATACCCGGACCCCTCTCTTTTGGAGTTATGCAAGAATTATCCAAGGTATTTCCTTCCTCCCTCTTTTCAACCCTAATCTCTATCTTCTTCCTCTAGTTCTTCTTCTTCCCTAGTACGTGCATAACACAAACCTATCACCATCGAGCTGATTCAGGTATAGGGTGATAATCCTCCCAAAGTTGGGAGTGCATGGGTTGTCTTTTATCTTGGCGAATAGCAGAGCACCTCAGTCCAGCTTCTTCCTGCAATCTATTGCAACTAGTATCTTGAACATATCTGAGGACAGATAGTCGTGCAAGCCCGTCTTGCAAATGAGCACCTTGCCAATTATGTCTGAGAGGCGTTTGCCCTCCTCACTCATTCCTTTTCTCTTGATGGCTTTGGTGCTCCTGGGCAAACCACAGAACGATAACGTTCTGGCAAAATCTGCCTCCTCTAGGTAGTCGGCCTGATCACAGATGGGTAGCCGCAAGTACCTAGAGAGACGTGATACATTCACCTTCACTTTGATTTTCTGAACCTTGCGTTTTATCACAGAGTCCTCATGACGTAATTTGGCGTTATTGAAGAACTCCAAGACTTCATTGTCGAGCACCTTGTAGGGATGTTCGAGGACGAAGGAGAGTCCTGGGGTCTCCAACATTAGAATTACGTTCCTGAATTCGTCGGAGGCTAGAGCAAATCCTGTGCGGACCAACTCACCTCCCCCTAGCAAGCCACTGGTGTTTCTAGGAGCCATTGAAAATTACGGAAAACTGGAATTTTTGAAACTCTGGAGAGCAATCTGTACGGGTCTGAGGAAGCTTCTGGTGTCGACGCAAGTAATGTACTGGAGATCCTCTGGAAGGCTGCAAGAACTGAAGACTTCACTGTAATGAACATACGGCGATTTTCGGAGCGTTTCTGTTGGCAGGCGGCGGCAAGATTGAAAGTAGGGCACGAGCGGAGGGAGGCGATCGACAAGAATCCGCGAATCGGGAGCCGAAAGGTCGGGTAGCGCAGTCGTGTGAATCATCGGGTTTCGGCTGCTTTAGAGTTCGACGAAAGCCAAACGTGCCCTCCCGTTTCTCTCTCTCTCTATATATATATATATATATATATATATATATATATATATATATATATATATATATATATATATATATATCGATTTTTAAATTGCATTTAGACTGCGCGTACCTCAAATTTGATCGTCGAGTCTTCGGATCCAATAAAGTTAATTGAAATTTTGCTCGAAATAGAATTCGGTGAAATTTGTAGTTGGAGAAGTCCGATTCGGCGACTATCGCATGATGTGTTCCACGTGTCGGTGTTGCATAAGGCGGTGCAAGAGCCTTCGCAGATCATTGCGAATAATCAAGTACCAGCTGATTATGAGTTGACCACAAGGGTCAAGCCAGTACGTATTGAAGATGTTGCAGTCAAGCGACTCCGCAACAAGGATATCCGTATGGTTAAAGTCCGATGGGATAATTGCGGACGTGAGGAGCTTTCTTGGGAGCGAGAGCAAGCTATGTTGGAGGAATACCCCGAATTATTCCACTCAGGTATTATTTAGATTTGTGTACCTTTACTTAATTTCGGGACGAAATTCCTTAAGTGGGGGAGATTTGTAACGCCCCGAAAATTGTATTTGAGTCGGTCGCGAAAAAGGGGATTTTTGGTGCATGTATAGGGGTACACGGCCTAGGATACGGGTGTGTCCAAGGCCGTGTCTGGGTGGTGTTTTTGGCCATTTTCATCCCGAGAAGGACACGACTAGAAACACGGCTAAGTGACACGGGCGTGTCATTTGACACGGGCATGTGTCTACCCGTGTCCCTACCCATGTTCTTTTGGGTCGTGTCCGTTGCTGTGGCGGTTATGCATGGCACGCCCCCGAACACGGGCGTGTCGAGGAACCCGACACGGGCGTGTTAGGTGAGACACGGGCGTGTCTCTGCCCGTGTGTCTTTCGTCCGTTCAATGATCGTGCCTGGAGCGAGGCACACGGCCAGGGACACGGCCGTGTGCCAAGCCGTGTTCGGCCCAGGTCTGGAGATTTTTGAACGGATCTGAGCCGTTCGTCTTCTTTAATTAAGATCCAATGGCCCAGATGGTTTCCTGCTCTGTTAAGGCCGGGAATAGGAGAGTTAATCCTTCATTTCTCTACAACCATTCTCTCCCTCAAGGAGTTGGAAAGAGGAGGAAGAAGGAAGGGATTCCGGCCGCCGGCGGAGCATCGGAGCACCGTTTCGAAATCTGAGAGCGGATCTGTGGAGGAAAGTTCGTTGCGAAGATTTCCATCCGTGTAGTTTTTCCATAGCGCCAAAGCGTACTACAAGGGTAACGATTCTCTACTTGAGCATGTGAAGCTCTTTCTTTCTGCATAGGGAATCCCGCTCCTGCGAGTGTGCGGTGAGTGCATGGTGTTCCTTGGGGTTGATGTGAATAATCCCCCTTGTGTTGCATATAGAGTCCGGAATCGTAAGTACGGGCATAGGCATTGTGTGTGAAGCCTACCCAGACGTGTATTGTCTGGATCGGTGATGTTGCATATGATATGTTTTGCCATAGAAGACTCCATGCTTTGGGTTTTTCGGGTTTCTACGCGGTAGATTACAGCAGGGATCCTTGGAGGTTAGCTTCAAGGCGCACCCGGAAAACTGAGCGGAAACGTGTTCTGCTAACTTGACAGTCTGGTAACCGGCCTTGATCATAACTAGGTTATGCGATTGTTTGGAAAATTTTGGGATCCGAGAGAAGCTTGGCCCGCGTGTAGTACTTAAATTGTATATGCGGCGTGAGCAACGGGCAAGTGGAATTGTACCTAGGCTATGTGGTTCGGTGCAAGCGAACCGAAGACGGGGCCTGGCCGTTGGCATAGTCGGCAGCCTTAGACGGTGGTCAGAAAGGCTAAATGCTCACATGTTGTTGCCATCCTGGGGGTGGTGGTGAAGACGCTGTAATGACAGGATTCACCGTTAATGTGCCCTGAGTGCACGGGGTGTTTGGCCGTGCGAGCCTACACCTATTGTGAAATATATAGTTGCACTTTATTGTTTAGCTGGGCTAATGTTATGCAGGGAAAGAGCACCGCCATCCCGACCTAGGGGCAGGGTCGTTATAATTTGGTCGGCTTTTGGCTGACCGTTGCTTTGTTTGCCACCATGCGGTGGAATGTGCTTGCAGGTGCTGCGGAGCCGAGTACCAAATAGCGGGCTGGAGCCCATGTTGCTGTGCTAGCCCTAGAAGGCCAAAGCGAATAGTTGTTTTTATTTTTATCATGTGTAGCCGGCCTGCGAGCCGATGTATGTAAGACATGTTTTTATTAAGTGAACATTTGTAAGGCCATAAGGCCATGTACCCTTTTAGTGTATTTGGGGTTTCATTCCTGTTGTGTGGATGTGGACATTCTTGTATATGGATTTAAGATTTGGGTTCTTTCAACTTTAAAAGCTTCCGCTAGAATGCTCTGTGTAGGACGTGTAGTCTTAATTGGATAGTTTGAATATTCTTATGTAACCCTTCCGATTGTCTGTGGTATATGGCGTCGGGTTCCAGCTGGACCTTCTGTTATATGTCATGCGATGGATGTGGGTGTTACACTAGGGTACTTCACCCCTTCGTCCATTTTACTTAGAATTTTTCTAAGTTCAACCCGGATGGCTCGCGGGCGAGATAAGGTGGCATGACAGGGGCGAAGAGCAGCTCGCTCGCGAATCGTCTGAAGCTCGACACACGCTCAAACCGTACCCACTCGCGGGCGCGTACTCATGACTATCCTACTCGCGGTACCTATCTACGCGAGGTCGCCTGGTGAAGCACTCGCGGGCATACAGAACACAGCAAGTAGAACAAAAAACAAAAATGGCATGGGTATGATAAACAAATCTTTCCTTAATTAAATAAAGGTGTTTACAAAAGTGTTTACAGGGGCTTGCCTCGGCGAGTAAACCAAAAAGAAGAAGATGTACAAGTTCAGGCCTCGCCCCCACCGCCGAACTGGTCCTCCCCTTCACCTGGCTGGTCCGAAAATCCCTTCCCAAACATCACGTCCATGCTGTCCTCTTTCTCACTGGGCGGCGTCACCGGGAATAGGCTCGGCATCAGATCCCGGGCCGACATCTCCTCGCATCCCTCCACCAGCACCCACGTATCCTTCATCATTTGGAGGGTGCACTCGGAAGCTTGGATGGAGTTGATTCGCAGCCTCTCGGCGAGGTCGGCAACGCCAAAGATCTGCGGGATCTTGTAGGGAAGGGTAGCATCGATGTCGTGGGGCGGGAAGAAGATCTCCGCCTGGCGGCGCACCTCGCGGAGGAGGTGCTGATTCTCCTCCTTTAGCATCGTGTTCGCGCCCTCCAGCTCGGCAAGGGGGGAGCGCAGCTGGCTGATCTCCTCCCCCTGCTCGGCATTGCGAGCCTGAAGCTCCCTTGCGGCCTTGGCGTCCTGGTAAAGAGAATTTGGTTTAGTATCAGCGCAGAATGTTCTAAGTAAAAGAGAAGAGTAGTGTTTGACACTTACCAGCCCGTCGACGGCTTGGGCGAGTAGACCCTCCGCGATGCCGAGCCGCCTCGCCTGATCGGTGACCTTATCCTTGGCGACGTCGCGAGCTTGCTCAGCTTTTTGGAGTTGGTTGTTGAGGTCGAAGCTGCGGGGGTCAGCATGTGGTGCAGCTCCTTGGTCCGCAAGTGGGCCTGCATGCCCTCATGGCCGAGCTGCCGGAGGGTCATATTCTTGTAGGCCTCGGCATCCTTGTGGTCGTAGAGGCCGAAGCCAAGGTCATTCCAGGATGGGTGTAGAGTGGAGAGGGAGACCCGGTGGGCCAGCTCATCCTACTGAAGCATGGGCTCGCTCGCCGAGTCCTTCCACCGTCCGCCAAAGTTGAAGAGAGGATGTTGCCTCGGCGGCGCGCGCTCACGGTCCGCCCTCTTCACCGATGGAGGGGAGATCGCCACCGTGGAAGAGGGGCCCTCGCCACCTTTTCGGCCCTTGTTGGTAATCTCCTTCAGCGGGCTCTCCGGCGACGCGTCGGGAGGGGTCTCTGACGAGCTGATGTACTTGGGGCTGGCTTGATGTTGTTGTTGTTGCCCCTGCGGAGCCAGTAGGGCTCTCCTCATCTTCTTTGGCAGTCGCTGACGGTGTGGCGGGTTCGACCCCGCGTTCTCAGGTCGCCTCTTGCTGGAGGAGGGTTGGGAGATGGCCGCCTCATCTCGGCAGGCTGCCGCCGCCGCCCTCTCGCGAGCAAGATGGTCGGTATGAAGCCCCGAATCCACGAACGGCGGGTTCACGGGGATTATCCGCTCCCCTACAAGGAAAATACTTTGAAAAAATTAGAAGAGATTCAGCAACAATGTGGCGAGCTCGGTCGTCGGGTGATCTCGGCAAGAAAAGAAGAGAATGATACCTTCGCCGGATAGAACAGGGGGAAGCGCGTCGAGGCCCCTCAACAGGAAGGCGACCTCGAAGTCTTTGTCGAGGAAGTATCTGTGGAGCTCAGCATCGTTACCGGACACGGCCGGCGGGCGGTATACCTCTTCGCTGTTCTGCTGGGGCGAGTAGGGGATGTTGCCGAAGTCGCCCTTGATGAAGGCGATCTTGGTCATCCAAGTGTGGTGCTTGTTCGCGATCTCGCGAACCTTGATCAGCGAGCCGCCAAAGTAGGCGACCCCATCCGGCATCTCCTTATAGGAGAACATTTTCCTGAACACTGTCAGGTTAAACTCGATCCTCTCCCGTCGGAGGTAGCTCGCGAACGCCACCATCATCGTGACGGCGTTGGAGTTCAACTGGGCGGGTACCGCGCCGTAGTATTTCAGGATTTGCCAGATCTGCGGCCAGAGGGGGAGGCGTAACCCCACCTCGAAATGCGAGATGGGGAAGGCGAGCTCGTCCTCATAGAAAGTGTTGATGGCCTCCCCCTGCCTCGGCCTGCGCGCCTCGAAGCCCGGCGGCACACGCTCCGCCACAAACTCCGCGAGCTCCTCCTCGCTGGTGTGCCCTTCAAAAAAGCAATAATCAGTGAAGTGCTGCGCGCACTTGGAGCAGCCGTCGGCATCAGGATTGGTCTTGCCCATGTTCGCAGAAGAGAAACCAGGGCGCGAGCGGAGAGAAAAAAAGCGCAGGAAGAGAGGGAAAGAAAGCAATAAAGGCACAGTACGGGGTTGGTGGGGGGCTATTTATAGGAAAAGAAATCTGGGGCAGGCCGTCCCATCAACTCAGCTCGCCGCCCCAGCTCGCCCCCCAAGCTCGCCACCCCAGCTCATCACCCCAGCTCGCCGACTTTCGTCGCGTCCCAATCAAGGCTAAGTCAAACATTGCAGTATATTATTTGAATGACATGTTCAAGAATATTCTAAAAACTAGTTATTACAACTTATTTCAGAAATCAAGTTCAGTAATAAAAAGCGGGGCGCGCGAGCAGGGGGAGCATCAGGATGCGAGTACTGGTCGGCTCGGCAAAGGAGCCGCCCTCTTACCTACCCCGGCCTCACGACCCCCGCCCCCCAGGCTGCCGCGCGCGGAGCAGCTCGTGAATCCTTCCCGAATTCCTCTGCGCCACCGAGAGGCCATCGTCTATCTCATCCAGGAGCCGGGAGGGGGACATCAGCTCGCCAGCCTGTCCGCTTCGCACCTCGTCGGCGAGACGCACGTAGTCGCGTTGGAGCATCTCGTTGACCCCCTGCACCTCGCGCAGCCCGCACACCAGCTTCTTGAGGAGCTTGACCTCCCTCCTCGTCAGCTCGCCTTGATCCACCTCATGACACAAGTAAGAGTCCAGCGAGCTTGGGGAAGGGAGGGGAGAGTAGTGGGCTGCCCGCGAAGATTTTTCGGCAGCGGATTGGCTGGGGAGAGCTGTGAAGACAAGCATCAGCAAGAAGAGAAACGCAGGAAAAACACATGGGGCAAGAATCCAGGCAAGACGGACTTGACGAGCTCGGCGGCTCGAAGGAGATGTGGGGAGGGATGAACCTCAGATCCTTCCCGCGACCTGGGCCGCGAGCCCTCGGCGAGAGGAGCTCGAATCCCGGGGTGGGGATGGTTCCCAGACCTGCCCCCGCAGACGCGTCAGTTTGCCGAGGAGAGGGGGCGCGCATCGGCGAGCTCGGCCTCTGCAAGCTCACTGGCAGGATCTCAAAGAGAAGAGGCGGGTCCTGGGGACGGTCATCCGGTGCAATGAACCGCGATCCCGCGGGAGTCGTCTCGCCTCGCGTTATGGGCTCTCGTGGCGTGACACCCCCCGTGTTGTCAGGTTGGCCATCCGGGTCGTCCCCGACTACGACAACCTCTCTATCCTTCTCAAGAATTATCCGGGTGGAAGAACCGGTCTCGCGCTCCACGGTGGCCCTCAGGTCATGGTAAATGGGCTCGGCCGCCTGAGGAAATGACTTCGACCTCTTGGAGCCGGGCTTGGCAGAATCAATTTGAGGAACTTTGGCAGGAACCACCGTCAGGGTAGCTACGCGAGCTGCGGAAGCCTGGCGAGCTCGGTCTAGGCGCTCTTGGATCTCCTTGGGAAGCGGCATCTTGGCAGGGTTAGAGAAAAAGGAATGGCAAGAGTCGGGCAGGAGAGCAGGTGCATATATATAGCCGCGGGTGGACCCCGCCCAAATATTCCCTCCAACTCGCCAACCCGCGCTCGCCGCACACTTGGGGTTGGATGTTTCTTTCCGAGCTTTATCAAGCTCAAAAAGAGCGGGGATTGTGTACAACCCCATATCCAGCGAGCAAGGCCGCCAGGAGCCAGGTAGATCGGGCTAAGGGGAGTGGGCGAGCTCGGCAGTGGAGAAGCCGAGCCTGAGCTCGGCATTCGTCGAACAAAGATTAGCCATCGTCGACCCCGAGCTCGGCATCCGCCGAGCTGGCCCAGGACAACTGATGGCGACCAAGGGATGGGCGAGCTCGCCGTCCTGTCTCGCGCTCTCGCAACAGAACTCGGCAACAGTAGGCGAGAAGGACCTGGCGAGGTGGTCAAGCCCCCCAGCTCGCCTGGATGAACGAGGTACTTTTTATTGTTTTGCCCCCGCTGGCCTGCCCATAGCCTTTCAAAACAGCGGAGTTTGGCTGTTGGCAGACCCAACCAAGGGTTTTCTGGTAATTTTAGGTCAGTTCTTTTGGTTATTGGCAGTACAGATTTCAAATACTATAAATAGGACCCAAGGGGTACCCCAGAAAGCAGGCTTCCTGTACTTTCCTACTCTAGTTCTCAAGTGCTTTCTGAGGGTACCTTAGCTCGGCCTCTGGCTAAGGAGGGGAAGCACTCTGAGATCTTTCGGGTGTATGGTGGGACCTCCCCGCCGAGCCCTTGGGTCGGTCTTTCCTTGTTTTCTTTGTTGTTTTGCTTGCAGGAGTAAAGTAGGCGCGAGACCACTCCTTCCCCGAGGGCGAACTCCACGGGAGACCGATTTTCGGTTTCAACACAACCCGTAAGGATCATTTTCCTTTTCCATTTATTGACCAAATCCTTGAACGGTTATCCGGACACTCATTTTATTGTTTTCTTGATGGTCTCTCGGGATATTTTCAAATCCTAATCGCGCCCGAGGACCAAGAGAAAACAACCTTCACTTGTGTGTTTGGCACCTTCGCCTATCGAAGGATGCCATTTGGTTTGTGCAATGCGCCGACAACCTTCCAAAGGTGTATGCTAGCAATCTTTGACGAATTAGTGGAGGATATCATGGAGGTTTTCATGGATGATTTCTCCGTTTTTGGAGATTCGTTTGATTTATGTTTGGCAAACCTTTCCCGTGTACTCCAAAGATATAAGGACACGAACTTAGTTTTAAACTGGGAGAAGTGCCATTTTATGGTATGGGAGGGTTTGGTCTTAGGCCATAAAATTTCTAGTAAGGGCATAGAGGTAGATAAAGCAAAAATTGAAACTATAGAAAAGCTACCTCCCCCTTCAAATGTTAAGGCCGTTCGTAGTTTTTTGGGGCATGCCGGTTTCTATCGCTGGTTTATTAAATATTTTTCTAAAATAACTAAGCCCCTCACCCACTTGTTAGAAAAAGACTCGTAGTTCATTTTTGACGAAAATTGTTTGCGTGCTTTTTCTCTTATTAAAGAAAAATTGATTAACGCTCCTGTCATGATCACTCCCAATTGGGAACTTCCATTTGAGATAATGTGCGATCCCTTCCTTTTTCGTGTTTGCGCGGACCAAGTAGTGTGGAGGTGTGTTTCTCATAAGGAAGGCTCCCAAATTCTGAAGCATTGCCATGAGGGACCCGCCGGTGGGCACTATAAAGCTAATCAGACGGCTCAGAAGGTACTTGAAGCAGGCTTCTATTGGCCAAGCATCTTCAAGGATGCTCACGCCCATGTAAGTCGTTGTGAACAATGCCAACGCTCCGGTAATATTTCCTGCCGTGATGAAATGCCATTAAATTCATTTTTAGAAATAGAAGTTTTTGTTTTATGGGGGATCGACTTTGTTGGACCGCTACCAACATCCTATGGAAATAAATATATTTTGGTAGCGATCGACTATGTGCACGGTGGGTGGAAGCGCAAGCCCTTCCCACTAATGACGCCCGAGTCGTGACCCGATTTCTTAAAAAACTATTTTCATGATTTGGAGCACCGCGGGCAATAGTTAGTGATAGGGGCACCCACTTTTGTAACGCACAATTTGCTAAGGTTTTGTCTAAATACGGCGTTACACATAGGTTAGCCACCCCCTATCACCCTCAAACAAGTGGTCAGGTAGAAGTAGTTAACCGTGAAATCAAACGAATTTTAGAGAAAACGGTTTCTACTAGTAGGAAGGATTGGACGGTCAAGCTTGATGATGCTCTATGGGCTTATCGGACCGCGTACAAAACCGCTATCAGTTGTACGTCGTATCGACTAGTCTATGGGAAAGCATGCCATTTACCGGTTGAGCTTGAACATCGTGCCTTTTGGGCACTTAAATTTTTCAATCTTGATGAGAATTTGTCCTCCGAGCTCCGTAAACTCCAACTTAACGAGCTCGATGAGTGGCGCTCCCTCGCTTATGAGAATAACAAACTCTCTAAGGAGCGCACCAAATTTTATCATGATAGAAAAATTAAGCACCCAAAGGACTTTCAACTGGGGGACCAAGTCCTTCTTTATAACTCGCGCTTACGCTTATTTCCAGGTAAGCTTAAGTCCCGTTGGTCCGACCCCTTTATCGTAAAAGAGGTTTCGCCCTACGGGACAGTGTTTATCACACACCCGAAAAGAGGCGAGTTTAAGGTAAATGGGCACCGGCTAAAATTATTTATTACCGGTGATAATATTAACGAACAATTGGACAACATAGTGTTGTCAAACCCACAGTAAGCGCGCATCACTATGGTCGAGCTCACCAATCATAAACAAAGCGCTCGTGGGAGGCATCCCATGGTTATCTTTTTATTTTATTTTAATTTTTTTTTAGTTTTACAAGTTTGAAGAATATCTTTGCGGCGTGATGATCGATCGGGAACGTCAACCTCGTGCGAGTTCTTCATGTCGGTAACTTTAATTTATTTTCTTTTACTTCTGTCTCGAAAATATAAAAAATATATATATTAAAAAAAAGAGAAAGAAAAAAATATATAAAAATTTTTTCTTTTTGTACACGCCTCTGTCACGGCTGTGACCTATAGGTCACGGGCGTGACATAGCCGTGTTTAGTTCGTCTAGCGCAACCCGAGAGTGGTTTCGTCGAACGAGGTTTCCCATTCTCCTTCCGTTAAGGACACGGGCATGAACATTATTGGTCACGAGCATGACCAGCACGGATCTTCGTTCGACGACCTGGATCAGGGAAACATGTTTTCCCCGTCACACCCGTGACAACATATGTCACGCCCGTGACGCAGGTAAGTCATGGTCGTGCCTTGCCCGGGATTCCTCTAAAAAAACAAAGTTTTCCCCTTTTCAGTTACACGCCCCAGGGTGGCCGTGATCCTGGGCCGTGTCGGCGAATCCGAGGCGTGACCCCGGGTCAATGCCTCAGATTCCTTGTTTTTTTTGTTTTTTATGTGTCACGGCCGTGACCGCGAGCGTGACCATGGCATCCAAGGCCAGCACCTTGGATTCCCGTGCAGCTGCATAGGATACCCCTGCCACGCCCCGAGTCACGGGTGTGACTATGGGGCGTGACCAGGGAATCCGAGGCAGGAGGCCTCGGATCCTTTTTCATTTTGACCCGTGCTTGCCACGCCCCCTGTCACGGGCGTGACCGGGGGGCGTGACCAACCTGAAAACCCTATAAATAGGATTTATCCCCCTCTTATTCCTCCACACCTTCCAGCACTCCTCTTCTCCCTTAGCCAACCCGGATTTTTTTTCCTCCCTTCTTCCAAAATGCCTTGCCACCACCCTCGTTCCACCGTTCCTCCTCCAAGCACACCGCGGCTCGAGCGCACCGATCGCCTACGCGCCAAATCCCTTGGAGTGTTCCGTATTTTAGATTGGGCGATCCTCGCCACATTTGGAGCAGCAGATTTGGTGCGGGAATTTCTGTCCACCCCTGGATGGAGTTCCCTCTTCTCCATTTCCGAGCATGCCTTCCTTGAGCTCACCGTTGAGTTTTTGGCTTCATTCGAGTTCCGTTGGGCGGCGAATGACGATTTCATCGTCTTTTGCATGAGTGGGATGGTGCATCAGCTCACCATCCGTCAACTCAACGTTGCCATGGGCTTTTGCTCGGAGTCCTTCTCCCAATCTCCCGCCTACCTCGGTTTAATTACTAATTTCCCTCACCATGTCAACCTTCTCACCTTTTGGGCGGAAATCAGTAATGACACCGCTCCCTACACCCCCAAGAAATCCAAAGGAAGCCACCTCATTTCCCCCGCCTTGCGCATTCTCCATAACCTCCTCACCTTTACTCTTTCTGCTAGCGGCGACAGCCACGGGGTGGTGACTCGGGCGGACTTACTATATTTATATAGTATGTTTTACCGAGTCCCGCTCAACCTCGGCTATTTGCTCGCAATTTTCTTTCGGCACCAAGCCAAAAATGTGAGGTTGGGCGCAGTGCACGGCAGGAACTTCATCACTTTTCTCGCCAAGCAGATTGGCCTTTGGGATGCTCTTCCACGACTAAGCTGTGTCCAGACGCCGCAAGTCATCCAGTTCCTGACCTTTCAGGCCCTCGGCCTGGCGCGACGACGCGATGGAGAGTTTGAGGCTATCCCCCCCCCCCCCCCCCCCCCCGCAATCGGTGGTGGGATCTTGATCTAGATTTCGGTGCCGGTCCCAGCGGCACTATTCCTTCTCCCCCCATTCCACCACCACCGCAGGAGCTTTCTTCAGAGCCCGGTCCTCAAACCTATTGGGATCAACAATTTGGGTTGATTCACACTCGCCTAAATCAGATGGAGACCAATTTTGACAAACGATTTACTAATTTTGACGCTCGTTTTGCCGCACTGGAGCAAAGCCATGCTTCTTCCGTGGCGCATATTACACGTGAGTTCGTGGATCTTCACACTCATTATCCGCCGCAAGGGGGTGATAGCGATGAGGATTAGGTTACTTTATTTATCTTTGGGTTGTAGTCCGTCATCTTGTATCTTTTCTTTTTTGTCTTTATCTGCCATGTATCTTTTATTTTGTTTTAAACAAACTATATATATCAAAAATATGTTTTGATTCAGTATTGTCTTCCAGGTACACTTTGGTGCTGATTCGTCCGCTCCAGAGAAGTCTCCTTTTCTTTTTTCTTTCCTTCTTTTTCATTGGGGACAATGTATTGTTTAAGTATGGGGGGATAGTTCTCAAGCAAAGCATACAAAAAAATAAAAAAAAAACAAACCAAACAAAAACAAATTCTAACACTCAAAAACAAAAATTCCCATTTTCAAATTTTATTTTCTTTTTCTTCACAAAAAAAATAAAAAAAAACAAAGAAATATATCCAAAAATTCAACAAAATTCAGGGTTAATTTTTTTAAAATTAGAGAAATCTTTATTCCTATATTTATTTACATGCGAAATTCTTAGTATTCAACTTTTACATAGTGTTTAGAATATTTTAATGCTTTAATTGAATTTTGAATTTTGAAGTAGAACTGTTGGTCATGTTTTGTTTCTAGTCAAGTGTACTTGTTTGTAGAATTTAAGTAGAATTAAACATTCAGCATACAATTAGATTTTTATTTTTCTAAATGCGTAGAAATAGTTTATTTCACTTCTATCTTGAAACCAGTAAAATCTAAAAATATTTTAGGAGAGTGTGTAGAAGTTTACTAGAGAGATATTTCGCGGATCAAGAAAGAGGTATTCTTTCTCGATGTCTAGAACTTGCCCTCTAGCTATTCTCAAGACTTAACATAGGTTAAACTCATTAGCATAAATATGATTTAGGCACTTCTTTTGGCAAGTTTGAGCCTTTGCACCCTTACCTAACGTTTTATCTTTGCTAAGCCAATTTGAGCTTATACACTTTCTTTTGTTTTATCTCCACCAACAGTTTACTAAAGCCTAAAAAGCATCCTAATTACACACCTATGACCGAGTTTAACATTATATATATAGAACTAGTTTTTGAGTGATTAGGGGTCATTTTATTTTGGTGGCTAATTGAAAACATAGTTGTTTTTCATTCCTCCACTAAAAAAAAGAGAGAAAAAAAAGAAGAGAAAAAAAATAATATATAAAAAAATGAAATGATGAAAATAAATAGAGGAAGTTGAAAAAAATTCAACATGTTAAGGAAAAAAACAAAGGAGTTTCGGAATTGGCAGAGTTCTACACATTATTTTGTGCAAGCTCTCATTAGGTTTTGGTGTGTCTACCCATCGTTTTTATCTTTGATTTTTCCAAGCCAAAAACCTAAGCCTACATTTCAACCTAGTTAAGCCCTACTAATTTGTGCTTCTAAGTTAAACTAGTGCCGTGGCGAGAGTGTGAAAGGGAAAGTCTATGGCCATCGACATTGATGGTTTTCTTTGGAGGGTATCCCGATCTTCGATTTGCACAATGTTATCTTAGTAAACACGCTACTTTCTCCCTAAACGTGATTTTAAGATTTACCGGGTTTTCATTTTCAAAGTAAAAATAATAAGTGAAAACACATTTTAGAAAATTAAAAACTAACTTGTATGCTGAGTATGTTTTTCTACAAAAATAACTACGCGCATAGGCACAAGACTTCGCATTCTACTCCTTAGGTTCAATTTTCGTTTCTAGAGTTAAAATTTTTCTACTCTCCATGAAAAGTTATTTGCTCGGGACGAGCAAACGAGTAAGTATGGGGGTATTTGATAACTCTAATTTTATCCATATTTTTATATTTAATTTTTATTTAATAATTAATTAGTTTTAAATATATTCTATGATTTTATTATCTAATTCCTTTATTTTCTTATTTTAGGATCAATATGGGCTGCAAATATCAATATGGAGTAAACAGGATTGATGAGGAGACAAATCTGGACAAAGCTGGAACGATTGCAAAGCACACGCTCCGGACACGGGCGTGACAGAAATGTCACGGGCGTGACAACCAGGCGTGAACCCGGCGCGTGTTCCAGTCTCTGTGCTCCGTCATTTAAAAATACACGCCTGAAGGTCACGGGCGTGACAATGCTAACACGGGCATGACCCTAGGCGTGACACCAATGGGCTCAAATCGTCGACTGAAGAACGTCGAACAGCCAATTACATGCCCGTGACGCATCGGTCACGGGCGTGCCCAGGGCGTGTCGAGTGGGTTACTAGCCATTAAATCAAGTTGTTCCTGTCGTTGCTTCCAGATTGTCGTTTCAGCTTGACACGCCCCTGGTCACGTGCGTGACCAGGGGGCGTGGCCCCTCCATCAACAGCAATTTACTCCCGTCGTTTTCAGCTTCCCGCGGTGGCCCCTCCATCAACAGCAATTTACTCCCGCCGTTTTCAGCTTCCCGCGGTTTTCCAGAAACTGAAGTAACACGCCCTAGGTCATGGGCGTGACTTAGGGGCGTGACCCGCCATTTAACAGATTTTGGCGGTTTCTCCTCCAATGTTCCCGAGCTTTCAAGACGGTGGTTCCGAGCCTGACACGCCCTAGGTCACGGGCGTGACCTAGGGCGTGACCTTGCAGAATTTTTTCCTATAAATTCCAGGAAATTCCAGAAGCTGGGGAGGAGATTTTCGGAACTTAGTTCTGTTTTGTTTACTGTTTTTCTTGCATTTTAATTTCATAGTATAACCTTTACTTTCAAGTGTATCTTTAATCATGTCTTTCCCTACCTTAACTTGTATTTCCCTAATGATGATGAGTAGCTAATTTTCATTTAGCGCTTGGTCATGATGAAGCTTGAAATAAAATAAACCTTTCTTTTTTATCAAATTTCTTGTTCTTAATTATGTTTGCTACGATTTATCTTTGATTTATATTTTGTCGAATTTATATTTCGCGGATATGTTTTTCGATCTAAGATCCGTATCCTAAATGACCGAGAGGTTGCGGATACGAGAAGATCACTCAAAGATAAAAGGAGTTGCATGCAATCCTCGAGAGAGGACGACATAAATCCTCCGGATTGGAGTCAAATCCAATAGAGTGGTTCACCGCCTAAAGCAAGCTTAGTGGTTTCGACTGGCCGAGATGTCTTAATCGATCAACCTAAGGTTAGTCAAAATCATGAGCTCGAGAGAGACGCTTTTGTACTTAGGAACTTCCACAGTCGAGTGAGTAGTTTAAGAGCTCGCATTACTTTATTTTCAAAAAGGTTTATTTTAGTTCAAGTGGATTCTAGATCAAGTGCTAGCTTCCCCAAAATCGAACTTATCTTTCTTAGTGTATCGTTTCCTTTTCTGTTTTAAACAAAAACCAACTCTCTGTCCGATAAGATAATAGCTCTTTCTTGTGAGTACAAGTATTCGACAAGCCCCGAGTCGATATACGACACTTGATCCTATACTCTGAACGATAGGTATACTTGCCTCATCGATTGGAAACACGCGCTAGCGTGGAGAAAATAATCATCAGTTGGATGCATCCTTGGCACCTCGAACTACGACTTCGTGAGCTTCAAACATTATGCGTTAGTACAATGCTCATGCTCCTACTCTTATGGCTTATTGAGCGGGACTGGAGACGACACCTCACTCAGATTGCGGCGAGACTAGCGGGCATGACCATCGGGATGAATTGTGAGATCGCAGAAACGATCAAGGGGAGAATAAATCTCGCCAACTTTCCCCTCGCAAAAGCAGGGAGAGCTCACAGCACAGTCGGGCAATCGTGGAATGAGGGTGTGAATGTTTCGCTTGTAAGACTCGTATATTAAGAAATTAAAGGCCAAAGTTTAAACTTATATCCCAATTGTATGGCTGATATTAAAATTACGGTGCCAAGAGGAGTAGTCGTGTCCAAAAAGCCTGACTAGGCCGGGCTTGGATAAGACAGGTTGGACCCGGGCATTTTGCTAACCGGGCTCAGCTAGAGCTTAGCAAGAGCCAGGCCGGGCCAGGCTCGGGCTCCCTCCCAAAGAGGGTGCCCGATTAGGCCCTTCGGGTCGGTCTGGGCCGGTCTGATTTCCCAACATGCGAGATTAAAAACCAGCCTAAATAGGTGGGATTCCATAGGTAATCCCCTCTAGACTAGTGTCGGGCCCAATGTTGGAACCCTATTACAGATTTGGGCTATGATCATTATTATTTGTTTAGGATGATTAGTTTGACCCAATATGTATAGTCCAGGGTCATAGGTTTATTTCCAGTGTTGCACCTTCAAAAGGATTCTAGAGAAGTTCAGTTCGACGAATGCAGAATTCTGGTCGATGAAAGCTGATCTCAGTTCGACGAACTCAGAGTTCTACCTCTGAGTTAAGCTCGACGAACTTTGGGCTCCACCCGACAAATGCTAATCACAACTCAGCAGCTCAGCTCGACGAACTGCAGGCTCAGCTCGACAAACTCCAAGCTCAGCTCGACGAACTACAGGCCGAGTTCGACGAACTCCAGACGCAGTTCGACGTTTTCCATGCTCAGTTTGTTAAATTTTGTCAAGGTGGTCAGCAAGATAGCGCAAACGCCAAATTAATATCTTCGGAACTACCCAGTTCACACCTTGAACCAGCGGAAACCCAGGGAGCAGACTCAACACACCAATCACATGCAAGAACAAGCAGATCTTATATTCATTACACTTCTTTACAATGCGAGGTATACGTAGCGAGATATGATTTCGCTAGTATAAACAGCTGACAACAGAAAGCACCAAAAACCAAGCCGGGCGGACAGCACCGGAGTCCGACGAGATCGCCGAGGTCGCCGAGGTTGCCGAGGTCGCCGAGTCCGCTGAGATCGCCCGAACTTAAGCTGCAATCCGCCGAATAGACACAGTGTCCGCCGAAGCCGCGAGGCCGCACGGACACACTGTTATTCACCTCCTGCTGATGAACTGAGGAACAGACCGCCTACCCGATTGAGACCGGCGGACAGGTTATTGAAGCTGGCAAAGTTGAAATAGAGCTGACAAGCCGCAGAGCGACCTCCTGCTGAATCCGCAGAGATAGCACAACTTCCAAGTACTTGACCGAAGTCACAGCCAAACTCCTGGCTCCTTGAAGCTACCCGCGCGACCTGCACACAGCACACAGTTAACTCTGAATCAATCCGCGCGGACAGAAAAACTGAGACCGCAGCACCTCGCCGAACCCAACTTACTGTTCACTCAGTTACTGTAGATGTGGCAGGGGGTCCTATTTATAGACTAGGTGAGGAGTGTGGTCACCGCCCTAGAGATAGCGACACCGCCCTAGCCCGCGCGATAGCAAAACACCGTCCGTCGAGTCCGCAAGGACTTAGCCGGATACCAAGGAAAACCGCCAGGAGCAAGGCAACTTCGGCGAACCCTCATCAGTCCTCCCAAGCTATGCGGACAAAGGCATCAGCCCGCAAAGCCTCCGACCACTGCAGGACAGCAACCCCCTTCAATGGCTGTCCGCACAAACCCGAGGAAGTCCGCAAGACTCAAGCCTCAATCCGCCACAAGTCCACGACCAAAGGCAGATAGCAACAGTCCGCCCGGTCAACAGCGAACTTGGCGGATACTGCGGACACCATGGTCTTGGCACAGAGTGTGACTAAGTCCAAAATCATCAAAGGCCAATGCGAGCATGGCGGACATAAACTCCCGTCCGCCAAACACCCTAGCACACAGACCGCCAGCAGTCCGCAAGCTACTCGCACACCTGCCCAACGCAGCAGCCATCTCCCGGACTCCACACACGAGTCCGCCAACGACCTCCACAGCAAGCACCTGCTGTATCACCAGAGCTTGACAAGGCCTCAGCCAAGCTCTAAGCCCAGTCCGCAATAGCCCATACCGCGGACACACTAGTCTGCAAGCTTCTCGCGGACATGAGCCAAAACGCCAATCAGCACAAGCTTGCACCACGGCCACTGAGCAATGCACCAGTCCGCAAGCCTCTATCAGCTCAGGCCTCTCCTTGGCTAAATCAACCAGCCAACGCCCTATCGGTAGATACCAGGCCACACAGTCCGTGGACTTCATTCAAACAACCCGCTCAGAACAGCCGGCTTCCACTAGACCTTCCACCAGGCCGCACACAACAGTCCGCCCAGTCCGCCTAGTCCGCCAACGCTGTCCGCCCAGGCCGCCAAGCCTGTCCCGTCAACCACTTCCACTTCACAAATTTCAACACGCCCCCTTAAAGTGGGAAGTGGTGACCAAGCCCAACAAGCTGCGCAACCGCTCAAAGGGCCCCTTCGACAGTGTCTTCGTGAAGATGTCAGCAAGATTATCTTCACTCCGAACATGCCCGACCAGCAGAGATCCTTCCAACACCTTCTCCCTGATGAAATGGTGATCAATCTCTATATGCTTGGTCCTGGCGTGACACACTGGATTGTTAACCAGTTTGAGAGCACTCTCATTGTCACCCCGGAGTAAAGTCGGCCCTTGCACTTCTTCATGCACATCCTCTATAAGCCTCCTCAACCAGATGGCTTCCCGAGCAGCCAAGGCCGAAGCCTTATACTCTGCCTCCGTAGTTGAGACGGACACCGAGTCCTGCTTCTTGCTACACCACGAGATGCTAGCTGAACCGCAAGTGAACACATAACCTGAAGTAGACCTCTGATCATCCGTATCACCGCCATAGTCAGCATCCGTGTACCCATGCAATGCAAACTCCGAGTCCCTTCTATAGAGGAGTCCCATGTCAGAAGTCACCTTGACATACTTTAGAATACCCTTCGCTGCCACTAGATGAGATTTCCTTGGTTCAGCCATAAACCGACTTACTCGGCCAAAAGCATAAGCAATGTCCGGCCTTGTAATCGTCAGGTAAATCAATCTCCCAACAAGAGCCCTGAACACCAAGGGATCATGAAGAACCCTTCCCTCATCTCGTCGAAGTTTCAGCCCAGGTTCCAATGGAGTAGAGAACTTCTTCCCTTCGCCCATGCCGAACCGCTTCACAATGCGATCTGCATACCCTTTCTGGAAAATGAGAATCCCGCACTCCTTCCTCTCCACCTCAAGACCAAGAAAGTGATGAAGCTCTCACAAGTCTTTCATCTCGAAGCGTATAACAAGCTCAGCCCTAAGCCTTGCTACTTCCCCCTCCGAATTCCCTGTGATGATCATGTCATCCACATACAGCAGGACTAAGACTTGTAACTCCCCCTTCTTCTTGATGAACAAGCTTGAATCCGAGTTGGAAGCAAGGTATCCACAAAATTGCAAGTACTCTGCAATCTTCCCATACCACGCTCTAAGAGCTTGCTTCAACCCATAGAGAGCCTTCCTGAGTTTGCAGACATAGTCCGGATGATCTTCAGAAACGAAACCGAGCGGCTGATCCATGAAGATGTCCTTGTCAATCTCTCCTTAAAGAAAGGCATTCTTCACATCGAGCTGCCACAACGTCCATACCTTGCTAGCAGCCAAGGCGATCACCACTCTAACTGAAGTCATCTTCGCAACCGGACTAAACGTCTCCTCATAGTCTTCTTCATACTGCTGTGAGAATCCTCTAGCGACCAGGCGAGCCTTGAACCTATCAATGCTCCCATCAGCCTTCTTCTTCAACTTATACACCCACTTGCAAGTAACCGGAGTAATGCCATCAACCTCGGGCACAAGGTCCCAGGTTTCATTCTTCTTCAGAGCATCAATCTCTTCTTTCATGGCACCTTCCCACTCCTTCACTCCAGTGGCCTCGTTGAAGGTTGCAGGCTCTCTCTCATCCAGAGGCCCTGCAAAGAAGCAGGAGACAAAGCTCACTGAATTCCCATCACAGTACCGAGCCGGTGGCTTAACAACCCTCTTCGATCTTCGAAGGGTCAGCTCCTTGTTCGCTGCTTCCGTTGCTTCTTCGGGCTCAACTCCTACTTAGTACAAGCATTGAGCAGTGCTCCCCTGCTTCCTGAGCCAGAAGGCTCAGCCTCGGAGTTGGAAGCAACAGGAGCTGCTGGTGAAACAGCAAGCTCCTCTTCCAAGCCTTCAGCAGCCACCACCGGTGCTTCATCAACCTTGCTACTTCCGGTTAGCTCAACCGAGCCACCTCCATATGACGTCAGCTCGTCAAAGATAACGTCTCTTGACACCACGAACTACTTCGTCACAGGATCCATGCATTTCCATCCCTTCTTCCGCTTATCATAGCCAACAAAGACAAGCTTCCTTGCCTTCACATCCAGCTTAGTCTGTGAAGCATCCGGGACATGCACGTAGCAAGTCGAACCGAACACCCGAAGGTGTCCCACACTCGGCTTCTCCTTCAGCAACATCTCAAAAGGATTCTTCATGTTGATAGGGCTGAGTGACATCTTGTTGATGACATAAGCAGCACAAGACATCCCCTCCGCCTAAAAGGACCTTGGAACGTCTTTCGCATGAATCCAGCATTTGCAGGTCTCCGTCAAATGACGGATCTTCCGCTCCGCTACCCCATTTTGTTGTGGAGTGTGAGCACAAGTAAGCTCTCGTTGGATCTCGTTCTTCCTGCAGAAGTTAGAAAACTCGGAGGAGATGAACTCACCATCGTTGTCCGTTCTAAGCTTCTTGATCCACAAGCCAAGCCGGCCTTCTACCAACTCCTTGAACTCCACAAACAAACGGAATGCTTCTGACTTCTCCTTTAAGAAGTACACCCAAGTATACCTTGAGTAGTCATCAATCAAGACAAGCATGTATCTGCTTCCACCAAGGCTGGCAGTAATCGTCGGTCCCATCAAGTTGCCATGTATGCACTCCAATGGTAGCTTGCTCCTTGTTTGTGATTTATCAAACGGAAGGCGATGTGCCTTACCATATTGACATCCCGCGTAAACATGCCCGTCACCAAAGGAGGACAACTTAGGCAAACCCCTCACCAAACTTCTACTAGCCATCGCCTTCAGCTTGTCCATGCCTACATGCCCCAGCCTCTCATGCCAGATAACAACGCTATCATTGGCCCTCATCCGATCAACATAAGAATTGGTGGCAAGAACAAACAAGTTCTTCACCCTCCTCCCTACATGAGCAACATCAGCCTTCACTGCTGATACATTGCGAAGGAACCTCACGTCTATTGGCCCAAACAGAACGTGATAACCAGCGTCCACCGCATTGGTCACCGAGAAGAGGTTCTTCTTCATGCCCGGCACGTGATACACACTCCTTAACGTGAGTGGCCCCTGATCACTACCCAAAGACATGAACCCCTCTTTCTCTACAGCATAAACAGTATTATCAGCAGTGATAATAGCTTCGTTACCTGAGTATGCTTGCATGGAGGTAAACTTTGACTTGTCTCCGGTGAGGTGATGACCACACCCAGAGTCCACAATCCACTCGTTGTTGAAGTCCTCAGCAGACAAGGCACGGACACAAGTGCCCGTCATGAAAGCTCCGCCCCATTCCGCTTCTTCACTTCTCGAGCAAGCTTCATCCTTTCCTGCAGCATGCCCAGGCTGCAGTTTGACCTTGCAGTCCCGCTTGAAGTGCCCTCGCTGATGACACCGGTAGCACTTCAAATTCTTCTTCCAGTCCTTAAGAGCATTGCTCCTCTCCGGCTGATATGAAGTTGAAGTCTCCTTCTCACCAGCGACCTGCACCTTCTTCTTCTTCGTCCCTTCCCATACTTTCTTCTTGCCTGAGAAGAGAGCTTCGCTGCCTTCCTGATTAAGATTCACTCCAGCCATCTGCCTTGCCAAGCTCTCCTGCGACGCAAGCAGATTCTCCAGCTCCAGCAAAGATGGCTGAGTAGCCCATCCTTGAACAGATGTCACAAAAGCCACATACTCCTTCCGCAAGCCGCGGATAATGTGCCTTTTCATCTTAGACTCAGAGATAGGCTCATCAGGATCAAGTGCCGACAGCTCAGCACACAAGCTCTTCATCTTCAAGAAGTACTTCAAGATGGAAAGATCTCCCTGAGTTGATCTAGCCAACTCATTCTCCAGAAACTGAAGTCGCGCCACATTCTTCCTATTGAACAACTCATCAATGGTTGCCCAAATATCAGCAGCCGACTCACATCCAATGATATGATCAAACAGTTCTGTTGACACAGGCCCTCTTGAGGATGAACTCCGCCTTAGCATTTGTTTTCCTCCAAAGCCTAACCTGCTCAGCAGTACCGAACGCAGCAGTCACTTCCTGTTTGTCGTCACCACCGACGACTTCTCACAGCTCCTCGCAGAGAAGATAACTCTTCATGCACGAATTCCACTTATTGAAGTTAGTCGGCGTTAAGAGTTCAATGCCAAGACCCCTTGCAAAGCTCTCTTCCATTGCAACACCTGCTTGGATAAGCCTTCAGAAGCACAGAGCACCAACACAGGTTGATCACCACTCAAACACAGAGCACAGCACTGGTTGAAGACCGCTCAAGCAACTGAACCTCCCTCTGATACCATGTTAAATTTTCTCAAGGTGGTCAGCAAGATAGCCCAAACGCCAAATTAATATCTTCGGAACTACCCAGTTCACACCTTGAACCAGCGGAAACCCAGGGAGCAGGCTCAACACACCAAGCACATGGAAGAACAAGCAGATCTTATATTCATTACACTTCTTTACAATGTGAGGTATACGTAGCAAGACATGATTTCGCTAGTATAAACAGCTGACAACAGAAAGCACCAAAAACCAAGCCGTGTGGACAGCACCGGAGTCCGCCGAGACCGCCGAGGTCGCCGAGTCCGCTGAGATCGCCCGAACTTAAGCTACAATCCACCGAATAGACACGGAGTCCGCCGAAGCCGCAAGGCCACACGGACACACCGTTATTTGCCTCCTGCTGATGAACTGAGGAACAGACCGCCTACCCGCCTGAGACCGGCGGACAGGTTATTGAAGTTGGCAAAGTTGAAACAGAGCTGACAAGCCGCAGAGCGACCTCCTGCTGAATCCGCAGAGACCACACAACTTCCAAGTATTTGACCGAAGTCACAGCCAAACTCCTGGCTCCTTGAAGCTACCCGCGCGACCTGCACACAACACACAGTTAACTCTGAATCAATCCGCGCAGACAGAAAAACTGAGACTGCAGCACCTCGCCGAACCCAACTTACTGTTCACTCAGTTACTGTAGATGTGCCAGGGGGTCCTATTTATAGACGAGGTGAGGAGTGTGGTCACCGCCCTAGAGATAGCGACACCGCCCTAGCCCGCGCGATAGCAAAACACCGTCCGCCGAGTCCGCAAGGACTTAGCCGGATACCAAGGAAAACCGCCAGGAGCAAGGCAACTTTGGCGAACCCTCATCAGTCCTCCCAAGCTATGCGGACAAAGGCATCAGCCCGCAAAGCCTCCGACCACTACAGGACAGCAACCCCCTTCAATGGCTGTCCGCACAAACCCGAGGCAGTCCGCAAGACTCAAGCCTCAATCCGCCACAAGTCCACGACCAAAGGCAGATAGCAACAGTCCGCCCGGTCAACAGCGTACTTGGCAGATACTGCGGACACCATGGTCTTGGCACAGAGTGTGACCAAGTCCAAAACCATCAAAGGCCAATGCGAGCATGGCGGACATAAACTCCCGTCCGCCAAACACCGTAGCACACAGACCGCCAGCAGTCCGCAAGCTACTCGCACACCTGCCCAACGCAACAGCCATCTCCCGGACTCCACACACCAGTCCGCCAACGACCTCCACAGCAAGCACCTGCTGTATCACCAGAGCTTGACAAGGCCTCAGCCAAGCTCTAAGCCCAATCCGCAACAGCCCATACCGCGGACACACTAGTCCGCAAGCTTCCCGCGGACATGAGCCAAAACGTCAATCAGCACAAGCTTGCACCACGGCCACTGAGCAATGTACCAGTCCGCAAGCCTCTATCCGCTCAGGCCGCTCCTTGGCTAAATCAACCAGCCAACGCCCTATCCGCATATACCAGGCCGCGCAGTCTGCGGACTTCATGCAAACAACCCGCTCAGAACAGCCGGCTTCCACTAGACCTTCCACCAGGCCGCACACAACAGTCCGCCCAGTCCGCCTAGTCCGCCAACGCTATCCACCCTGGCCGCCCGGCCTGTCCTGTCAACCACTTCCACTTCACAAATTTCAACACAGTTCGACTAATTCTTTACAGTGTTTAGAAAGTGTTATTTACTGGTGGCAAAATGATTTTAAATGGTTAATTACATGAAGTTACACGCTGATATTTAATGTTAAATATTCTTAATGAATATATCCGTTTCAGGCAACATTAAATATGTATTTATCACAGAGTTATTAATCTAATTAATTATCAGGACAGTTACAAAATCTCAGAGATTCTTCAGACATTTCAAAGAATGGTTTTAAATTCAAATATTTGAATTCTTCTTAGAGATATATATTCAGAAGATTGCTGCCTCAAATGGGCTACTGACTTGGAGTTTAAGGGATACGTTCTTACAGATCAACATATTTTCTGCTTCAGTATTCCAGTGCAAAATCTTCAATTAATCAGCAATTTGAAGGCCTACACCCAAAAGAAAAAGTCTCCCCTCCTGATCTCAAATCTCTACTCAAATCAGGGGGAGCTTTTTGCTTCAACAACATCCACTAAAGTTTTCTCAGAAATTGTTGACAGAAAAGACAACATCAATTTTTTATAGTTTATTTTATAAACTATGTACAAGGTTATAACTCATTTCAAAAGTTAATCTCTTGGTTCATAAGTCACCTAATCAAACGTCTTAGTTTGGTTTTTGTACACCTGATCAAAAGCTCAAAGGGTTACTAGATCTCCCTTAGAAAATAGATCTTCTGGTGACAGGACACCTGATCAAAAATCTGTATTGAATTCCTAGCAGGGTAGTAGAAGAGTGAATTTACCCAGATTTATTGAGAAACTACTATAAAATTCACTGTGTCGTCTTTGTTTAATGCTTTTCTTTTTATTTGTGTGTTGTGATTCTTAATCTGTCTATCTATATATTAATATATCACTTATTTTCTAAACAACTCTTAAAATAAAATCACAATTTTTAATATACACTATTCACCCCCCCTTTAGTGTAAAATAGATCTATCCCTCACTTTCACCCAGGCTAGGCCCGGTGCCCGGGCTTTGCCCGGCTCGGCCCGACCCGAGCACCGGAACGGGCAACTACTTAATATGGGGGGCCGTTAAGGCCGCCAAGCCCGGCCTTGGCTCGGGTCGGGCTTTCCGGGACCAGACTTTTTGCACACGACTAGGAGTCACCTATATTGTCTTATAATTATATAATAAAGATGTAAAATTAAAGATAGAGATTAAAATTTCCAAAAAAATAACTACAAGTAATGAGAGCTGGAATTTAATAAAAGTTTTTAAGTATTGGGGTCTTTTTGGTAAATATGTTTAAAAAAGTCTTAATTTGTACGTCAATCTTGCCTATTAATGCCATTAAAAAAACAAAAATGGTTGGAAATAGGGCTGATATCGAGTCGAGTTCGAGCGATTTTGGATCGGGTCGAAATCAAAATTTTTGACTCGAACTCGGCTCGAAATTGACTCGAAATCGAAATTGATTTCGAGTCGAGTCGGCTCGACTCGAAATGACTCGATTCCGAGTCGGCTCGAAATCGAATCGAATCGGCTCAAAATCGAATCGGATCGGCTTGAAACCAAATCAAATCGGCTCGAAATTGAGCAATTTTTCGTTTTATTTATAATTTGCTCAAAATTAAATTAGGAAAATTATAAATTTAGCAAATGAAACACTTAAACTCTTCATTTTTTTTTTAGATTTAAATTTTGTTATTTTTAATCTTAAAATAGGAACATATTAATAAATACATAATTTTTTTAATTAATTCGAGTTGATTCGAATCATATTTCGAGCGATTCAGGGCTGGCTCGAAATCGACTCGAAATCGACTCGAAATCGACTCGAAATCAGATTCGAGTCAAATTGAATCGACTCAAATTAAGTCGGATCAATTTTAACCGATTTCGATTCGGCTCAATTTTTGAACGATTTTCGAGCGAGTTTCGAGTTTCAAATAATGTGCTCAGCCCTAGTTAGAAAGCCAGGAAGGAGAAAATGTGGAGGAAAGCGCCCGGCCTTTCCTTCACCTTCCTTGGAAAGCGAAACAACCCTTACCAGACCCCAATTATACGCATTCCCCATCACATTTCGCACAGCCCAAAGACCACAACCCGCCATCGTTTTCAGTTGGACGGTTTCAAGCGCAGGAAAGCCATACTAAAGTGGGAGACACCATGAAAGAATTGTGACGCCGCTCACATTTTAATGCATCTCTCTCTCTCCCTCTGTATTTGTGTTAAAACATAGAAGTCTCCCTCACATGATATTACATCACCTCCTGGGCCCCGCATTTCAAGGCCAAGCTCTCTCAAGCAATTTGGAGTCTTTCTGCTTCTTTGCATCATCCCCTGTTCTATCCTCACACCTCTCCTTTCTTTTCCTTCGCTCCTATCACAGTGATTTCACCCCCATCATCTCTTTACGCTGGCTGGCAGTGGTTGTAACGATCCCGCTGGTAAGGTGGGCGAATCGAAGCTAGAGGAAGGCCAGGGGGGAGGTTGGCCGGTAGTTGAGAGCTGAAGGGGGATTGGAGTAGAGGAAGAACAGAGGAGGAATTACTTCATTTTTCATTACTTCAAACAAAACACATACAAAGGGTTATATAACCCAGGTCATATATGACCGTTACAAAAAGCATGGGAAAGATTACCCAGTAGACCGTTGCAACTTTTACATTAATGGCAAGGATAAACAATTACTTTTAATTATGTCCGGTGGGAATAGCTGCTCAAAAGGTGGGCTTGATCTTGGCTGTTGGTATTTCTGCGGGCTGTGATTCCGATTCATTGCCGATGAGGACAGTGGGCCCCACGACTTGGTTGGCACTGGTATCATTTAATCCTCCCTTGATTTCTTCTGGAGCTGTGGTGGCCGTTGATTTAAGAAGCCAGCTGTCATGGCTGCCTCCGTTGGATGTGAAACTGATGTCTGAGGCCACAGGATGAGCCCCGATATTTGCCCTAACATTTGCCGCTGTCTTTAAGACGCTGTCCTCAGCGTCGTTGCTTCTGTCATTCTGAACTGCGGGGAGCGGAGGGGGAGGGGCTGCCGGGTCTGTTGTTGTAGGAGGCGGAGAAGAGGTTGGCGCTGCTTCCCTTGGAACTGCGTTGGGAACTCCAAAGAGGGCAGCGCGACTGGCCAGGAGAGGAAAACCTGCGCGGAGGTAGCTGCAACTCGTTGTTCGCGCCATGGTTCGAGGGTTGCAGGGTAAGTTGCCTCCCCGGGAGGGATCTGTGTTAGAATTGGTGCCGGAACGAATTGTTGGTTCGTGTTTGGTTCTTTGTTGCTTTTTTCCCCAGGTTTCAGGTAGGGGTAGGTCTGGGGTTGGAGGGCGCCTTCTGAGAGTCCGCCGTTGCTTGCGGGTCCAGGTAGTTCCGTGATTGTTGAGAGTGTCCTTTTCTGGTGTCGAAGTGAGCTGCATGAAATCCTCTAGGGTGGAGACATCTTCCCAGGTGCTGTCGGCGGGTGAGAGTCCTGTCCATTGGACTAGGGCTTGAGGTACTGTGTTGCCCTTCCGAAGTATATTGCGGTGGCTGATGATTGCTAGTGGTTGATGGAGGGGGCTGTTTTTCCAGTTACATGCTGGTAAGTTTACGGTCTGTATGTTGGGGTCACCAGTATATGGTTTTATCATGGAGGCGTGGAAGACAGGGTGAATCTTTGACTCCGGTGGGAGGAGAAGTTTGTGCGCCGTGGCCCCAATGACTTCGATAACCTGAAAAGGTCCATAGTATTTCAGGCTTAATTTTCTGCCCCTTGGTCGCGTCATAGTGAGTTGGAGGTAGGGATGAAGCTTGAGTAGGACCCAATCTCCCTTTTCTAATTTTAACTCCTTCCTCTTCTTATCGGCCTGCGCCTTCATCATGTGCTGCGATTTACTCAAATTCTGCTTCAGGCAGTGAAGTAGTTCATCCCGGGATTGCAGCGTTTCTTCCGCGGCTTCGTTGTTGGTAGACCCTGCAGAATAAGGGAGAAGACCCGGTGGTGGCCGACCATACATGACCTCAAAGGGGGTCATGTAGGTCGACGAGTTAAATGTAGTGTTATAATGATATTCTGCAGAATTAAGATAATCCGACCATTTTTGTGGGTGTTCATGTGAAAAAATCCTAAGGTATTGTTCTAAGCATCGGTTGATTCGTTCGGTCAGGCCGTCAGTCTGAGGGTGGTAGGATGAGCTATACTTCAGGTGAGTGCCTTGTAGCCGAAATAGTTCAACCCAGAAATCGCTGAGGAATAAGGTATCGCGGTCGGAGATTATCGACTCCGGGAGGCCATGTAGTTTGCCTACGTTGTCCCAAAATTCCTTTGCTACAATGGGTCCGGAAATAGGGTGTTTTAAGGGTGTGAAATGTGCCGCCTTGGAGAACCGATCGACAACAACGAAGATTATTGTGTAGCCACGCGAATTGGGCAGTTGGGTGATAAAGTCCATAGTAAGGTCAGCCCAAAGTCGGTTAGGGATTGGGAGGGGTTGCAATAGTCCATAGGGTAAGTGGTTGCTGGCCTTAGCCTTTTGGCATATATCACATTGGTTTACATAGGCTGTGATATCTCTTTTCATATGTTTCCAGAAAAATTGTGCTTGTATGCGGTGCAGAGTACCCCTAATTCCTGAGTGACCCCCTATCAAGCTTGCGTGAGCTTCGGTGAGTATTTTGTGTTTGATGGTGGAATGCTCTGGAATGTAAATCCTGTTATGGTGCATGATGTAATTTCCCCGTTTTATCCAATTGGGAAAAGCTTGTGGTTCTTGTATTATTTGTTGGGCTAATTCATCCCTATCGTAGTCAAGTTGTAACCCTTCCAGGAGTGAAGAGGATGGTACGGTAAGGATATTGAGGCTAGCTGGGATTGAACTAGCTTGAATCTCGGGCATCCTTGACAAAGTGTCTGCGGCCTGGTTGCTTTTTCCTGCTTTGTATTTAATAATAAAGTCGTAGCCTAATAATTTAGAGAGGAAGACCTCTTGCTCCGGGGTTTGGATTTGTTGAGTTAGCAAATGGTGCAGACTCTGGTGATCAGTGAGAATGGTGAATTGATGCCCCAACAGGTACTGGCGCCATTTGCTAACCGCGGCCGTAACGGCATACATTTCCCGGGTATATGTGGATTTCTTTTGCATGGCGGGGGAGATTTTTTTGCTAAAGTATGCTATGGTTTTGTCGCCTTGTTTGAGAACTGCCCCGATGCCGGTCCCTGAAGCATTGGTTTCTATAATAAAGGGCTCTTGAAAATTCGGTAGAGCTAAAATTGGGTAGGATATTAATTTAAGTTTTAGTTGGTCGAAGGCTTCTTGGGCCTTGGCATGCCATGAGAACGCATTGCGTTTGAGCATTTCCGTAAGGGGAAACGCAATCTTAGCGTAGTCCTGGATGAATTTGCGGTAATAGTCGGTGAGGCCCAAAAAGGCCCTTATATCCTTTTGATTCTTGGGTTGGGGAAAACCTTCGACACTTGCGATGTTTTCTTTAGTGGGGAGAACCTTCCCCTCCTTAATTGTGTGGCCCAAAAATTCGATTATCGGAGAAGCAAAGTAGCATTTTGATAATTTGATGTATAAGTTGTTTTCTCTCAAGACCTCGAATGTTTTCCTTAGGTGTATCAGGGGGTCTGCTTCGGTGGGGCTAAATATTAATATATCATCAAAAAAAATGACAATGAATTTTATTAGGTACGGCTGGAATATGGTGTTCATCAGGGCCTGGAAGGTGGATGGTGCATTGGTCAGGCCGAATGGCATGACAACGAATTCGTAATGCCCTTGGTGTGTTCGGAAAGCAGTTTTTTTAATATCCTCTTTAGCTACTCTGATCTGATGATACCCGGATCTAAGGTCAACTTTTGAAAAAACACGGGCGGTATTGAGTTCGTCGAGGAGTTCCTCTATAGTTGGGATTGAGAATTTGTCTTTGATCGTGATTTTGTTCAGGGCCCTATAGTCGACGCAAAAGCGCCATGTCCCGTCTTTTTTTTAACTAGGATGACTGGGGAACTGAAGGCTGAGGTTGAAGGTCGAATTAGCCCTTGAATGAGCATCTCCGCTACCATTTTTTCGATTTCATTTTTTTGGTGATAGGGATAACGGAAGGGTCGTAAGTTGGGGGTAGTGGCGTTGGGTAGGAATGTGATTTTGTGGTCGATCCCTCTTGCGGGGGGAAGGGAGGCCGGTTCGTCGAACATGGTGTTGTACGATTGAAGTAAACGAAAGACGGGCGGTGATACGCTACCTTTTACGTCTGCTAGCATCGGGGTTTTAAGGGGTGGCGAGGTTTTGGCTAGAATAAGGCATATTGCCGCGGGTTTTACGGCAATCATCCTAAGGAGTTGCGATGATGAGGCCGAGCCAACCTGAGTCCCTTGTTGATGCCCCACTAATGTCACCGGTCCTCGACTACCTTTGTAGGCCAAGGTGAGCTTCTTATAATCCGTTGTCACCGGGCCCAGAGTCCTGAGCCATCTTTGTCCTAAGATAAGGTCGGTGCCTTCGATTTCGAGGACATATAAGTGGACTTTATATGGGTTGGTCTGAATAAGCAGCTGGGTATCCTTGCATTTACCCCTGCATGTCTCGGTCGAACCATTGCCCATGAATACCGGGAATTCTGTGATCTTAAGGATGGGTAGCTTGAGGAATTCTGCCATTCGGGAGGAGATGAAGTTATGTGTACTTCCCCCATCTACAAACAACTCCAAGGGTTGGTTGTTGATATACCCCGTCATTCTTAGCCCGTGGTTGGGAATGGACCCGATAAGGGCCTGCAGGCAGATTGGGGTGGTGGGATCTCCCTCTTCCCCCGGTTCGTCGGGAGGTTCTTCTTCCTCGTCGTCTGATTCCTCTGTGCCTCCTAAGTAAAGTAGGGCTCCTCTGCCTCTACATTTGTGTCCTGCGTGGTATCGTTCATCGCAGTTGTAGCACAACCCTTTGTCTCTACGGGCTTGGAGTTCGGCTGGGGTTAGTCGTTTAATTGGTGGGAGTTTTGGTTTATTATTATACATTTGGGTTGTTCTATTTGCCCCATAGTGAGTGGTGGTAGTGAATTGTTGGCGGTTTTTATAGCTTGAGTTTTGTTGATATTCATGCATTCGAGCAAGGGCGAAGGCATCGTGAATTTCGACGGGTCGGGCCAGCATTACCGGTCCTTTAATGCTTTCCTTGAGCCCTGAAACGAACATGTCAGACACAAATTCGGGTGACAGGCCGGGTACTTTTGTAATTAATTCTTCGAAGGCTTGTTTGTACGCAAGCACCGTGGTGGTCTGCTGTAATTTGGTGAGTAGGCCAGCGGGTTTTACATATAATGAGGGGCCGAACCGTTTGTGAATTGCGTCAATAAACATTTGAAATGTTAAGGCTGGGTGGTCCTTAAGGGTTGCTTGATACCATTTTGATGCAGGCTTATCTAGGTGGAAGGAAGCAATTAAGAGGTAGTCTTGAGGCCTAATGTCATTATACTCAAAATATTGTTTTAGTTCGTAGAGCCAGTCGGTTGGGTCTCCCTCTGAATAACGTGGGCAAGATATCTCTAAATTACCGGGGCGGTTAGAATCGACCTGATTTTTATGAAGAGCTGGGCTTGATCCCAAGATCCCGTTGGTAGACTGGGCTGGAAAGAATTCTGGGTGCCTTTGTTGATTGCTCATTGCCTCCTCTATAATGATGGGTCTTGGATCCGGCTGAGCTCCTCTTTTAAGTAAGCTCTCAAATTGTAACATTATGTCCTTGCGCAGCATATTAATCTGGTCCGAAATCTGGTCCGCGGAATGTTCTTTTGTTTCCAGAATTTGCCGTGCGAGGAGGTTCTCCTTCGTCTGTAGTTCGGTAGTGAAGGTTTGTTGCATTTGCTGTGTTTGTTGTGCGATCTCTGCTAACACCCGTTGGTGGTCCGTCATCATCCGCTGGTGGATTTCTTCCATCTGTGTTGCTCTTGTTGCTTGCTCGGTTTGCAGTGCTGTTTTGAGATCTGCCATGGAGCGTAGTCCTTCTCCCATTTTGCCGTGCGGGATCGTGATTTTATCTCAACGAGAGCACCAAAATGTAACGATCCCGCTGGTAAGGTGGGCGAATCGAAGCTGGAGGAAGGCCAGGGGGGGAGGTTGGCCGGTAGTTGAGAGCTGAAGGGGGATTGGAGTAGAGGAAGAACAGAGGAGGAATTACTTCATTTTTCATTACTTCAAACAAAACACATACAAAGGGTTATATAACCCAGGTCATATATGACCGTTACAAAAAGCATGGGAAAGATTACCCAGTAGACCGTTGCAACTTTTACATTAATGGCAAGGATAAACAATTACTTTTAATTATGTCCGGTGGGAATAGCTGCTCAAAAGGTGGGCTTGATCTTGGCTGTTGGTATTTCTGCGGGCTGTGATTCCGATTCATTGCCGATGAGGACAGTGGGCCCCACGACTTGGTTGGCACTGGTATCATTTAATCCTCCCTTGATTTCTTATGGAGCTGTGGTGGCCGTTGATTTAAGAAGCCAGCTGTCATGGCTGCCTCCGTTGGATGTGAAACTGATGTCTGAGGCCACAGGATGAGCCCCGATATTTTCCCTAACAGTGGTCGTGGGATGTGATTGCGCCCATCCATTCCTTGTCTGTTACACTCTCATATCTGCTTTCGCACACTCTTCTTCTTCATTGCCTTTTTTGACTCTTTCCACCCTCTCTACGCCCTCTCAATCTTATCAAAAACAGATTTTTGCTGTTGTTTATTGGCCAGGAATGGGTTCATTTGGGGGAGGAGAAGCTGTGAAAAGGAGGAAGGCAATGTGGCTCTACCCAAAGATTGTGGGATTCAACCCTCCTGAAAGATGGGGACACTCTGCTTGCATCTTCGACGGCGTGCTTTATGTTTTCGGGGTAAGCTATTTCAAGTTCAATGTATTTCTCAGTCCCCTGTTTAAGAACTTGTGATTTCTCAGTCCCCTGTTTAATAACTTGTGTGTGTGTGTGTTTATTTTTAATTCTTCGCTGCAAATCATTTTTCTTTTCTTCTTTTCTTACAGTTTCTGATTTTTAAATTTTTCAGAAACAAATTCTAACATGTTCTTCATGGTTAGGTGGTATCAGATGTAAATATTAATTGGTAACCTTAGTTGGCAGTGATCTAGTGTTTTTTTTGTTTTTCCTTCCTGAAAGTCTGATTGAAATTGTAGAATCTATCTTTGGTTCTGTTTCCGTTGTTACAAACACACACAAAAATTAATTTAAAATTTGTTCTTTATTTTCTTGCTTGTAGATAGAAGCCATATATTGGAAAATGCAAGTCCTTGATTGATAAATGCTTATTAGAAACCTCATGTTTTAGGATTTAATTTTTTCCTCTTAGGTTTACATCATCGGTGGTGTTGGTGACGAGCAATATTACAATGATGTATGGGTTCTTGATGCGGTCACATGTGCTTGGACACAGCTCGATATACGAGGACAGCAGCCCCAGGGACGGTTCTCTCATACCGCCGTGGTCGCCAATGCTGACATTGCTATCTATGGAGGGTGATATTGTTAAATTTTCTCAACGTGGTCAGCAAGATAGCCCAAACACCAAATTAATATCTTCGGAACTACTCAGTTCGCACGTTGAACCAGCGGAAACCAAGGACTAGATGTACAAAGGTTAATCCCAACAAACAATGGAGGCACAAGCAGATCTTTTATACATTCACTTCTTTACAATGCGAGGCATACATAGCGAGACATGATTTCGATAGTATCACAGCTGTAAACAAAAAGCACCAAAAAAACAAGCCGGGCGGACAGCACCGGAGTCCGCCGAGACCGCGAGGTCGCCGAGGTCGCCGAGTCCGCTGAGATCGCCCACGCTACGCTGCAATCCGCCGAATTTCCACGTAGTCCGCCGAAGCCGCGAGGCCGCGCGGACACACCGTTATTCGCCTCCTGCTGAACCTGAACTGAGGAACACCCCTACCCGCCTGAAGCCGGCGGACAGGTTATTGAAGCTGGCAAAGATGAATCAGAGCTGACAAGCCGCAGAGCGACCTCCTGCTGAGTCCGCAGAGACCGCACACTTCCAAGCACTTGACCGAAGTCACAGCCAAACTCCTGGCTCCTTGAAGCTATCCGCGCGACCTGCACACAGCAAACCGTCAGCCTGAAACAATCCGCGCGGACTGACAAACACAGACCGCAGCTCCTTGCACACCCCAACTTACTGTTCACTCAAGTTACTGTAGATGTGTCAGGGGGGTCCTATTTATAGGCGAGGTGAGGAGTGTGGTCACCGCACTAGAGATAGCGACACCGCCCTAGCCCGCGCGATAGCAAAAACACCGTCCGCCGAGTCCGCATGGACTTAGCCGGATACCAAGGTAAACCGCCAGGAGCAAGCCAGACATTGGCGAACCTTCTCCAGTCCGCCCAAGCTTATGCGGACAAGGCATCAGCCCGCAAAGCTTCAACCACTGCAAGACAGCAACCCCCTTCAATGGCAGTCCGCACCAACCCGAGGCAGTCCGCAAGACTCACACCTCAATCTGCCACAAGTCCACGACCAAAGGCAGATAGCAACAGTCCGCCCGGTCGCAGCGGACTTGGCGGATACCGCGGACACCATGGCCTTGGCACAAAGTGTGACCAAGTCCAAAACCATCAAGAGTCAATGCGAGCATGGCGGACACAAATTCCCGTCCGCCAAACACCCTAGCACAGACCGCCATCAGTCCGCGAGCTACTCGCACTTCTGTCCAAAACAGCAGCCAACCCCGGACTCCAAACTCAGTCCGTCAATCGATCTCCAGAGCAAATCGTCTGCTGTGCCACCAGAGCTCGACAAGGCCTCAGCCAAGCTCTAAGCTCAGTCTGCAACAGCCCACACCGCGGACACACCAGTCCGCAAGCTACCCGCGGACACGAGCCAAACCGCCTATCAGCACAAACTTGCACCCGCGGCCACTGAGCAATGCACCAGTCCGCAAGCCTTTATCCGCTCAGGCCGCTCCTTGGCAAAGCCAATCAGCAAACACCCTATCCGCAGAAACTAGGCCGCATAGTCCGCGGACTCCATGCAACAAGCCGCTCAGAAGAACTGGCTTCTCACTAGACCTTCCACCAGGCCGCAAATCTCAGTCCGCCCAGTCCTCCTAGTCCGCCAAAGCTGTCCGCCCAGGCCGCCCGGCCTGTCCCGTCACCCACTTCCACTTCACAAATTTCAACACTCCCCCTTGAAGTGGGAAGTGGTGACCAAGCCCAGCAAGCTGCGCAAGCGTTCAAAAGGCCCCTTCGACAGTGGCTTCGTGAAGATGTCAGCAAGATTATCTTCACTCCGAACATGCCCGACCAGCAGAGACCCCTCCAACACCTTCTCCCTGATGAAGTGGTGATCAATCTCTATATGCTTGGTCCTGGCGTGACACACTGGATTGTTAACCAGTTTGAGAGCACTCTCATTGTCACCCCGGAGTAAAGTAGGCCCTTGCACTTCTTCATGAACATTCTCTATAAGCCTCCTCAACCAAACGGCTTCCCGAGCAGCCAAGGCTGAAGCCTTATACTCCGCCTCCGTGGTTGAAACCGACACCGAGTCCTGCTTCTTGCTACACCACGAGATGCTAGCTGAACCGCAAGTGAACACATAACCTGAAGTAGAACTTCGATCATCTGAATCACCGCCATAGTCAGCATCCGTGTACCCGAGCAACGCAACCTCCGCGTCCCTTCTATAGAGGAGTCCCATGTCAGAAGAAGCCTTGACATACTTCAGAATTCCCTTCGCCGCCACTAGATGAGATTGCCTCGGTTCAGCCATATACCGACTTACTCGGCCAACAGCATAAGCAATATCTGGCCTTGTAATCGTCAGGTAAATCAAGCTCCCAACAAGAGCCCTGAACACCAAGGGATCATGAAGAACCCTTCCCTCATCTCGTCGAAGCTTCAGCCCAGATTCCAATGGAGTAGAGCACTTCTTCCCTTCGCCCATGCCAAACCGCTTCACAATGCGATCAGCATATCCTTTCTGGCTAATGAGAACCCCGCACTCCTTCCTCTCCACTTCCAGACCAAGAAAGTGATGCAACTCTCCCAAGTCTTTCATCTCTAAGCGTATAGCAAGCTCAGCCCTGAGCCTTGCTACTTCCCCCTCCGAGTTCCCTGTGATGATCATGTCATCCACATACAGCAGGACCAAGACTCGTAGCTCTCCCTTCTTCTTGATGAACAAGCTTGAATCCGAGTTGGAAGCAAGGTATCCACAGAATTGCAAGTACGCTGCAATCATTCCATACCAAGCTCTAGGAGCTTGCTTCAACCCATAGAGAGCCTTCCTGAGTTTGCAGACATAGTCCGGATGCTTCTCAGAGACAAAACCAAGCGGCTGATCCATGAAGATGTCCTTGTCAATCTCTCCGTAAAGAAAGGCATTCTTCACATCGAGTTGCCACAACCTCCATCCCTTGCTAGCAGCCAAGGCGATCACCACTCTTACAGAAGTCATCTTCGCAACTGGACTGAATGTCTCCTCATAGTCTTCTCCATACTGCTGTGAGAATCCTCTAGCGACCAGGCGAGGCTTGAACCGATCAATGCTCCCATCAGCCTTCTTCTTCAACTTATACACCCACTTGCAAGTAACCGGAGTAATGCCATCAATCTTGGGCACAAGGTCCCAGGTTTCATTCTTCTTCAGAGCATCAATCTCTTCTTTCATGGCATCATCCCACTCCTTTACTCCAGTGGCCTCGTTGAAGTTTGCAGGCTCTCGCTCATCCAGAGGACCTGCAAAGAAGCAGGAGACAAAGCTCACTGCATTCCCATCACAGTACCGAGCCGGTGGCTTAACCACCCTCTTCGATCTCCGAAGACACGGCTCTTTGCTCACGGCTTCCGTTGCTTCTTCGGGCTCCACTCCTACCTGGGGCAAGCATTGAGCAGTGCTCCCCCTGCTTCCTGAGCCAGAAGGCTCAGCCTCGGAGTTCGAAACAACAGGAGCAGCTGGTGAAACAGCAAGCTCCTCTTCCAAGCCTTCAGCAGCCTCCACCGGTGCTTCATCAACCTTGCTACTTTCGGTTAGCTCCACTGAGCCACCTCCATATGACGTCAGCTCGTCAAAGACAACGTCTCTTGACACCACGAACTTCTTCGTCACAGGGTCCATGCATTTTCATCCCTTCTTCCGCTCATCATAGTCAACAAAGACAAGTTTCCTTGCCTTCGCATCCAGCTTTGTCCGTGAAGCATCCGGGACATGCACGTAGCAAGTTGAACCGAACACTCTAAGGTGTCCAACACTCGGCTTCTCCTTCAGCAACAGCTCAATGGGAGTCTTCATGTTGATAGGGCTGAGTGGCATCCGGTTGATAACATAAGCAGCACAAGACATTCCCTCCGCCCAAAAGGACCTTGGGATATCTTTCGCATGAAGCCAGCATTTGCAGGTTTCCGTCAAATGATGGATCTTCCGCTCCGCTACCCCATTTTGTTGTGGAGTGTGAGCACAAGTAAGCTCCCGTTGGATCCCGTGCTTCCTGCAGAAGTTAGAAAACTCGGAGGAGACAAACTCACCCCCGTTATCAGTTCTAAACTTCTTAATCCGCAAGACAAGCCGGCCTTCTACCAACTCCTTGAACTCCACGAACAAACGGAAGGCTTCCGACTTCTCCTTTAAGAAGTACACCCAAGTATACCTTGAGTAGTCATCAACCAAGACAAGCATAAATCTGCTTCCGCCAAGGCTGGCAGTAACCGTTGGTCCCATCAGGTCGCCATGAATACACTCCAGTGGCTTCTTGCTCCTTGTTTGTGATTTATCAAACGGAAGGCGATGTGCCTTACCGTATTGACAGCCAGCACAAACATGCCCATCACCAAAGGAGGACAACTTCGGCAACCCCCTCACCAAACTTCTACTCGCCATTGCCTTCAGCTTGTCCATGCCAACATGCCCCAGCCTCTCATGCCAGATAGCAGCGCTATCATTGGCCCTCATTCTATCAACATAAGCATTGGTGGAAAGAACAAACAAGTTCTTCACCCTCCTCCCAACATGAGCAACATCAGCCTTCACCGCTGATACGTTGCGAAGGAACCTCACGTCTGTTGGCCCAAACAGAACGTGATACCCAGCGTCCACCGCATTGGTCACCGAGAAGAGGTTCTTCTTCATGTCCGGCACGTGATACACACTCCTTAACGTGAGTGCCCCATGATCACTACCCAATGACACGACCCCCTCTTTCTCTACTGCATAAACAGTATTATCAGCAGTGATAATAGTTTCATTACCTGAGTAAGCCTGCATGGAGGTGAACTTTGATTTATCTCCGGTGAGGTGGTGACCGCACCCGGAGTCCACGATCCACTCGTTGTTGAAGTCCTCAGCAGACAAGGCCCGGATAGAAGTGGCCGTCATAAAAGCTCCGCCCCATTCTGCTTCTTCACTTCTTGAGCAAGCTTCCTCCTTTCCCGCAGCATGCCCAGGCTGCAATTTGACCTTGCAGTCCCGCTTGAAGTGCCCTCGCTGATGACACCGGTAGCACTTCAGATTCTTCTTCCAGTCCTTAGGAGCATTGCTCCTCTCCGGCGGATATAAAGTTGAAGTCTCCTTCTCACCAGCGGCCTGCACCTTCTTCTTCTTCTTCCCTTCCCATCCTTTCTTCTTGCCTGAGAAGAGAGCTTCGCTGCCTTCCTGATTCAGGTTCACTCCAGCCATCTGCCTTGCTAAGCTCTCCTGCGAGGCAAGCAGATTCTCCAGCTCCAGCAACGACGGCTGAGTAGCCCACCCTTGAACAGATGTAACAAAGGCCACATACTCCTTCCGCAAGCCGCGGATAATGTGCCTTTTCATCTTTGCCTCAGAGATAGGCTCATCAGGATCCAGTGCCGACAGCTCAGCACACAAGCTCTTCATCTTTAAGAAGTACTTGGAGATGGAAAGGTCTCCCTGAGTTGCCCTGGCCAACTCATTCTCCAGGAACTGAAGTCGCGCCACATTCTTCCTATTGAACAACTCATCAATGGTTGTCCAAATATCAGCAGCCGACTCACATCCAATGATGTGATCAAACAGTTCCGGAGACACGGCTCTCTTCAGAATGAACTCCGCCTTAGCATTTGTTCTTCTCCAGAGCCTCACCTGCTCAGTAGTACCGAACGCAGCAGTGACTTCCTGTCTGTCGTCTCCACCGACGACTTCCCACAGCTCCTCGCCAAGAAGATAACTCTTCATGCACGAATTCCACTTCTTGAAGTTAGTCGGCGTTAAGAGTTCAATGTCAAGACCTCTTGCAAAACTCCCTTCCATTGCAACACCTGTTGGCAACCTTACAGCAGCTCCGAGCAACAACACAGGTTGATCACCACTCAATCACTGAGTAACAACACTGGCTGACTTCTGCTCACGCAACTGAACCTCAGAAACCTGGCTCTGATACCATGTTAAATTTTCTCAACGTGGTCAGCAAGATAGCCCAAACACCAAATTAATATCTTCGGAACTACCCAGTTCGCACGTTGAACCAGCGGAAACCAAGGACTAGAGGTACAAAGGTTAATCCCAACAAACAATGGAGGCACAAGCAGGTCTTTTATACATTCACTTCTTTACAATGCGAGGCATACATAGCGAGACATGATTTCGCTAGTATCACAGCTGTAAACAGAAAGCACCAAAAAACAAGCCGGGCGGACAGCACCGGAGTCCGCCGAGACCGCGAGCTCGCCGAGGTCGACGAGTCCGCTGAGATCGCCCACGCTACGCTGCAATCCGCCGAATTGCCACGGAGTCCGCCGAAGCCGCGAGGCCGCGCGGACACACCGTTATTCGCCTCCTGCTGAACCTGAACTGAGGAACACCCCTACCCGACTGAAGCCGACGGACAGGTTATTGAAGCTGGCAAAGATGAATCAGAGCTGACAAGCCGCAGAGCGACCTCCTGCTGAGTCCGCAGAGACCGTACACTTCCAAGCACTTGACCGAAGTCACAACCAAACTCCTGGCTCCTTGAAGCTATCCGCGCGACCTGCACACAGCAAACCGTCAGCCTGAAACAATCCGCGCGGACTGACAAACACAGACCGCAGCTCCTTGCACACCCCAACTTACTGTTCACTCAAGTTACTGTAGATGTGCCAGGGGGGTCCTATTTATAGGCGAGGTGAGCAGTGTGGTCACCTCCCTAGAGATAGCGACACTGCCCTAGCCCGCGCGATAGCAAAAACACTGTCCGCCGAGTCCGCATGGACTTAGCCGGATACCAAGGCAAACCGCCAGAAGCAAGCCAGACATTTGCGAACCTTCTCCAGTCCGCCCAAGCTTATGCGGACAAGGCATCAGCCCGCAAAGCTTCAACCACTGCAAGACAGCAACCCCCTTCAATGGCAGTTCGCACCAACCCGAGGCAGTCTGCAAGACTCACACCTCAATCTGCCACAAGTCCACGACCAAAGGCAGATAGCAACAGTCCGCCCGGTCACAGCGGACTTGGCGGATACCGCGGACACCATGGTCTTGGCACAAAGTGTGACCAAGTCCAAAACCATCAAGGGTCAATGCGAGCATGGCGGACACAAATTCCCGTCCGCCAAACACCCTAGCACAGACCGCCATCAGTCCGCGAGCTCCTCGAACTTCTGTCCAAAACAGCAGCCAACCCCGGACTCCAAACCCAGTCCGCCAATCGATCTCCACAGCAAATCGCCTGCTGTGCCACCAGAGCTCGACAAGGCCTCAGCCAAGCTCTAAGCTCAGTCCGCAACAGCCCACACCGCGGACACACCAGTCCGCAAGCTACCCGCGGACACGAGCCAAACCGCCTATCAGCACAAACTTGCACCCACGGCCACTGAGCAATGCACCAGTCCGCAAGCCTTTATCCGCTCAGGTCGCTCCTTGGCAAAGCCAATCAGCAAACACCCTATCCGCAAAAACCAGGCCGCATAGTCCGCGGACTCCATGCAACAAGCCGCTCAGAAGAACTGGCTTCTCACTAGACCTTCCACCAGGCCGCAAATCTCAGTCCGCCCAGTCCGCCTAGTCCGCCAAAGCTGTCCGCCCAGGCCGCCCGGCCTGTCCCGTCACCCACTTCCACTTCACAAATTTCAACAGATATTTCTTTTAAACCGGTCGCCTATATTTAATAGCACGTCAATGTTTCTAATTCTAACCCGTGTTGTGACTTTGCAGGTGCGGGGAAGACGAGTGTCCGCTCAATGAGCTCTTGATATTGCAATTAGGGTCGGAGCACCCATATGGTCGCTACAATGTTTCTATGTGCAAGATTTTCGGCAGCCGCTGGAGCCATGAGACGAAGAAATTTTTAAGAAAGGATAATTTGGTGAGTAGTAATTGTCTTATATGATTGATAGCTAGTATTGACATATTGTATAAATTATGTTTAACATTTTATTATCTCTCAGCAAAAGGTGATTTTGAAGAAAGGAGATCCAAATCATAAATGCACCGAGGTCGATAATGAAGACAAGGGCGCCGTGTTTCACAATTCCGGTCGGTTTAGATCTCGACTGAAATAAGTGCATTCCATTCCAACTAAGCTTTCTTGTATTATATTAGACATTTTCCTTTTAATCAGAGAACGTGCGGGTGAAGAGGAGGAGAGCTAACGATCCCCAAATTTTAGATAATGAATCAGAGCAGGAAGAACACTCGCTCTCCCGCTCCCAACATTCTTCACCATCTCAATCCGACCAAGAGCAAAATACAGCTCAGAAGCTCTCTCGCTGCGACAAAGGCCGCAAAACTCTGCCCCCTAAGCCAAATTTTACTCATTTTAAGTGGAAAGAACGGGCCTGCCAAGATGCTTATGGTGTTGGTGGGGAGCTCTTAAGGCAGCCTATGACGGGGCAGTTTCTCCAGTCGGCTGTGCCTTCGAAGATGCAATTCTTGACATCCAATCAAAAACTGCCACCTGTGAGGCCTGGCATTCCTCCCTTGGTGAGAGCCTTCTTGGAATCAACATTTTGCAGACAAGTAAATAAATATATAAATGATGTTGGAGCAATTTATTGAATCAGTTTATGTCTAATATAATTGTAGATTGGAGCTGAGGTCCGCGGTACAGTGGACGGAGCTTTTGATTCAGGCTACCTTATGACTGCAATTGTTAAAGGTCAGATATTCAGAGGCATCTTATTTGCTCGGGTGAGCTTGAGTGCGATAACTTTTATAGCTTATTTACTGTTTTTTATTTTGGAATTGTATCGTACTTGCTCATCTTTATATTATAAGGAAAGGCCTAATCCCTCATGGTGTAACATTCGTTGGACCAAAATGCCCTCATAAAATCAGGTTTTGATGGGTTAACTAAGGGGTATTTGTGTATTTTGGCAGGATCAAGATTTAATTAATACAGGCGGTCACTATTCACCCATATCAAATTCCCGATACGCTACTTCGTCATTCCTACTTCTGCGCAGATAGGGCACTGCAATACCTCCTCCCGCGATTTTACGGCGTCGACGGGGTGGATCCTGCCGCACATGGTGTCGATCGTGGGGTGGTACACTGAGGCAAGGCACCGTATAGTGATGGATGTGATACCGGATGCGGCCGATCTCTCCATCTCGACGGCCGATCTCGGCGAGCAGCTCTTCAATGAGTCGGTGGTAGCAGCGATTATGCCGGAGCAGACCGCTAAGCTTCACGAGCTCGAGATGGAGTACGGGGAGTCGCTTGATAGGAGCACGAGGATGTACGCCAAATATTATAAGAGCGTTCTCAGCCAGGACACGCCGGCGATTCCGCCATTGGCAGGGAGGAAAGTGATGCCGGCGCTGCCGCCAATTGCAGAACCGCCGATGACGCCTCTGCATGAGGTGAGCCTCTCGATCCCTGATTTCGTCAAGTTCGGCCCCATCTTGCCGAAGAGCGCAGGTTTTCCAATCCTCAAGAGAGACGCCGGCGGATTTTCCTGCTCCAGACATTATAGGTTAGTCAAATTCTTAACTCTCACCTTCAATTTAATTTTTTGAAACACAGATTTTGACACATTCAATCACTCCCTGCACTGTTCACCCGCCTAAAAATCGTGATACCCAACTTCCTTGCTTCTTCTGCTCAGGTAGGGCATCACAATCCCTCCCGCGACTTCACGGCGCCAAGATCTCTGCACGCCTTTTGTGATGCCCCGGTGCTCCCCCACGACAATTGCCGCCCCCACGACAATTGCCGCCCCCACGACAACTGCCGCCCCCACGACAATTGCCGCCCCCGCGACAACTGTCGCCCCCACGAAAATTGTCGCCCCCACGACAATTGTTGCCCCCACGACAATTGTCGCACCCACGACAAATGTCGCTCCCACGACAATTGTTGCCCCCACGACAATTGTCGCACCCACGACAAATGTCGCCCCCACGAAAATTGTCGCCCCCACAACAATTGTTGCCCCCACGACAATTGTTGCACCCACGACAAATGTCCCACCCACAACAAATGTCGCCCGCACGGGGTCCCCCGTGCACGACTGCTTGTGTTAAATACACAAACCTTACCCAAAAACCGAAGTTATGCTCGGCATGACTTGTTTTATTTTATTCTTAATTTTGTTTCTGCTTGAAAACAGCATTTTTGATGTGTTTTCCAAACAAAAAAAATCAAATATTTATGTTTGTTGAGCTAAACTTACAAGTTGAGCGAATATAATCTGTAAGAAACTAAACAATGATAGAAGGTAAGTAGTGTTTAGTAAACACTTTTATTGGTATATAATTCAAGCATACGATTTCATTTGCATATATAATTTTAATTTACAAGCTAGGATAGAAATTTAAGTCTGTTTTGAGTCAAGCTTTATGTCTTGTATCTGTTTCCTACCTTCCTTTGTATTGCATTTTCATACAGTTTTCATGCATTTTCTTTGCATATGGACTTTTAATCATAAAAATACAAATTTAGGTTCTTCAAGCTCAAATTGAGTTTGCATGCCTAAAGTTCCTCCATTCGCCAAAAGATTGAGGAATGGGAGGGCCCAAAATGCTCACGTAAACTTACGGGATAGCGGTGCGAACTAAACACATGATCGCCGAATATAAAATCAATGTGTGGTGGTGCTGACATAACATCTAAAAAGGATGACTCATTGGAGTCAAGTGCGTCTTCCTGGAGTAGGGGTCCAGGTAGAAGTGCGACACTAAATAATAGTGGAGTAGTGATAACCAATGAAGAGGGGGGATGATGACGAGGTCCTCCCATGAGCCCTAGGAACAAGACTATTCTTATGTGGAAGAAGAACTATCTTGCGCCCACGGTGATCGAAGGAATGAGAGTTCCTCACACCATCATGCACGACGTGCTTATCGTACTTCCATGTAGACATTGATGGGGGCGACATCACATAGAACATGTACAACCTTGGGATCGCGGGAGGCGGCTCGAGCAGCGAACCGGATAAGCAGGCGAGAGGAACTGGATAGGCGAGTGGGACCATGTGGTCTACTCGCAGAAGGCGAGACGGGGGCTCTCTACAGTAGGCGAGACGCCCTTTTGGAGCGCGAGCAGGCCCTTGAGGGCGAGATGGCTCCCATAATACGGGAGGCCTGCGAGACAAGCAGGAGGGCTCGTCTCGCCGCTGGTCATTTCCCCATTCGCCATAGAGAAGAAAGGATGTTTTTACCTTCCTACCCCCAAGGGGAATTTTACTCTTCTACCCAGGGTAATTTTACCCTTTTTCCCTTGGTGGTCTGCGTATAGCCCTTCAGAACAGCGGAGTTTGGCTGTTGACAGACCCAACCCAGGGTATTTTGGTAATTTCAGGTTAGTTCAGTATGGTTATTTGCAGATCCAACTCAAAGGCCTATAAATAGACCGATAATGTGTCTGCGAAAGGGTTGTTGAACCTTTCTATATTCTTCCTCAGAGGCACATATCTCAACATTGACTAGTGAGGGGAAGAACTTCAGTTTCTTCCGGGTAAGAGGTGAGACCTCCGAGCTGAGACCTTCGGTCTGTTTCTGGTCTTGTGACTCACATCGGGAGGGCGGTTCGAGAGGAGTAAGTGTGTGCTGCAACTTCAGGTCCGAACTCTAGGTGGAACCGGGTGACTTCTTTCAACATTTTTGGTGCAGTGAGCGGGGACCGCGACCCACACAGAAGAATCTTGAGTTGCCTCATGGTGGGAGGTCACAGAGAAGGAGACGGAGACGGGTCAGATATTCCGGGAGGATTCGTTGGAAGGGAGGAGTTCATGGCCTCAATCAAAGGCATTATGGACATGCTGCAGGGGATCTCGCGACAGGGAGACTGTTCGACCCCGCTGCCTCAGGTGCCTGCTCTCGCACCGCAGGAAGAGCTCGTCTCGACGAGAGTGGGAGAAGATGCCCCAGGGAGGCGATCGGGTAAAGAAGTGATGGTGGAAGGAGGCGGGCGAGACATGGCGGGAAGGGAGCTGTTCCCGAGTCCCGCGAGCGCCGTCTTGCCAGGGGACACCGTCGCGCGAGTGGGGACGGCGAGACCAGGGGCGAGAGGGTCGTCGTTTTGCGAGTTGATCCTGTCAGCTCCCGTCCCGGAAGGGTTCAGGGAACACGAGATGAATTATTATGTGGGGAAAGATGATCCCCTCCTGCACCTGCAATGGTTCGAGGACGCGGTTTCGATCAGGACGATGACGAACGCGTTCAAGTGCCGTCTTTTTGCCATTAATCTGAAGGACAAGGCTAGGGACTGGTTTCATCAGCTCCCGACAGACTTGATATACAGCTTCGAGGACCTGAGCAGGAGCTTTCAGCTGCGTTTCTCAACTTCGAAGAAGAGGAAGAAGAACCCGGAGTCGATCTTTTTGATTAAGCAGAGGGCAGATGAGTCTCTAACTCAGTATGTAGACAGATTTCAGGAGGAGATCTTGGATATTTAGGAGGTGCCTGGATTCGCCCTCCAGATGGCCTTTACCGTGGGACTACGAGAAAGCTTCTTCAAGATGAGCCTCACTTGGAAGGCGCCACTGCCTTTTGAGGGGTTGATGGAGAAGGCTGCGAAGGAAATAACAATAGAGGCGGTGAATCCAACTTTTGCAAAAAAGCTAGCAAGACCGACGGAGGTTTAGTCAAGAGAGCCAGGAGGAGGGAGACAGCAAGAGGAAAGGAGAAGAGAAGAGTCGAGGACACCGACGTACTATGAGTTAGGATGGAGGCAGTAGGAGGGGGCCTTGCCCAAGGGCAAGGGAGAGGATTTCCCCAGGGAGGAAGGAACCAACCAGGACGGCCTGGAAGATTTAACCAGCAGGGGTGGGGGTACGGTCATAGACCACCTCTATCCCCGCCGTTGTAAGCTATGGCCATCAGCCGAGGGAGAGGTAGAGGCCGAGAAAGAGGAGCAAGAGATGGAAGGACGAGAAACCCTTAGGAGGGTTGGCGAGGGGAGGAGGTAGTGTTGGCATACAGTGACTTCCACGAGGAGGAGGGTCACGCAATGACTACCTTCCCAGAATTCTTAGAAATGAGAAGAGCTAGGGGAGCATGAGAGCAACAGAGACCGGTGCGGATAGTGGAGGGGACTGGGACCGTGGAGGAAGATCGATGTGTGGATCGAACGGATGTATGAGACCGAGGAGGAATTGGAGTAATCCATGGGGGGTAGGGATCGAGGCTGCCCGAAAGGCGAGCCTTCATACCATGTACCGTCGGAGCGTAGCTTCGACGTCACAATCTCCTCCCCCGGATGAGAAGATCACCTTTTCGAGAAAAGACATGTCGGACCATGAAGACCCCTTCTATGATGCATTGGTGATCCAGACCGCCATTGAGAACTTCACGGTATCGCGGATCCTGGTTGACAGTGGAAGCTCAGTGAATGTTATCTTCAAGAAGACATTTAACGAGATGAGGGTGGAGGCCCGAAGGGTGCTGGCAGCGGATGGACCATTATTTGGATTCTCAGGAGAGGAAAGAAGTTGAGGGGAGAGTGAGACTCCAGGTAACCTTGGGGGGCTATCCAGAAACTGCCGCTTTGTCATAGTGGATGCCCCCAGCAGTTACAACGTCATTTTCGGGCGCCCCTTGATCATTGCTTTTAGATGTGTGTCGTCCTCTTTCCACCAGTGCCTGAAGCTCAATGCCGGAGGTACTCAAATTAGAGTACGGGGGGATCCAAAGGCAGCCAGTGAATTCTACGTGATGACGATGAACATCATCTCATAGAAGGGAAGAGGATGGAACAATGACAGCAGGAGTTCGGTGGAGAAGCAGAGGAGGAGAAAGAAAAAGAGGTCGGAGGAGAGGGATAAATGGAGATGGTAGGAGGCATTACGGTGGAGCCAGAAACGACAGGAGAGAAGGTTGGAGAGATGGAGGTGGAAGAGGAGAGGGGGTCGGAGGAAGGTGAGGGGAGGAGGAAAGAAAAGAGAAAGATAGGGGAAGCAGGAGGGTCGCCCGGAGGGGAGACCTGGCTGGAAAAAAGAAGAATTACTCTACTGGAAGGAGGGAGCAGTAGAGAGCTGGAGATGGAGAAGCTTTGGGAAGAAATGGTGGTGGTTATTATGGAGCACAAGGCAACAGACCAAGAAGCCAGAGAGCAGGATGAGCTGGGAGAGCAAGAGAAAGAAGAGTAGCCGTCAAGGCTGAAGGCAGCTGTGGAGGTGCTAGAGATATAGATCCTCACCAGAGAAGGAAGAAAAGAGAAGATAAAAGTCAGTGGCGAGCTCAGTCCACAAGACCAGGAGGAGATCAAGACATGTGTGCAGAGGAATATTGATGTCTTCGCTTGGAGCGCGGCTGACATGCCAGGGGTAGATGCGGACGTGGCCTGCCACCGTCTCAACCTCGACCACAACACTCGCCCTGTGCAACAGAAGAAGAGGGTCATCGCCACTAAGATGACCGGACCCATCAGAGAGGAGGTAGAAAAGCTGCTTAAGGCAGGGTTTGTGTCTGTCTGTAAGTATCCGGGGTAGGTGAGCAATGTTGTAATGCTTAAAAAGGGGGAGGGTAAGTGGAGAATGTGTGTAGATTTCTCTCTTAAATAAAGCATGCCCCAAGGATTGTTACCCTCTGCCTCAAATCGACGCGCTGATTGACTCAGCCGTCGGTTTCTCACTAATGAATTTTCTAGACGCGTTTTCAGGATACCACCAAATACGCATGTACCCTCCGGACGTCAAGGACGTAACCTTCGTCATGGAGGATGGATGTTTCTGTTTTAACATGATGCCCTTTGGGTTAAAAAATGTGGAGGCAACTTATCGAAGGATGATGGATCGGATCTTTCGAGAGCAGAAGGGGCGGAACCTCGAGGTTTATGTGGATGACCTAATGATCAAAAGTCGGGACCTCAGATCTCACGTCTTGGATCTTGAGGAACCTTTGGGACCTTAAGAAAATATAAAATGAGGCTCAACCCCCTGAAATGCATTTTTGGAGCCAGTCGGGGAAAGTTCCCCGGGCATCTCCTTAACCCATCCGGAGTAGAGCCTAATCCCGATAAGGTGAAGACAATTCTAGAGTTGGAATCTCCCAAGAATACCAAGGAAGTTCAACGTCTCACCGGCAAGCTGACCGGACTAAGCAGGTTCCTCTCCCGAGCCGGATAAAAATGCTCACCTTTCTTCCGGACGTTAAGAGGGGGTAAGAAGTTCGAATGAACCCCGGAGTGCGAGGAGGCTTTTCAGGCTCTAAAGCAGCAGCTTACCCGGGCGCCTCTACTCCAGGGGCCGAGGGAAGGGGAGGTCTTGTTCTTATACCTAGGGGTGGGGACTGGGGCCGTGAGTTCGGTTCTGGTACAAGAGGAAGGAAAAAAGCAATTCACGATCTATTACGTGAGCAGGGTCCTAAAAAGGAGGAACTCGGGTACCCCATCCTCGAAAAGCTAGCATTTGCCCTCATCATATCGGCTAGGAAGCTTAGGCCGTATTTTCAGGCCCATTCGATTCAGGTGGTGACGGATCACCCTCTCCGTCACATCTTGGAGGGGGTGGAACTGAAAGAAATTGTACCTAATCACCTAGAGGGGGGGTGAATAGGTGACTTAAGTCTTTTTTAACTTTTTAGGCAGATTGCAGATTATATCACAGAGTTATAATTACTTCTTCACAGAAATCAATCAGCAATCACAGAATCAAACATGCACACAGTGAACACACAGATTTATAGTGGTTCACCAAAGTTTGGGTACATCCACTTTCCCCCTTCGCCTATCTAGTAGTGTACTAGATTCGGCCAAACTTCTCCACTATCTCAGATTCTCAGATCTTACACTCAGAACCCCAAACAGGTTCCTACAGCTCAGGCCCAAGGCCCTACAACTCAGTCTTCTCCAAAGACCTACACTCAGCCACAAGGCCTACACTCAGCCACAACAGGCCTACACTCAGAGAAATAGATCTCCTACACTCAGGCACATAGGCCCTACCACTCAGCCTTTATAATTGCAGGCTTACAACTCAGATCCCTAAGGATTCTACAAGAAATTTAGAATACAAAGTATATACCTACAACTCAGAAAAAGAGAGATGAGTTGACAGGTTCTTGATGAGTTCTTGAATGAACTCTGCTGAGATCAAGCTCACTTGCCTTTCTTCAAAGCTTCTTGAATGTAGAACACAATAGGATTGATTCTCTGCAGCTGATCTTCAATCACTACAACTTAAGATTCAGAACTAGGTCTGAACCCTTCTTCACAGCCTGGTTCCAACGGCTGTTTTCTTGGAAGGAGCTCTCTCTCTCTCCAACTACTTGGATCTTCACTTGAAGGTCTTTAATGAATTGCTTTTCAACAACTTAGATCTTCTGAATGTATAAGCATTTATATAGACTTTCTTCATGATGACCGGCTGATCCGGTTTCTAACGGCTTTCTGACATCTCTGACAGTTGCAGTAGACCGGCTGGAATGGCAGCTGTCATGTCATTCAGTCACTTCTTGAAATATCTGTAACTGTCTGAAAGTGTCGAGACAGTCTGTCTTTAAGTGTCGACACTTATAGACTAAGTGTCGACACAAGTATACTAAGTGTCGACACTAGCCTTCAAGGTGTCGACACAACTCCTTGTGTTGTAGAATTTACTTCTCGACACTGCTTCTTCAATATGTGTCGACACTGATATTGTGTGTCGACACAAGTACTTGTTCTTCAGTACTTTGTTGAATTCTTGTAAGTGTCGACACAAGTCCTTTGTGTCGACACATCTTCTTGTGTTGAACTTGTTCAGTGTCGGCACTTCTTCTTGGTGTCGACACATGCCTTTTGTGTTAATACTTGCTGAGTGTCGACACATATTCTTAGTGTCGACACCTGCCTTCTGTGTTGATACTTCCTGAGTGTCGACACAGCTTCTTGTGTCGACACATTCTTCTTCTGTTGAGACTTTGGCTGAGTGTCGACACATCTCCTTTGTGTCGACATTGTACTTAGAATTTTTGTTGAACTTGCTGAGTGTCGACACAGCCTCCTAGTGTCGACACTTTATTCATGTATTGAGTCTTCTGCTGTGTGTCGACACATTCTTCATTGTGTCGACACTTACTTCATGTGTTGAGTCTTCTGCTGTGTGTCGACACATTCTTCATTATGTTGACACTTACTTCATGTGTTGAGTCTTCTGCTGTGTGTCGACACATTCTTCATTATGTCGACACTTATACTTAGACTCTGCTGAAATGTGCTGAGTGTCGACACAGCCTCTAAGTGTCGACACTTTCTGATGTAGACACAGTTCCTCTGGGTGTCGACACTGCTTCTAAGTGTCGACACAGCTTTACTGGACTTTTCTTCATTGAGTGTCGACACAGCCTTCATGTGTCGACACTTTCTGTCTGGTGTCGACTCTGCATCTCTGGTGTCGACACAAATACTCCAAGTGTCGACACTGCTTCTCTGGCTGTCGACACAAGTCTTCTTAAGTGTCGACACTTTCCTTCTGGGTGTCGACACATGGACTTAGAAACTTTTCAGCTTTCTCATGCAAATACTTAACCTGCACAAAATACATCAAATACATTTTGATGTATATCATTGAGTAGGGTGAGGCTTCTTCAAATCAGATACATTTAAACCAATGTACCCAACAATCTCCCACTATTTGGAGAAGTCATAACCCTTAGTCAATGATATACACCATACAGAATAAAATCATAGCATGATGTAAAGCAGGATTATATAACAGGGCAAATTCATAAACATGTATTAATCAAAACATGTAAACACAGATATCTCAGAACAATTATGTAATAGATTTATCACACAACATATTGTTCTAACAACTTTGTCATATTCATTATACAAAAGTTTACAGAGTGTTTTAATACAAGTGATTTCATAGTAAACTTAAGATAATGTTATTCTATTTCTGCTCAGCCTCCTTGATAACTATGCCCTTCCCAGACTGTATCTTTGCTTGCACAGGGGCTTCAGCATCTTCAGCAGCAGCAGGCTTTTTGCCTTTAAGATCCTTTTTCTTTAGCTCTTCAGCTTTGATCTTTTGTCTCTCAAAATAATGATAAGGCTTGGGAAAGTACTTGCTAGGCTCCTGGGCAGTAGGAGGTAGCTTTCCCATCTTTGCCTTTCTTCTATACTGCACAATGGCTTCTTGTCTGTTCTCATACTTCCTCCACTCCACATCAGAATATCATTTGCCTCTGTCCACAATATTGTCTTTGGCAGCCTTCCATGCAGTCAGAATGATATTCCTTGAAGTGGGGCTCTAATGTTCAAAATCAGGCCTTTGTTCAGCTTGCTCTCTGAACCTCTTCTTAGACAATAGAGTCTCTTGTTCTTTCAGCAACAAAGCTTCTTGTTCTTTTAGTATGGCCTCAGGCACTGGCTGAACCACTTTTTCTATGATAACATTGTGCTTTCCCTCAGGAGGACTATACATTGATTGTATATCTGCATGTATCATATCAAAGTCTGGAGGAGGGTAGATTACTTGAGCCACTTCAGGTTGCTCCCCTCCAAGATAAGCAGGATGAATCCCAGACTCTGCTACATTGTCATCATCACACAATGGAGGATATCCAAGGGTGGCTCTGATGGAATTGGAAATCCATTTTGCATGATCAGAGCCTGCTTTGACTAACACCCTCTCCCCCTTTATGACTTCTCTTTCCATGTGATCCCTTAGATCATCTTTCTGAAACCTTATTTGGGCATCCAAATAGTTTACTCCATCCTTAAACTAAGGTTTCAACCTTTGGAGTTTTTCAGTGATCAGCTTCTGAGAATCTTGAATTGCAGAAGTGACAGCAGTTAGGCTCTCTTGCAGCGCTTTGTCAAATTCCTCTTTGGTAGTGGTCAGGGCGGCATTCTGGGCAGTTGTTATATTCTTAAGTTCAGTTACAATAGCATTGTGAGAAGCTGTCAAATTATCATTCATTCTTATTTGATTCTCTAGAACATATCCTTGCTTCAGTGCAATGTCATCCACTTGAGCTTTGATTTTTTCCTGATGAGTAGCTATATAGACTACTGCATTCCCTCCCTTGTGGAAGCAGTCAGTCATCTCCTTCTTATTTAGATTCATCTCAAATCTAATAGACTTAATGTCCTGGGCCAGATCAAACTATAGAGATTTTTGCCCTTCATCCACATACTTTTCCAGAGCTTGCCTCTGCTCATCAAGCTTTATCTGCAATGCAACCATCAAAGAACTGAAATCTGTTGATGGTGCTGGCTGTGGGGTAGGCTGTTGTGCAATGGTTTGTAAAGCCTTTTTGTAAGTTTGGCTTCTTCTCTTAAATACTTGGAATTTCCTCTTTTTGGCTCTTGCAGCCTCCTCATCTTCAGAAGCTGATGTGCTTGCTATCTCTACCCTCTCCCTAGGTAGCTCCTCAACATCCTTTGGCTTCTCAGGCTCTTTTCTTGCAGTTTCTTCTAGAATCTCCACTTGCTCCCCCTCAACTTGAGCATTCTTCCCCTCAGCAGCAGCACTTGCTTTCTCAAAGTCTGTTTGATCCAGATTAAGGAAGAGATCTTCCATTGTAAACTCTTGTTGAGGTTGTGATGGAGATTCTCTTATCTCATCAATTACTTGATTTGGTTCCACTTGATCTGCAACAGATGTGTCCTTCATGACAACATCTTGGGGTTGGCTATGTGTTGGAGTTTGCTGATTAACATTATGTAATGAATCAGACAAAACATCATCCTCAATAGGAAAATCAAATGCATTAATCTCAGTGATTACCTCAAGTATTGTGTGAGTAGCTTGTTCACTTTCTAGTGGAGTTGGCTCTTCCACTACTAGAGGCTCCCCCTGGATGGAATCCTGGTGAAGTGGGCTAGCCTGTGGTAGCTCCCCCTGCCTCTCTGCATCATCTTGTCCAGCTGGAGACTTTCCAGCAATTTCAGTGTCTTCTTCATCAGGAGTGAACACTACTTGTTCCTCAGAACTGCTTGATGATTCTTGAGCCATAGGGGCTGACTTCTTCTTCTTCTTTAGTGGGGTTTCCTTCTCAGGAGTTGGCATTTCCTTAGTCAAGACCCTATCCCATCTTGAGAAGATCCTCATGTCCATTCTTCTCATGTGGTTGATTTTAGATCCAGCTGCTTGACCCATCACCTCTGGTATACTACCAGCAAGGTATAGACTAAGAATCCTACCCAAATTGGGTTTCTTCAGGCTCTCCTTAATCTTCTTAAACACTACTGCAGATCAATCAGTATGTAGCTGGAAGATTAACCTTGTCATTAAACTGAACATATATGCTGAAATCCTGTCATGTCCTCCAGACTTGCACAGGATCACCTTGCTAACAATTTCAGAGAGAAATTTTCCTTGGCTGTTCATCCCCTTTCTATTGAATACTGATCCAATTTTCATCTTGGAATCCAGTCCACACCATGTTAAAGCTTCTCTGGTCTTGGAAGCAGAAACTTCATCTTCTTCCTTAGTACTTGGTAGGTTTAGTACCTTTCTCAAACTCTTAGGTGAGACCTTCACCTTTTCTCCATGAACCCTTGACTTTATCTTGAGTCCAGATTCGTCTAGGGTTGCTCCATTCAGAAATTCTAGAACTTCTTTCTTTCATATCTTGGTTGGCTCTGAAACAAGAAAATCTAACCCTGAGTTTGCAACTAGGGTTACCACATCCTTGATCTCTGGTTCTGCGTCATCAAACGCATGCCGCACTAGTTCATAGCCTTCATTCACGTTCTCTTCGAGCTTGGGCGCCATTAGGGTTTGAAGAATTTGAATTGAGAGAAGAGAGGTGTCGACACACAAGTTTGGTCTCGAAACTTTAGTGAGCGTGTCGACAGACAATGGCGAAATCCTATTTATACCTTTCTAGGATTGAAGATGAAAGGGCGCGTCAACAAACTTAAATTGTGTCGACACTGTTGAGAAGTGTCGACACAGACTTATAATGTCTCGACAACAATGTGTCGACACAAGTAAAGTCGACAGAACATATGTGTCGACACTTGTTTATGTGTCGACACCACTTAACTCGACACTTAGTCGAGACTTTACTTGGTTAATTCTGTATAAATTCTAAGTGTCGACACCACTTTGGTTGTGTCGACACCGACCCTGTATGTGTCGATACTACTTTTCTGAAGTGTCGACACCAACTTCCTAGATGTGTCGACACCTTTTCTCTGAAGTGTCGACACCAATTCTCTGTCTCGACACAGACAACTCTGTGTGTCGACACTATTTTACTTAGTCATTTCTGTAAACTTATTCTAAGTTTATCATACCTAATTCAATTTTAAACTTATTGAATTTGGTTTCCTCTAAAGGCTTAGTATACATGTCAGCTAGTTGATTATCTGTATTAACATACTCCAGTAAAATATCTTCTTTTTCTACATGTTCCCTTAGAAAATGATATTTTATTTCAATGTGCTTAGTTCTACTATGGGAAACAGGATTGTTTGCAATAGATATAGCACTAGTAGAATCACAAAATAGTGGTTTTCTACTTACTTGAATACCATAGTCTTCTAGCTGATCTTGTATCCATAGAAGTTGAGCACAGCAACTTCCTGTAGCCACATACTCTGATTCTGCTGTGGAGATAGCCACACTTGTTTGTTTCTTGCTACTCCATGAAATCAGTCTTCCTCATAGGAATTGACAGGTACCAGTTGTACTTTTCCTATCTTCCTTGCAGCCTACAAAATCTGCATCTGAATAACCTGTCAGTTCAAAGTCTCCATTCCTAGGGTACCAAAGGCCTAGATAAGGAGTGCCCTTTAGATATCTCAGTATCCTTTTGACTGCTGTCAAATGAGACTCTTTAGGGCATGCTTGGTACCTAGCACAGACACATGTAGCATACATGATATCTGGTCTACTTGCAGTCAAATATAGAAGGGAGCCAACTATCCCTCTATACAAAGTCTCATCTATAGGTTTCCCTGCATCATCTTTGCTAAGAGACATACTTGACCTCATAGGAGTTTTCATGGTACTGGATGAATCCATACCATACTTCCTTATCAGTTCTAGGGTGAACTTAGACTGGCATATGGATAAATCATTCTCAGTCTGTCTAACTTGGAGACCCAAGAAGAACTTAAGTTCCCCCATACTGCTCATCTCAAATTGTCCTTGCATTAGTTTTGCAAACGTTTTGCAAAGACTACTTTCAGTAGACCCAAATATGATGTCATCTACATATATTTGAACTAGTATGATCTTGCCTCTGGATTCCCTAAGGAATAGAGTCTTGTCTATTTTCCCCCTTGTGAATTTATTCTCAATGAGGAAATTAGACAGGGTTTCATACCAAACCCTAGGGGCTTGTTTTAACTCATACAAAGCCTTCCTAAGTCTATACACATAATTAGGTTGGGTTGAATCAACAAAACCTGATGGCTGTTCCACATAGACCTCTTCCTTCAGATTACCATTCAGAAAAGCTGACTTAACATCCATTTGGTATACTTTAAATCCTTGATAGGTTGCATAGGCCAGGAACATCCTTATGACTTCCAGTCTGGCTACTGGAGCAAAGGTTTGATCAAAGTCAATACCTTCTTCCTGTCTATATCCCTTAGCAACCAGTGTTGCTTTGTTCTTAATAATCACTCCATGTTCATCCATCTTGTTCCTAAAGATCCACTTGATCCCAATTATGTTGTGGTCTTTTGGTTTAGGAACAAGCTCCCAGACTTTGCATCTCTTGAACTGATTCAGCTCTTCTTGCATTGCCTCAATCCAATAAGGGTCTAGGATGGCTTCTTCAAACTTCTTTGGCTCTACTTGGGATAGAAAACTGGAGTAGAGTACTGAATTTAGATTTCTGCTCCTTGTTTGTACCCCTTGTCTTAGATCACCAATGATTTGATCTGCTGGATGATCTCTTAGATGCCTATTAGCTGGAGGCATCCTGGCTTCAGGTTGAACTCCTTCAGCTTCTTCAACTTGCTGCACTCCTTGATCTTCTTCTGCATCAGGTGCATGTAGTACTCCCCCTGGACAGCAGCCACTATCATCTACATGCTGACTTGCAGTAGATCCTTCTTCAATAGTGAGCTTGTCCATCTTCTTAGTCACACCTATGGAGCTGCAAATACTTCTAGACAACTCATTGTTAATAAGTCTAGCTTCATCAAATACTACATGTACTGACTCTTCTACAACTTGAGTAGTCAAGTTGTACACTCTATAAGCCTTACTATTGTTATTGTACCTAACAAAGATCCCCTCTTGGGATTTGACAGCAAACTTAGTCAAGTAAGACTTTCCATTGTTAAGTATAAAGCATTTATAACCAAAGATCCTGAAATAGGATAGGTTTGATTTTCTGCCTTTCACAATCTCATAGGGGGTCTTATTGTGGCTCTTAGTAATGGTAGCCCTATTAATTACATGGCATGCAGTATTAACTGCCTCAGCCCAGAAATATTCTGGGAGAGATGTATCATTTAATAGGGTTCTACCAGACTCAATCAAGGTTCTATTTTTCCTCTCAGCAATGCCATTTTGCTGAGGTGTTCTTGGTGAAGAAAATTCCTGAAATATCCCAAATTCTTCACATAGTTTTGCCATACTATCAGACTGAAATTCAGTACCATGGTCACTTCTTATTTTGACCACTGTACTGTCTAACTCATTCTGAATTTGTTTGACAAAGCTATAGAAGATACTAGGTGATTCAGATTTCTGTCTAAGGAAGAACACCCAGGAAAACCTTGAGTAGTCATCTACAACCACAAATGTGTAGACCTTCCTACCTAGGCTGTGAACTGGCATAGGACCAAAGGGATCCATATGCAAGAGATATAAGCACCTCACAACATCTTTGTTTTCAATGCTACTAAAGGTGGATCTAGTCTGCTTGCCCTTTTGACAAGCTGAGCATATTCCATCTTTAATACACTTAACTTGAGGACCATTCCTCACTAACTCTTTGCTGTAGAGTTGGCCAATTGTCTTGTAGTTGAGATGGGCTAGCCTCTTGTGCCATTTGACACAATAAGAGACTTTCTCATCAGCTACAAGACACACTGGAGAACCATTATTCTCAACCATAATGTCTAGGCAATAGACATTCCTCTTTCTATAACCTGTCAAAATGATCTCTTGATCATTTGACCTCCTGATATGACAACCATCTTTAACAAATGAGATGTCATATCCTAAATCACTCAGTTGACTTATACTAATAAGGTTATGTTTCAAACCTTTAACATAAGCCACTTGAGTAATTGTTATATGAGTGCTAGAAATGTTACCAAAACCCTTGATAATTCCTTTTTCAGAACCACCAAAGGTGACTTTAGGATCATCCTTGATAGGTGTGTAGTCCTTTAGCAATCCCCTAGTTCCAGTCATGTGTCTGGAACATCCACTGTCCAAGTATCATATTGGGGCATGACCACTTGGACTTACCTGCAAAACAGATTAGTTGACCTTAGAACCCAAAGAATTCTTGGGTCCTTGGTGCTGGTTAGTTTGCCTCTTAACAAAGCTACCTGTAGATTTTCCAACAGGCAGTTTGCTACTCAACTTGGCATTAGAATTATGCCAACAGTCTATGGCAAAGTGGCATACCTTGCCACAGCACCAGCACTCAAATCTATTGTACCTTTGCTTAGGTACAATCCTAGCTATTCTATCTACAGCAGACTTGTTGAGTACTGGGGCTTTGCCCTTAGACTTGGACTGAACAGTCCTAGCAGGTTTTGTGAAACCTAATCCAGTTTTACCCTTTTGATGAACAAATTCATCAATCAAAGGTAGAACAGATTTAGGTTTTGAAAACCTTGCAACAATATCTCTCTCCTTCTGAAGATTAATCTCCAAATTTCTGATTTGATCATTCTTAAATGTTATAGTCCCCATCTAAATAACAGTTATGTTCTTCAGTCTGGCTATTTCATTTAACTTTTGATCAGTCAGCTTCTCAAAATCGGTTGCAGCAACTTTAAGATTAGCAATCTCCTTAGCCTGACTCTTGGCCAAGGATTTGCTTTTCTTAAATGCTTGCAACAGAACTCTATATTCATCAATCAACTGATGAACATCCCCTTCAGATTCAGATCCACTGGCATCACTTGATGCTGATGTAGCTGAATCTGAACTAGCACTAGAAATTAAACTTAAAGAACAATTTTGTACCTGACTAGGTTCAGGCTGATCCTGGATTTTGTCACCTTCTGTTAAGGTCATCAGTCCTTGACACTGATTGTCCTCTTGCTCATATATAGAGTTCATTATTTGGATGAACTTCTCTTCCTCTTCTTCAGCAAACAGTCCTATGTATGCTTCAGCTTCTGACTCAGTTTCTGAAGAAGATATGTCTGACAGGCTTTTGTCCTTCTTGGCAACAAAGGACTTTTCCTTCTTGCCCTTGAATTGAGTTTTCTTCTTATCATTAGACTCTTTCCTTTTCTCTGGACAGTCAGCAATAACATGTCCTTGTCTGTTACAGTAATAGCATACAATTTTTGATAAAGTTGTTTTGCTTGACTTGAGCTTTCTCCTGTCTTTCTTTGATGACTTCTTGTTCTGATAATAGTCATCTTTTCCCTGTGAAGTGGATGGCTTTGACCTCCACTGTTTCTTCTTTAGAAACTTCTGAAAGTGTCTTGTGAATGCTGCAAAGTTCTCATCACTTTCACTGCTTTCATACTTTTTGCTTTCTGAATCATCTGACTCAGTCTCAGCCACTTTTGGAGGAGGAGATGGAGACTTACTTTTGTATTTCTTGGTGGCTTCTGTCTTGAATGTCACTGTCCTTTCTTTATGCTTACTTCTTGTAGTCTTCTCCTCTTATTTCCTCACCATCAACTGCATCTCATAGGATAGCAGTTTTTCAAACAATGTTGGACGAGGGATATCTGCTAACTTGGTCATTTCCCTTATGGCACAGATCTTGGTGTCCCAATCATTTGTTAGAGACCTCAAGAACTTATCATTTAGCTCATAATTGCTGAAATCTCTTCCATAGGACATTAACTCACTAACTATCTTATAGAATTTCTTATAGCATTCTGTTATGCTATCAGACCTGCCTTGCCTGAAACTTTCATATTTCTGGTTTAACAAAGACTTTCTGTCATGCCTCACTTCTTCAGAAACCTTCATATACACTATCAAGGTATCCCACATCTCCTTAGATGTGTTACAGTGTATCAAGTTCTGAAAGGTAGCATCATCTATGGCACTCACAATGATATTCTGAGCCATCTTGTCCATGGTGGCCAGAATAATCTCTTCTTTTGTCATTTCAGAAAAATCTTTAGGTGTTCTCTGATTTGCATCCAGGACTGAAACCTTCATAGACACATATGACCCTTCTTTAACTGTGATATAAATTCTAGGGTCTGAGGCTTCCATAAATAGTCTCACCCTTTCTTTCCAGATGCCAAAAATCTCTTTTCTGCAAATGGACAACTTCATGGATCCAAGTTCCTTATGATTCTCTGTTGAACCCATGTTTCTTGATTTTCTTGATTCTGCACTTTACTTATACTGAATCTGCCAACAGGATCAACTCAGACAGTTATGTCCTTTTTTGAGAAACCTCGCTTTGATACCACTTGAAAGAAATTGTACCTAATCACCTACAGGGGGGTGAATAGGTGACTTAAGTCTTTTTTAACTTTTTAGGCAGATTGCAGATTATATCACAGAGTTATAATTACTTCTTCACAGAAATCAATCAGCAATCACAGAATCAAACATGCACACAGTGAACACACAGATTTATAGTGGTTCCCCAAGGTTTGGGTACATCCACTTTCCTCCTTCGCCTATCTAGTAGTGTACTAGATTCGGCCAAACTTCACTATCTCAGATCCTCAGATCTTACACTCAGAACCCCAAACAGGTTCCTACAGCTCAGGCCCAAGGCCCTACAACTCAGTCTTCTCCAAAGACCTACACTCAGGCACAAGGCCTACACTCAGCCACAACAAGCCTACACTCAGAGAAATAGATCTCCTACACTCAGGCACACAGGCCCTACCACTCAGCATTCATAATTGCAGGCTTACAACTCAGATCCCTAAGGATCCTACAAGAAATTTAGAATACAAAGTATATACCTACAACTCAGAAAAAGAGAGATGAGTTGACAGGTTCTTGATGAGTTCTTGAGTGAACTCTGCTGAGATCAACCTCACTTGACTTTCTTCAAAGCTTCTTGAATGTAGAACACAATAGGATTGATTCTCTGCAGCTGATCTTCAGTCACTGCAACTTAAGATTCCGAACTAGGTCTGAACCCTTCTTCACAGCCTGGTTCCAACGGCTGTTTTCTTGGAAGGAGCTCTCTCTCTCTCCAACTACTTGGATCTTCACTTGAAGGTCTTCAATGAATTGCTTTTCAACAACTTAGATCTTCTGAATGTATAAGCCTTTATATAGACTTTCTTCATGATGACCGGCTGATCCGGTTTCTAACGGCTTTCTGACATCTCTGACAGTTGCAGTAGACCGGCTGGAATGGCAGCTGTCATGTCATTCAGTCACTTCTTGAAATATCTGTAACTGTCTGAAAGTGTCGAGACAGTCTGTCTTTAAGTGTCGACACTTATAGACTAAGTGTCGACACAAGTATACTAAGTGTCGACACTAGCCTTCAAGGTGTCGACACAACTCCTTGTATTGTAGAATTTACTTCTCGACACTGCTTCTTCAATATGTGTCGACACTGATATTGTGTGTCGACACAAGTCCTTGTTCTTCAGTACTTTGTTGAATTCTTGTAAGTGTCGACACAAGTCCTTTGTGTCGACACATCTTCTTGTGTTGAACTTGTTCAGTGTCGACACTTCTTCTTGGTGTCGACACATGCCTTCTGTGTTGATACTTGCTGAGTGTCGACACATATTCTTAGTGTCGACACCTGCCTTCTGTGTTGATACTTCCTGAGTGTCGACACAGCTTCTTGTGTCGACACATTCTTCTTCTGTTGAGACTTTGGCTGAGTGTCGACACATCTCCTTTGTGTCGACACTTGTACTTAGAATTTTTGTTGAACTTGCTGAGTGTCGACACAGCCTCCTAGTGTCGACACTTTCTTCATGTATTGAGTCTTCTGCTGTGTGTTGACACATTCTTCATTGTGTCGACATTTTCTTCATGTGTTGAGTCTTCTGCTGTGTGTCGACACATTCTTCATTATGTTGACACTTACTTCATGTGTTGAGTCTTCTGCTGTGTGTCGACACATTCTTCATTATGTCGACACTTATACTTAGACTCTACTGAAATTTGCTGAGTGTCGACACAGTCTCTAAGTGTCGACACTTTCTGATGTAGACACAGTTCCTCTGGGTGTCGACACTGCTTCTAAGTGTCGACACAGCTTTACTGGACTTTTCTTCATTGAGTGTCGACACAGCCTTCATGTGTCGACACTTTCTGTCTGGTGTAGACTCTGCATCCCTGGTGTCGACACAAATACTCCAAGTGTCAACACTGCTTCTCTGGCAGTCGACACAAGTCTTCTTAAGTGTCGACACTTTCCTTCTGGGTGTCGACACATGGACTTAGAAACTTTTCAGCTTTCTCCTGCAAATACTTAACCTGCACAACTAAACTCAAAATACATCAAATACATTTTGATGTATATCATTGAGTAGGGTGAGGCTTATTCAAATCAGGTACATTTAAACCAATGTACCCAACAGGAACACTCTGGGAGGTTGTCCAAATGGTCAATAGAGCTCAGTGAATTCGACCTCACTTTTACCCCTCGGCTTGCCATCAAGGCACAAGTGATGGCCGACTTCCTAGCGGATTACGTGGTTGAGATCCAAGAGGCCGAAGCACCCCCTCGAGCGGCTTGGAAGATGCTGGTAGATGGAGCATCAGGAAAAAATTCCTTTGGAGGAGGAATGATTTTGGTAAGTCCAGAGAGGACCAGAATTGAGCAATCTTTGAAGATCCACTTTACAATCACCTACAACCAAGTAGAATACGAGGCGATTATCGCAGGGCTCAGGTTGGCTCGGGAGTTAGGCATACAAGACATTAGGGTCTCCACGAATTCTATGGTGGTTGCGGGCCTGATCAAAGGGGAGTTTAAAGCGAGGGAGCCCACCCTCCAGCTGTACCTGGGAAAGGTCAAAGACATCATCGGGCAGTTCCGCAGTTTTTTGATTCAGCACGTTCCGAGGGATGAAAGCACTCAGGCTAACCAACTCGCCAAATATGGCCCTTGAGCCGGAGGAACGGTGACAGAGCTTTTCAGGCTGTCCATAGAAGAGGGAGAACTCATGGAGATACACCGGCTAGGGTCGTGGATGGACCCCTTCATCACTTTCTTGACCCCGGGGCAGCTTCCTGAGAGCCATCTCGAAAAGAAGCTGGTCGGGTATAAATCAGCGTACTACCTGTTGAAAGATGGAGCACTATACCGTAAGATGTTGTCGGGCCTGCTGGCTCGATGCGTATCTGAGGAGGAGGTTCCAAGGGTCCTAGAAGAGATTGACTCAGGAGAATGTGAGAGCCATTCAGGAAGTCGGACTTTATAGGGGAAAGTGTTGAGACAGGGATACTTCTGGCCTACCCTCAGGAAAGATGCAGAAGAGTTCGCAAAAAGATGTCAAAAGTGTCAGGAGTTCGTCCCCTTCCAACTCCTTCCCCCCCAAAGGCTACGAACAATCACGGCTCCCTGGCCCTTCGCAATATGTGGACTAGACCTGGTGGGTCCTTTTCCCCAGGCTAGTGGTCAGAGGAAGTTTTTGTTAGTCATGGTGGATTACTTTTCAAAATGGCTGGAGGTGAAGGCGTTGGCTAAGGTGACATCGCAGGTGGTCAAAAATTTCGTATGGGGAGAGATCATCTGCAGGCATGGGCTACCGCTGGCCATTGTGACTGACAACGGACCACAATTTGCTAGTAGAGAATTCGTTGATTTTTGCATCCGTCTGGGCATAGATCTTCGTTTTGCCTCGGTTCATCATCCACGGAGTAATGGACAGGTGGAAGCAGCAAAAAGATCATTGTCAATCTTTTAAAGAAGAAAGTGGAGAACCTAAGGGGGAGCTGGGTGGAACAGCTCCCTTCAGTTCTCTGTGCCTTGAGGACCACACCAAACACTGCCACGGGAGAGACCCCATTTAAGCTCTCTCATGGCTCGGAGGTCGTTATTCCAATAGAGTTCAAGGTAACATCCCCAAGAGTGGTCGTTGCAAGGGAAGAAGACGAAGGATGGATGGCAGAGAACGAGGAAGAACAAAAACTCTCTCTTGATCTCGTGGAAGAACTCCGGGACTTGGCGCTGATCCGACAGGATCAAGTCAAACGCCGGATGGCGAAGTACTTTGATAAGAATATAAGGATCAAACCGTTCCAGAAGGGTGACTTGGTCCTCAAGAAGGTGGACGCAGCAGGCAGAGGGGCATCAGTAGGAAAGCTCAATCCCAACCGGGAAGGTCCCTTTGTAGTAAAAGAGGTCTTGAAGTCAGGAGGGTACCACCTCCAGGATGTGGACGGGGTACCCCTCGATCGTGCCCGAAGTGACGATGATTTAAAGAGATTTTATCCATAACACTTTTTGTTCATTACATTTTTCAATACTTGCAATTTTGATGTGGCCTTCTGATATGATGAAACCACAGGTGTCCTTGTTCATGGCATTAAGAGTGAAGTGGGTGCAAGGAGATCCCGAGCAGACCCGCTGACCAGACTCTTATCTAGCTGGCAGGGCTGTAGGCTCACTCGGTGGTTGGAGATGGACTGAAGGGGAGACCCCGAGCAGACCCGCTGACCAAGCTCTCATCTAGCTGGCAGGGCTGTAGGCTCACTCGGTGGTTGGAGATGGTTTGGAGAGGAGACCCCGAGCAGACCCGCGGACCAGACTCTCATCTAGCTGGCAGGACTGTAGGCTCACTCGGTGCTTGGAGACGATTTGGAGGAGACCCCGAGCAGACCCACTGACCAGACTCTCATCTAGCTGGCAGGACTTTAGTCTCACTCGGTGGTTGGAGGTTGTTTGGAGAGGAGACCCCGAGCAGACCCGCTGACCAGGCTCTCATCAAGCTGGTAGGGCTGTAGGCTCACTCGGTGGTTGGAGGTTGATTGGAGAGGAAACCCCGAGCAGACCCGCTGACCAGGCTCTCACCTAGCTGGCAAGGCTGTAGGCTCACTCGGTGGTTGGAGGTTGACTGGAGAGGAGACCCCGAGCAGACCCGCTGACCAGACTCTCACCTAGATGGCTGGGCTGTAGGCTCACTCGATGGTTGGAGATGGTTTGGAGAGGAGATCCCGAGCATACCCGCTGACCAGGCTCTCATCAAGCTGGCAGGGCTGTAAGCTCACTCGGTGGTTGGAGGTTGTTTGGAGAAGAGACCCCGAGCAGACCTGCTGTCCAGGCTCTCACCTAGCAGGCAGGGCTGTAGGCTCACTCGAAGGTTGGAGATGGATTGGAGTGGAGACCACGAGCAGACCCGCTGACCAGGCTCTCACCTAGCTGGCAGAGCTGTAGGCTCACTCGGTGGTTGGAGATGGTTTGGAGAGGAGACCCCGAACAGACCCGCTGACCAGGCTCTCATCTAGCTGGCAGGACTGTAGGCTCACTCGGTGGTTGGAGATGATTTGGAGAGTAGACCCCGAGCAGACCCGCTGACCAGACTCTCATCTAGCTAGCAGGACTATAGCTCACTCGGTGGTTGGAGATGGTTTGACGAGCAGACCCCGAGCAGACTCGCTGACCAGGCTCTCATCTAGTTGGCAGGGTTGTAGGCTCACTCGGTGGTTGAAGATGATTTGGAGTGGAGATCCCGAGCAGACCCGCTGATCAGGCTATCATCTAGCTGGCAGGGCTGTAGGCTCACTCGGTGGTTGGAGATAGATTAGAGTAGAGATCCCGAGCAGACTCGCTGACCAGGTTCTCATCTAGCTGACAGAGTTGTAGGCTCACTCGGAGACAAGTCAAGTGGTAAGAGCTCGTGAGGAAAGGTGTCTATATTTATCAGAAAATTGGTAGAAGATTCCCATGAAAAGGAAGGATTTGAGGCAATGCAAGAGAGGATGAGCATTTCAGACTAGCGCTCGGCGAGGAAGGTCTCACCCACAGTGAGCGGGTATTCACTGTCAAAGGCACAAGTCTCGTATAAAAGGGGGGGATTTATCGTAAGCAGCAGTTTGGTCTCTGGGCTCTACTCGTGCGGGGTGCATCTCGCGGCGAGACGAGAGTAAAAGGGCAAACTATCTCGCGCTCGGTAGGGGTGAGGAGAAGGCCAACGGCCAGCACTCTAAGTTAACTTTCATGCGAGACAACAATGGATAAAGTGCGATGAAATAAAAAGAGCGAAAGGTTATAATAAAGATCTTTTTGTTCATCACAGAAAGAAGAAGCATTTCACTATCAGAAAAATTTACAAGTACATGAGACAAAAAAGAGGTGGGTGGGGGGGGAGTCCCAAGACTCTGACACCCTTTCACTCCTCGTCACTGGAGGCAGAGCTTTCATCCGTCTCGCCATACAGCTGGGGGTCAAAAAAGAGGCAGAGCTGTCATCCGTCTCGCCATACAGCTGGGGGACCAAGTCGTGGACCGTGACCGTCTCGACATCGTCCCTGACAACCCCCAGCTCCATCATCTTCAGGACGAGCTCGACCTTCTTGATGTTGGCATCTCGACAAAGGGCGTCGAACTCGTCCAAAGAGTAGTGAGTTGGCGGGGGAGCTTGGAACGGATCTGGGTGGAGCACGGTGCTGTCCAGGAGACGGGCGTTCTCAGCTTTCAATTTCTTGTTCTCCCCCTCCAAAGCCGCAATGCGCGAGCGCATTCGATCAGCCGTCTCGACATCCTGCGAGAAAGCAATATGTCCACAAAAGTCCATGCAAAGCTAACAAGTGAAGCTGACAAGTGGCAGTTAAAAAGCTTACCACACCGCCCTGGCTTCGGGAGAGAAGGTTGTCGGCGACGGCCAGCCTCTTCTCGAGGTCATTTGACTTCTAGCGTTCCGCAGCAAGGCTGGTCTCGGTCTCCTTCCACTTCTTATTGTTGAAGACAAGGCGGCCCGAGATTCGGTGCGAGAGCTCCATGGAGTGAAATTGGGCGTGAGCAGTCTTCATAACGAGGTCTCGCGATGGCTCGTTGTCGAAGGGTTCAGCCCCAAGACCCCCATAGAGCCCATACCCGAGGGAGAATGCATGACTCGTGGGTGGGTCTTGCTCCTTCCAGGAGGGAAGGAGAGTAGACACTGACACACGGTTGGAGTCCTCCCACAAAAGTACCGGCTCGCCGGAGGCGTCATTCGTCATGGACCCCATGTTATATTTTGGATGCGAGGAGGGGTCGGGCGGCTGGAAGAGCCGGCTTCGCGAGGGGGAAGCTCGGCGGGCTGGACAGAGGTGGTGGCGGTTCGGTCAGGTGGGGTCGTCTCGCGGGCAGGCGAGACGACTTGATGGCGAGGTGAGTGAGACCCTTCCACAGAAATGGGGGTCAGGGACCCCAACATTTCCTTCCTTTTCTTGGGAGAGGCTCCTTTCTTCTCCTTCGGGAATGACACAGCCTTTTTCATCTTTTTCTTTGGGCTATGCCGAGAGGTAGAGACATCTTCCCCAGACCTCTTCTTTGGGGCGGGGGTCAGCGTTTCCTTTGCCGCCTCCGCCGCCATGCTAGGAAGGGCGAGACCCTTGTTGCTCTGGTAAGGGGGGTGGACGGGGATAGTTCTCTCTCCTGAGCAAGAAAATGGTTAGAATGAAACCAGATGATAAGCATAATATTGAGAGGGCGCGAATATACCTTCACCGAGGAGGACGGGAAGGAGCGAGTCGAGGTCTCGCCGAAGGTAGTTGACCTCGAAATTTTTCCCTGCGAATAAGTCGCAAAGAGCCTTCTCGGCACCCCCAACCTTGGGGGGCTCATAGTACACCTCGGCAGGCGATACCGGAGCGAGAGGGACGCCTCCCAAGTTCCCGCGAATGAAGGCGAAGCGGGTGAGCCAATGGTGGTTCTTGTTAGGCGTCTCGCACACCTTGAGTCCATAGCCTGTGAAGTAGGATACGCCATCGTCTTTCGCATGGTAGATGAACAACTTGCGGAAGACTGTCAGACTGAACTCGATGCGCTCGCGCCGCAGGTAGCTGGCGAAAGCCACCAACATCGAGATGGCGTTTGGGTTGAACTGCGCGGGGACAACGCCGAAGTATTTCAAAGCCTGTTTTACCTCTGTCCAGAGGGGGAGTCTTAGCCCCGCCTCGATGTGCGAGACGGGAAAGGCGAGTTCGCTGGAGTAGAAGGTGTTGATCGCCTCGCCGACCTTTGGCGGGCGAGACTCATACCCCTCAGCCAGGAACTCGCTGGCGAAGCGGTTGTAATCCTCTTCGGAGATTCTGCCTGGAGGGAAGTCATGGTCGGTAAATCGCCTTCCGCAGCGGCTGCGGCCCTCGCCTTCTTCTGCTCTCTTCTTTCCCATAGTGAGCGAGATGATAGAAATAGAGGAGTAGAAAAGAATGAAGCTGAAGCGGGACGTGAAAAGAAGTAGGCGAGGAGGAGTATGCAAGAACTCTGGATCCCAACAACAACAGGAGGCGACAGCGCAAGTGTAGAGCTTCTGGATCCGGGGGGGGGGGGTATTTATAGCAGATGAAGAGAAGGGAAAAATGGGCGCGAAAATAAGGAGGAGGAAGCCGAAGGGGCAACCCGACGTTTCATCTTCTCTCTCTCTTCTAACCCCGAGGCGCGAAACATCGCGGCGGCTTTTCCGATGAGTCAAAAATAAAATAAAATAAAGGAGTAGATTAATTAAACACAGCAATAATGAGAATGCAGCATGAAAGAAGTTGACAAAAATATCATAATAAATTATTTCGTTCTGCACGAAGCCGGCATCTCGTCCAGGGGGACATATATAACAAATTAATAATTAAAAAGGCGGGTGACCGATCGATACATAACAAAGTTACAAGGAAGCATTAAACAGGCGAGACGAATCCAGGACCCCTCAATTCTTGTGCCACTTCCAACGGCCACCGCGAGATCCCGCGCATGGAGGGCGACCAGGTAGATGGAAGGCGCGGATGACGTCTAGACCGCGACGCGCGAGACAGAGATGTTGGTCAGTCTCGCTTATGATGCCCTGGGGGTCTGTCCCATCTATTACGGCATCGGTATCGACCTCGGCAGAGAGGAGAGCGCATTCAGTTTACAGCCAGTCAATGCGTCGATCAGTAGCTTGCTTATCCTGTTCCATCTCGCGGATGACGTGAGTGTATTTTCGAAACATCCTGGTCGTCCGACACTTCATCTCCAGAGGGTCCATGGGATCACCCAGGTAGTCTTTGATCCCATCTGGGCGAGGAAGAGGCGAGAGGGGAGACGGCGTGGGGGAATCCTCAGTACCCGAGTCAAACTAGATACCAGCGCAACAAAAAAGTGGAAGATCATAATGAAGGGTGGTCTCGCAAGATGGCTAGTCCAATGGTCTCAAAGGTACCTGATAGGGAATAAGAATCTGTGTGAAGTGAGAGGACAGGATGAGTTTACTTACTTGGAATGCGAGAGTTCCCCACCAGGCGCGAGAGGTCTTCTTTCCTCGTGATAGGGGGGATTCCTGAGGCGAGTCAGAGCGTTGATAATGTTGGTCAGTAATGTCAGGAGGATTCGCAGGCATGGGAGAGTCGGCGAGGTTTTCCTGAGAGAGCATTGTCAATAAGCGAGACAATAAAAGAAAAGAGGCGAGAGGAGTCAAGAATCACCTGCTCTCCCCGGAAGACGCGGGAGGAAGTGTATCGGCTGCCTAGGGGGCCGAGGAGGTCGCGCCGGCCGAGAGTGGAGGGCCAGTGGTTTTGGCCTTCTTTGGGCGAGATGATGAAGGTGCTGAAGCGGGGGTGCGGACTAAAGATGGGATCAGGGCAGCCATATTGGCTTTATTTTGCTTCCGGACCATTGCGAGACGCTCACAGAAACTCTGGCTGTGAGACATGTTGAGGGTAGAAGAGAGGTGGAAATGAGAAAAAGGGCACTCCATGATGAGGTGGGGTCTCATATTTATAGACTCCAGGGGGAGGGCCCGCCAAAGATTCTCATAAACCAATCCCAACATCACGAGCCTCGGTTGGACTTTCTTTCTGAGCTTGGGGCAACCTCGAAAAGAGCGGGGATTGTGTACAACCTTGGGCTCGTGGGAGGCGGCTCGAGCAGCGAACCAGAGAAGTAGGCGAGAGGAACTGGATAGGCAAGTGGGACCATGTGGTCCACTCGCAGGAGGCGAGACGGGGGCTCTCTACAGTAGGCGAGACGCCCTTTTGGGGCGCGAGCAGGCCCTTGAGGGCGAGATGGCTCCCATAATGCGGGAGGCCTGCGAGACGAGCTGGAGGGCTCGTCTCGCCGCTGGTCATTTCCCCACTCGCCATAGAGAAGGAAAGATGTTTTTACCTTCCTACCCCCAAGGGGGATCTTACTCTTCTACTACGAGTAATTTTACCCTTTTGCCCTTGGTGGTCTGCGTATAGCCCTCCAGAACAGCGGAGTTTGGCTGTTGGCAGACCCAACCCAGGGTATTTTGATAATTCCAGGTCAGTTCAGTATGGTTATTTGCAGATCCAACTCAAAGGCCTATAAATAGACCGATAAGGTGCCTGTGAAAGGGTTGTTGAACCTTTCTATATTCTTCCTCAGAGCCACCTAGCTCAGCATTGGTTAGGGAGGGGAAGAACTTCAGTTTCTTCCGAGTAAGAGGTGAGACCTCCGAGCTGAGACCTTCGGTCTGTTTCTGGTCCTGTGACTCACGTCGGAAGGGCAGTTCGAGAAGAGTAAGTGTGTGCTGCAATTTCAGGTCCGAACTCTAGGTGGAACCAGGTGACTGGTTTCAAATGAATAGAATCCTGATACACATCCCGATAGAGAACTTTACGAGACAACGATGAGTAAGATACAGTCATATGACTATTAATCCCAGATAAGTGGTAGGGCCGCTCCAAGGGGTGCGCCTCGAGTCCTAGCTTCTCAACCATATGTTGGGAAACAAAATTTTCCATATTAACGTTGTCAATGATGATGGAACAGAAATGTCCCTGAATACGCGTAGTAGTGTGAAAAATCTCATGTCTGAAAATCACGCTCAGTGGTCTCATTAGGGGAAATCAAGCTATAATGAAGGACACAATTTAAGTGCTCATCTTGTTCTCCTTTGGCCTCGATAATACTTTCAGACTCTGGCTCGGGCTCGGGCTCAAGCTTGGAGTCATTAAGGAAAACTCCATATTCTGGCTCACGCCCATCAGAGAAATCAGTAATTGCGACGAATTGGCATCGCGAACACTCAGAACATTTGTTCCCAGGCTCCATACACTTGAAGCATCAGAATATTCCAGTGTTGGACTTGGATCCCACGAGCTCCTTACCTCGAGTGAGGCCAATGAAAAGAACTGGGGTCCCAGTAGTGACATGAGGAGGAGAATCAGAATTCTTAGGGGTGGATGCAGTGGTGGTGGTGCTCGAGGAAGGCCTATCAGTAGACCTATGCCTAGATGTCCTCTTCTGAAGTGAAGCGTCCACTCTACGCGTTCTACTAGACACTTCACCCAAATCTTTAAAATCGTGCAACTCTAGCTCATCCCTAATCGCATAACAGAGCCCGTTCAGATAACGGGACACTGTCATATCGTTCTCCTCGTGTCTCTAGACTGCAACACTAAAAACTCATGGGTGTAATCATCCACGAAAAGCTTGTCCTGACGAAGCTTGTGGAACCTTCGATAAAGAGTTTGCAAATAGTCAGGGGAGACGTATCTCTTCCGCAGTTGCAACTTAAACTTCACCCACGTGGTGATAGGTGCTAGACCCAAAGTGTATCAGGTACACTCAAGTTAAACCCACCAGACTAGTGCGGGTCCTTTAAGCTCAAGGACAGTATACTCAACCTGCCGATTCACAGACATTTGTTTCCATGTCATGAACCTTTCCACGTGCTCACACCAATCGAGGCATTTCTCGGGTTCCACGTGACCCTCAAAATCACCTACATCAAGCTTTACTCCTTCGTCCCAATGGGGTTGGCGAAGGAGACCAAGGTCAGGATGTGCAAGATCTGCGAGTCTAGGATTTTGTTCCTCTTGCATAAGATTTTGGCGAGAAGGTTGATTTAGTCCTAGGTGGCGCACTGCTTCTAAGTTGTTAACGGAGGTTCTCAAGTTGTTTACTACATGATTCGTCTCTCTTACATTGACAGTGAGTGTCTCCAGCGTCTTCATTAGTTCACTCATTCGGCTGGCTAGGTCACATATATTGGCGTCGATACGAATCTATCCGGCTTTCATATTTTTTAAAGGTAAAAACTTAATAAAAAATTTTAATTTTTCTTTTTTTAAAAGTGACAACAAATTTTTTTTTAAATACACATTTTTTGTTTTTGAAAAAAAAAGTAAAAAACAATTAAAAAAAAACTAAATAAAATAAAAACATGATCGTTCGAATCATAATAGAAGTGAATCGAACCTATGCTCTGATACCAAACTGATGCATCCTGAAATTTTGAAATTGATTTCAAAACGATGATTTTATGCACAATTTAAGGTTGGTGGTGAATTCACGATCTCTTGAGCTTTGACATGCAAGAGTTTACTCAAAATTATTGCAAAACTCACATATGTGTCTTTTGCTTGTCCGTTTTTAACAATGAAATTCAACTCATCCACAAATGACACTTCATGAGAGAGCGAAGATCGGATTAACAAATTAACGACAAAAAAAACAAGATTAATTAGCGCAGCATGCTCTGAAATTATTTTACTTCTTCATGCATTTATGAAAATCAACTGAGTGGTCAGCAATGCGAAATGAGGTGAAGGGTTTACCAACAGCAAGTGCCACAGGGAGCCCCCACTGTGTAGGAGTGGAGGAAAAGCGCAGAAGTCACTGGCCTCGGCTCTGAACAGAGGAGGAAGCTCTGGAAGGGAAGGACACAACCCTATTCAGCCTTGCTGGAGTCTAACGACAAGGGGAAGGGACTAAACCAGCAAACAGGGGTGGTTGGAGGCATTAGTACTCAAGGAGGGAGCTCTAGCGACGGATGCAGAGCAGGGGACGGAACCCGGCAGTAGCAGACGTCGAAAGAGTGAGGAAGGGGAGGGCCTGAACTCGCCGTCGAGGCTGACGGAGGGCCCAAATCTGGGCGGCGTCGTCGACCGGAACTTCTGGCGGCGTCGACGGGGCGTAGGGGTCCGACGTCGGGCGTCAGGAGGTGAAAACGACGAGGCTTCTGTGCTGGTATTACCGGGAAACAGAGGTTTTCTCCGTTCCCAATTCTATTCCCGACTATCTTCCTCCACGGGAAGAGAGATTATTAAGGTTTTTTTAATGTATTCAATTGCTAGCAGCGGTTTGTCAAGACAACTACTTTAATAGCAATTAATGGGAAAGGCCGGCCTTTTAAAAATTATTAAAGGGGCAGTCGTTTATCAATATTAAATGAGATAAGTTTTGGGAGGGTCGGCACCAATGGGCATGGGCGTGAAAAAGAATGTCAAGACATATATTAATTAAATAGTAAATGAGTAACTTATGAAATTAATTTCAGATTTAATTCCGTAATAAATTTTTTTACTTGCCCAAATTAATCCTATTCCTAATTTGATGGATCAATTTATTTAAGTTGTTATTGGCCGGTCACATCAATAAGTCATACGAACATTTGCGCAAACGCAGTACAGACACAAATACATGAAATAAAGACAAATTTGTGCGACGACATACACTTCATAATACTTTAAACATAATACGATAAAATAAAATAATGACGCAATTCAGGTTGCATCAATCTTAAAAAGTATCAAGGGACACCACCTTTTTGAGATACCCTTTACTGAAATTTCAAGAAGTTTCATTGTTAAATTCTTATGGTTCATCAAGACTCTTTTATCTCCTTTACTGAAATTAAGATTAAGAGCCTGTTTGGCACACTGTTTGGCGCTTCGACACCGCGCCAGACGAAGGCGGGACAGAGGGGATCCAAAGGCGCGAGCGGCGCGAGCGGTGTTTGGCCCTGTCTGGCATCATGCTCGCACACGGTTTTCTTCCCTGATCCACTCTTGTTCAGCACATCCAGAGCTGCCCCCGTATGTCTAGCCGCGCAATACCTGCGCTTGCCCCGATCGACGATTCTGCGGTCGACGCCGATAGATGTTTCCCACTACTGCTCCCTCGTCTGCTCCCTCGCATCTACCATATGCTGCATCGACTTTTGCGGCCTCTTCCGCAAAATGTCCAGCTTTTGTGCCCTCTTCTGCGAAGATCTTTGATCGACGACTAGCTACAAAATCGACTCTAGAGCCCCAGTTTCTTCCGCGCATCTACCGTCGGAAGAATTGGCTGCTCCATCATTCCAACAATTAACCTGCTCCGCATTCCAACATTCCAACATGCAGGATCCTGTGCTCCCTCTCCCCCCAGCTCCTGCGCCCTCTTCCGCATCGATGGGGCTCCTACGACCATCGCAACTCCAGTTCCTACACATGGCCTTCCGGCGGGTGGGCTTCTCGCACTACCGCGCCCTTCTTCTTCCGCTTTCTCTCTGGACACCTCTTACTTCCATCGTTCGCTCCTCCCACCAGTAGCACCTCGTTCGTTCCCTTCTTCTGCGTTGCCACTCGTTCTCTCTCCTTATGCCAAAGGCACATCACTCGATGGAATCCCATGTAGAGGCCCTTGAACACGCCCTCACTACCATCAACTCTCACCTCGAGTCCCAAGCCGAGCAGTTCGCTTTGATTACGGTCATGATCCGCAACATGCAACCCGACCAGCACTCAGGGCTAACACTGCCTCCGCCTTGGTATCCCCCAGTACATTGTCCCTCGAAGAATCCGCTTTGGCGGGACTGCTCCCCCCCTCCCCCCCGCATTTTCCCTGCATCGACATTCCTGCATTCAATGAGACTAACCCATGAGTTGGATTTCCCACAGCGAGTAATATTAGACTCGTTAGGTGCAAAAGGTCTCCACGGATCTTATCAGCATGGAAAGGTCAGTCCTCCATTAGGTCCGCTAGCTTCTACAATCCTCTCTTGGCCTCACCTGGACAACACTCACCGAGGCTCTCATTCAACGGTATGATCACCGCAACTCCGACAACATGATTGAGCGCCTTTAGCGGAATCTTTCAGAACTGCTCCATCGACTCCTACGTAGATAAATTTATCAAGTTGGTCACCCGTCCCGGGTCTTCCACTAGACCACTACTTGAGCAATTTCATGCATGACTTACAATCTCATATCCGCGCTCACCTCCACACCTTTTGTTGAAATTTTACAAGTCAATCAACTGGTAGTTCTGGTATCAAGTAAACACTTCCAAAACTATCAAGCTGATCACTTAATCAAGCGAAAACGAGAACTAGGCGCTGGAACACTCCAACCGTAAACTGAGCTATGTATCAGAAAGCAATGAAGAACAAACACAGATCTTGCATTAATCCACTATCAACTTTAAAAGACAAGGTATACATGACGAGACATGATTTCTCCAAGTACAATGAGAAGAAAACAAACAAGAGCAAACTTCAAGCCGGGCGGGCTGCCTCCAAGAGCGCTGAGTCCGCCGAGACCGCCAAGCTGTTGCTTGTACAACCCCGTATTCGCGAAGAGTGGACCCTAAACGAGGCGTGCTTAGTTTTTAAGCTTTTTTGAGTATTTTGAACTCTCGGTGGCCAATTTTAGCTCTAGCCTAGAAATCTACTAGTAGGGGGAGGAGAAATCGGCCTCCCCCAGCGGCCCCTTAGTTGGAGTGTGAGAGCGGCAGGTTGGTAGGCACCCGCCCGGACCAATTGGGTGTGGATGCGGGATCAGCATGCCCTCCCCCTCCCCCTTTTCCCCTCGGGCCGACGAGACCAGTCCCGAGCCCGGCAGGTAGGCCGGGCGAGACCGGCCCTCGGGCCGGGTCTCACCCCGCCCCGCGGGCAGCCAGGCGAGACCGGCCCCCAGGCCGGGTCTCGCCAAGCCCGGCGGGTAGGCCAGGCGAGACCGGCCCTCAGGCCAGGTCTCGCCCCGCCCCGCGGGCAGCCAGGCGAGACCGGCCCCCAGGCCGGGTCTCGCCAAGCCCCGCGGGCAGCCCGGCGAGACCGGCCCCCAGGCCGGGTCTCGCCCAGCCCGGCGGGTAGGCCGGGCGAGACCGGCGCCCAAGCCGGGTCTCGCCCCGCCCCGCGGGCAGCCAGGCGAGACCGGCCCCCAGGCCGGGTCTCGCCAAGCCCGGCGGGTAGGCCGGGCGAGACCGACCTTCGGGCCGGGTCTCGCCCAGCCCCGCGGGCAGCCAGGCGAGACCGGCCCCCAGGCCGGGTCTCGCCCAGCCCGGCGGGTAGGCCGGGCGAGACCGGCTCCCAGGCCGGGTCTCGCCCGGCCCCGCGGGCAGCCCAGGCCGGGTCTCGCCCAGCCCCGCGGGCAGCCAGGCGAGACCGGCCCCCAGGCCGGGTCTCGCCCAGCCCGGCGGGTAGGCCGGGCGAGACCGGCCCCCAGGCTGGGTCTCGCACCGTCCCGCAGGGTGGGTCCCCTATTTGCTTTAGGTAACACGTTTTTCCTTCTCTACCCTCCGGCGTGGCGGTTTGCTATTGTCCCGGGCCTTTTGGCCGTAGGGGTATTTTGGTCATTTTACCCCCAGGACTTGGAAAAACTATAAATAGACCCCCTTGGGTGCCTTGGAGAGGATCCTTTTCTGAGTTCTCCTCCATTAGCTTCTTCTAGTTAGAGTTGAGAGAGCTCTTCAAGGCACCCTAGCTCGACCATTGACTAGGGAGGGGAAGTGCTCAGGTAGCCTTCCGGGTGTGAGGTGGGACCTCCGCGCTAGAGCCGAGGGTCTGTTCAGTCTCCTAAGTCTCCGGTCCGTGACGTTCTCTCGAGTGTAGTAGGTGTGAGGTCACCCCTTTCAGGGACCCCGAACTCCACAGAGGTCAATTTTGGATTCAACACTTTGGTGCGATGAGCGTGGAGAGTGACCAGCACAGAAGATCTCAGAAGAGTGTCATGACGGGAGGTCAGGGAGGTAGTGATGATCTCGGCGAGCTCCCTAGTTCAGGACCCTTTATGGGGAGGCAAGAGTTCATGACCTCCATCCAGGGTATCATGGAGATGCTGCGAAGCATTGCTCCTCAGGGTGGCAGCTCCACCCCGACCCCCCAGGAGCTAGCTCCCCCCCCTCGACGAGTCGACTCCCAGGGGTCTAGGCGAGATGACCCCAGCGGGGGGAGAAGGAAGTGCACCAGGAAGAAGGCCAGGGAAGGAGAGGATGGGAGATGGGGTCGAGCGAGACCTCACCGGCCGGGAGCTGTTCTCCAGCCCGGCAAGTGTCAACCTCCCAGGCGAGCAGGTCGCGTGAGTGGAAGTGGCGAGACCACCCCTTAGGGGGTCACCCTTTAGCGAGCTGATCATCTCAGCTCCCGTTCCTGAGGGATTCAGAGAGCCAGACATGGCTTACTATATCGGGAAGGATGACCCCGTTCAGCACCTGCAGTGGTTCGAGGATGCCGTCTCCATCAGGCCGATGACGGATGCCTTCAAGTGTCGCCTCTTTGCGATTACATTGAAGGAGAAGGCAAGGGACTGGTTCCATTAACTCCCTCAAGGTCAATCTATGGGTTCGAGGACTTGAGCCGGAGCTTTCAGCTTCGCTTCTCCACCTCCAAGAAGAGGAAGAGGAGTCCTGAGTCCATCTTCCTGATAAGGCGGGGGGCCGAGGAGTCGCTGGCCCGTTACGTTAACAGGTTCCAAGAAGAGATCCTGGAGGTCCAGGAGATGCCAGGGTATACTCTCCAGATGGATTTCACTGTTGGGCTGAAGGAGGGCTTCTTCAAGATGAGCTTGACCCGGAAGGCCCCCCTTTCCTTCGAGTAGCTGATGGAAAGGGCGGCAGAGGAGATTACCATGGAGGCGGCCAACCCGACATTTGTCAAGAAGTTGGCAAAGCTAACAGAGATGGAAGCAAAGGAGCAAGGTGGCTCGAGACCTCTGGAATGAAGAAGAAGAGAAGAGCGAAGAGCTCGGGAGGGTCCGGAACCAGGTTGGAGGCAGCAGGGAGGACCCGTTCAGGGCCCGGGAAGAGGTTACACCCAAGATAGGGGAAACTTCCATGGGGGCCAAGGGAGGTTCAACTTCCAGAGGCAAGCCCCTAGGCAGCTCCTCCCCCCACCACAGCAAGCGATGGAGATTGGTCGAAGGGAGAGGAGGAACCGCCAGGGAAGGAGAAGTGTCAGGGTAGAGTTGCCGTACTGTGACTTCCACCAGGTGGAGGGGCACGCCACAGCTACCTGCCCCGAGTCCTGGAAGTGAAGGGGGAGAGAGACCCTACCCAGCCACAGCCACCAGTGCGGGTTGAAGAGGTTCTGCCCAGAGAAGGAGGGGATGATGTTTGTGAAGACCGGGTCGATGTCGGACCCCGAGGCAGTATAGCGGTGATCCATGGTGGAGTGGGGATCGAGGCCACTCGGAAGGCAAGCCTCCATGTCATGTACGGAAGGAGCGTCGCCTCAACCTCCCAGACCCCGCCCTAGGAGGAGAAGATCACCTTCTCGGTGAAAGACCTACCGGATCATGAGGATCCGTTCTGTGATGCACTGGTCATCCAGACGGCCATCGAGGGCTACAGCGTCTCCCGAATCTTGGTTGACAACGGGAGCTCCGTCAACGTCGTTTTCAGGAAGGCGTTTGATGAGATGAAGGTAGAGCCAAGGAGTGTGTTGGCCTCGGACGGACCCCTGTTCGGATTCTCAGGAGAAAGAAAGGAGGTCGAAGGAGGAGTAGGACTCCAAGTAAAGGTTGGAGGGGCCTCAAGGAACTGCCGGTTCGTCATTGTTGACGCTCCAAGCAGCTACAACGCCATCTTCGGAAGGCCCCTCATCAGCGCCTTTCGTTGCGTGCCATCTTCCTTCCACCAATACATCAAGTTCAGCTCCGGAGGGATCCAGGTCAGAGTCAAGGGGGACTACAGGATGGCAAGGCAGTGCTACGTCACGGCTGTCAACACCATCTCTTGGTTGGCCCAGGTAGAGGAGATGGAGAAGGTCATGGAGAGCTTAAGCAAGATGGAAGTGCCCGAGGAAAAGGAAGCGGAAGACGGCCGTCATGCCCAGGCCCCATGAGGGGGCCTCGCCTTGCGGTAGTTTTTTCATTTTTCTTATCTTGTAACAAGTGATACCCCTGACCAGCTGAGTCGGGGGGACCATGTAACTCATGTTTTTCCCCGTTTGAGGATGTAGGATTTGGTAAGGTTTGATTAAGATGCCTAGTCCTTTTGCTCCGAGACGGTACCGCTGCCCAGGCTCTCACTAGCTGGGCAGGGTCGGTGGTACCTCTCGAGGAAGCCAAGTCTTACCTCGGGATGGATTCCGCTGCCAGGCTCTCATCTAGCTAGCAGGGCAGGTTGATCTCTCGGAGGGTGGGGTAGGACTCACCTCGGGATGGATTCCGCTGCCAGGCTCTCATCTAGCTGGTAGGGCAGGTTGATCTCTCGGAGGGTGGGGTAGGTCTCACCTCGAGATGGATTCCGCTGCCAGGCTCTCATCTAGCTGGCAGGGCAGGTTGATCTCTCTGAGGGTGGGGTAGGTCTCACCTCGAGATGGATTCCGCTGCCAGGCTCTCATCTAGCTGGCAGGGCAGGTTGATTTCTCGGAGGGTGGGGTAGGTCTCACCTCGGGATGGATTCCGCTGCCAGGCTCTCATCTAGCTGGCAGGGCAGGTTGATCTCTCGGAGGGTGGGGTAGGTCTCACCTCGGGATGGATTCCGCTGCCAGGCTCTCATCTAGCTGGCAGGGCAGGTTGATCTCTCTGAGGGTGGGGTAGGTCTCACCTCGGGATGGATTCTGCTGTCAGGATCTCATCTAGCTGGCAGGGCAGGTTGATCTCTCGGAGGGTGGGGTAAGTCTCACCTCGGGATGGATTCCGCTGCCAGACTCTCATCTAGCTGGCAGGGCAGGTTGATCTCTCGGAGGGTGGGGTAGGTCTCACCTTAGGATGGATTCCGCTGCCAGGCTCTCATCTAGCTGGCAGGGCAGGTTGATCTCTCGGAGGGTGGGGTAGGTCTCACCTCGGGATGGATTCCGCTGTCAGACTCTCGTCTAGCTGGCAGGGTAGGTTGATCTCTCGTGGAAGCCAAGTCCTTAGCTCCGAGATGGATTCCGCTGCCAGGATCTCATCTAGCTGGCAGGGCAGGTTGATCTCTCGTGGAAGCCAAGCCCTTAGCTCCGAGATGGATTCCGCTGCCAGGCTCTCATCTAGCTGGCAGGACAGGTTGATCTCTCGTGGAAGCCAAGTCCTTAGCTCCGAGATGGATTCCGCTGCCAGGCTCTCATCTAGCTGGCAGGGCAGGTTGATCTCTCGTGGAAGCCAAGTCCTTAGCTCCGAGATGGATTCCGCTGCCAGGCTCTCATCTAGCTGGCAAGACAGGTTGATCTCTCGTGGAAGCCAAGCCCTTAGCTCCGAGATGGATTCCGCTGCCAGGCTCTCATCTAGCTCGTAGGGCAGGTTGATCTCTCGTGGAAGCCAAGTCCTTAGCTCCGAGATGGATTCCGCTGCCAGGCTCTCATCTAGCTGGCAGGGCAGGTTGATCTCTCGTGGAAGCCAAGTCCTTTGCTCCGAGATGGATTCCGCTGTCAGGCTCTCACTAGCTGACAGGGCTGGTTGATCTCTCGTGGGAGCCAAGTTTGTTACCCAGAGAAGCTCTCGCCACACAGGCTCCCATAGCTGGAATGGCAGGTTGACCCCGCGGGGAAGTTACACTCCGCGAATACGTTGGGTTGGATGTTTCTTTCCGAGCTTGTGCCAACCTCGAAAAGAGCGGGGATTGTGTACAACCCCGTATTCGCGAAGAGTGGACCATAAACGAGGCGTGCTTAGTTTTTAAGCTTTTTTGAGTATTTTGAACTCTCGGTGACCAATTTTGGCTCTAGCCTGGAAATCTACTAGTAGGGGGAGGAGAAATCGGCCTCCCCCAGCGGCCCCTTAGTTGGAGTGTGACAGCGACAGGTTGGTAGGCACCCGCCCGGGCCAATTGGGTGTGGATGCGGGATCAGCAGGCCCTCCCCCTCCCCCTTTTCCCCTCGGGCCGGCGAGACCAGTCCCGAGCCCGGGGGGTAGGCCGGGCGAGACCGGCCCTCGGGCCGGGTCTCGCCCCGCCCCGCGGGTAGCCAGGCGAGACCGGCCCCCAGGCCGGGTCTCGCCAAGACCGGCGGGTAGGCCGGGCGAGACCGGCCTTCAGGCCGGGTCTCGCCCAGCCCCGCGGGCAGCCAGGCGAGACCGGCCCCCAGGCCGGGTCTCGCCCGGCCCGGCGGGTAGGCCGGGCGAGACCGGCCCCCAGGCCGGGTCTCGCCCAGCCCCGCGGGCAGCCAGGCGAAACCGGCCCCCAGGCCGGGTCTTGCCAAGCCCGGTGGGTAGGCCGGGCGAGACCGGCCCTCAGGCCGGGTCTCGCCCAGCCCCGCGGGCAGCCAGGCGAGACCAGCCCCCAGGCCGGGTCTCGCCAAGCCCGGCGGTTAGGCCGGCCGAGACCGGCCCCCAGGCCGGGTCTCGCCCAGCCCCGCGGGCAGTCAGGCGAGACCGGCCCCCAGGCCGGGTCTCGCCCAGCCCGGCGGGTAGGCCGGGCGAGATCGGCCCCCAGGCCGGGTCTCGCCCCGTCCCGCAGGGTGGGTCCCCTATTTGCTTTAGGTAACGCGTTTTTCCTTCTCTACCCTCCGACGTGGCGGTTTCCTATTGGCCCGAGGCCTTTTGGCCGTAGGGGTATTTTGGTCATTTTACCCCCAGGACTTGGAAAAATTATAAATAGACCCCCTTGGGTGCCTTGGAGAGGATCCTTTTCTGAGTTCTCCTCCCTTAGCTTCTTCTAGGTAGAGTTGAGAGAGCTCTTCAAGGCACCCTAGCTCGAGCATTGGCTAGGGAGGGGAAGTGCTCAGGTAGCCTTCCGGGTGTGAGGTGGGACCTTCGCGCTAGAGCCGAGGGTCTGTTCAGTCTCCGGTCCGTGACGTTCTCTCGAGTGTAGTAGGTGTGAGGTCACCCCTTTCAGGGACCCCGAACTCCACAGAGGTCAATTTTGGCTTTAACACTGCTGCTACTCAGATTCTACGGAGTCCGCACATACCGCGCGGACAACCCGTTATTTTGGTGACGTCTGCTCTACAAAACGGCGCCGAACTGAATGAACAGACCGCCAAGTCCGCCTAGACCGGCGACCTGGTTATTGAACTTAGATCAAATTGAGGAGAGAAACTGGTTGGCCGCCTCCTGCGACCTGCTGCAACTGTTGATTGTAAACCGCAAGATTCACTGCTTCCTGACCTTGATCAGAACCAGACTTCTGACTTCACAGTGCTAGCCGCACAACCTGCAAACAACAACTAGTTAATCTCAAACCGCGCGACCTGGAAAACTGAGTCCGCAACAATTGATCTGCGCTCAACTTACTATTCACTTTATTACTGTAGACGTGCCGAGGGTCTATTTATAGGCGGGGTGAGTAGTGTGCTCACCGCCCTAATGAATAGAGTCATCACCCCAGATCGCAACTAGGAAAGCCCAGTCCGCCGAGTCCGCAAGGACTTAGCCGGACTTCAAACAATTCGCCATGCGCCAAGTCACGGTGTCCACCAACAGGCGGACACCACTCTAGTCCGCACATATGTAGTACGCGGACACAACAACATCCCATTCACTGCGTCAGTCTGCACGCTACATGCGGACATAGCAACAGCCCGCACAGCCCGCAAGCACACCACCAGACCGCCACACTGCACAACATACAGACAAAGCCACAGCCTATACTGCATCAGTCCGCATGTCATACGCGGACATGGCGACAGTTCGCACAGCTCGAGAACAACGCCTCAACTCGCGGCAAGAGTCCATGACCAAAATACAGACCGCCCGGTTAACAGCGGACTCTGCGGATACTGCGAACACCCTGAACTTGGCACAGAGTGTGACCAAGTCCAGCAACCCACCAAACTGGTGCGAGCTTGGTGGACACGAAAACCAGACCGCCAACTCCATGGACAGTCCGCCACCAAGAATGCGGCTCATCCACCGCATCACCGGAGAACTCGGCAAGGACCAATGCCGATCTCCAAAACCAGTCCGCAATAGCGGACCCCGCGGACTCAAAACAAGCCCGTCACATCTCCGCGAATATAACCTTCAATCCGCCCGGCTACTACAAGAGCAAGAACTGCAGAACCGCTGGCCGAGCTGAGCATCACTAACAAACCACCAAAAACAGACCTCCCAGGCCGCTCCACTAGACGCCCAAGCCGCCAAGTCTGTCCTGGCCACTAACCACCCAGGCCGCAACATCAGTCCGCCCAGGCCGCAGACTCAGACCGCTCTGACCGCGCGGTCTGCTCCATCACCCACTTTCACTTCAAAATTTTCAATACTCTCCCTTGAAGTGAGAAGTGGTGATCAAGCCCAGCAATCCTCGTAACCGAGTAAACGACACCTTCGACAACGACTTCGTGAAAATGTCTGCAACATTATCCTCACTTCGCACATGCTGCACCATCAGAGACCCCTTCAAAACCTTCTCCCGTATGAAGTGGTGCTCAATCTCGATGTGCTTGGTCCGAGCGTGACAAACTAGATTATTTACCAGTTTCAAGGCACTCTCATTGTCACCGCTCAACGGAGTAGGACCGTTCACTTCTTCATATACGTCCTCTATTAGTCTCATGAGGCAGATGACTTCCCGAGCTGCCAAGGCCGAGGCCTTATATTCCTCTTCCGTAGTAGAGACGAACACTGAGTCTTGCTTCTTGCTGCACCAAGAAATATTCTCTGATCCACAAGTGAAGACGAAACCTGATGTTGACTTCCGGTCGTCTGAATCTCTCCCGTAATCAACATCTGAGTACCCTTGAAGAACAAACTCAGTGCCTCTCCTATACAGGAGAACCATGTCAAAAGTGGCCTTCACGTACTTCAAGATATTTCTAGCCGCCATCAGATGAGGCTTCCTAGGTTCCGTCATGTACCGACTTACGCAGCCAACTGCATAAGCAATGTCTGGCCTTGTAATCGTTAAGTAAATAAGACTCCCAACTAGAGCCCTGATGAGTGCGATTATGATAGGCTTTTTACTATCATAATTGTAATCATTTCTATTATTTTTACCTCCTTTTGTAGTAATTTCGCGAGAAAAGTCAAAAAATTGTCTTATCATGATTAGGAGAGCACAGTTAAGATTTTTGTTATTCCTTATATTAAGCTATATATTTATTCTTTCATTTTTCTAATGCAGGTAATGCCAACCAATGGAACTAAAAGTCTTGGAGCAAACAGAGGAGTTCGCGGAGTCAACATGGCTGATGACAGGACTAAAATTTGGCGCACATGGGTGGACACACGACCATGTTAATACCCGTGTCCTATGTGCCCTAGAGCTGAAGAAATTGGACGCAGGAGACAGAGACTCACACGGGTAGGAACACGCCCGTGTGCTTACCCGTGTCATATTTGAACACGACTGCCGACCAACCCGTGTCTGAAGAACATGAAGAACAACACGGCCGTGTCAGTACCCGTGTCATCTGACACGGCCCACAACCAGACACGCCTATTCGTGTGGAACTGCCTAGGAACCGTCAACACGGCCCGACACACGACCGTGTTGGAACCCGTGTCCGACCTGTTTGCAAAGGGACTATATAATTCCTGTAGAAAAATTAGAGAAGAACTTTTGGATCATTTCTGCATTAGGAGTATTCTGGAGAACGAAGTGGAGCATCCAAGAGAAGGAGGATTTGAACGGTATTTTTGTATGCTTTTATTCTTTCATTAATCCCTTTTAATCTCCCCTTCTCTTGGTGATTCATCTTGATTCATCTTTTATTTTGCATGAACTTTAATTTGGAACAATTTGTTAATCATGTCTCGCATTGTTTACATCAAATTTGTAGTATTTTATTCTTATGTAGGCTTACAAACAAAGAGATTTATCCTAATTATGAATTGCTTATTTGTCTTGCATGAATTGCAAATCTCTAGATTGAGAAATTGGATGTTTGTGATGAAATTTACATGTTCATATTTTGGTGTGAGATCTCTTTATAATTCGAATTTCATGATCGAGAGATATGTTATTTGGATAATTGGAATACGAATAAATGAATTCATGATATTTTAGAGATAGGATTTCGTGGATTTATGTAATATATAGGGTGTTTTATTTAATGTAAATTTGAGTATTGTAAATTGTTCGAGAGAAAATTTACTAACTTAGATTTAGATTTTGAATTGCTCGAGAGAGAATTTGATAAATATTTACCCTTTACAATACAACAAATTTGATAGTCTTATGCTTTCATGATTAAATAGAATTGAGTGAATGAATGAATATTTTTATGTAATTGCTCATAAGCTTTCAGGTTGTTATCATGTTCAATCTTTCAATGTTGATTTATCCAAATAGTCATAGTTAGGTTAATTTAGGTTAGAAATCACTTTTAATTACAGGTATGATAATAAAGTGAGGGTGAGTACGAATGCTTGAAAAGGCCCCGTGGAATACGACACGAGATGTAGATTTCTCCTATACTATGATTGATAGGTGCACTTGCCTGAAAGATAATTCAATCTAGCTTATGCCTATCTACATAGTTCAGACTAGAGTATAGAATGAATCCGCATCAAGTGTATCACTTGTTAAGCAAAGCAATCATCAAGTTTTTGGCGCCGTTGCCGGGGACGTTTCAATATTTTCAAAGTCTAAATTTTATTAATCTACCAATTTTTGTTTAGTAATACATAGTTGTAGATTAGTATTTGAATAATTATATCGCTTAATCTCTGTTTTGTAGTCTGTTAGTCTATGACCAGTGGAAGAAATTCTGGGCTAGCACCATTTCATCCTGAACCTGAGCGACTTATCCATAACACTAACCTAAGGGACGTGAGAATTAATACCACAGACATTTCAAACGGACTATCAAAAGAGGAGACAGTGAACCAAAGAGAGAATCATCCGGAAAACTTAGACACCATGGCCAACCAAAATGAGCAAACCATGTCTGACTTTGCTAGACCTAATCTCCAAGGAACCGGGTCAAGCATCGTTAGACCACCGATAGCTTCCAATAACTTCGAATTGAAGACTAGTGTCATACAAATGGTTCAACAGTATGTCCAGTATGATGGCTTGCAAGATGAGGGTCCTAACACCCACTTGGCCGGATTCCTGGAGATATGTGACACATTCAAGATCAATGGTGTTTCCAACGATGTCATTCGATTGAGATTGTTTCCATTTTCTTTAAGGCATAAGGCGAAGCAGTGGTTGAACTCACTACCTAGAGGGTCGATTACTACTTGGGACATGATGGTTGAAAAGTTTCTGATGAAGTATTTTCCGCCGGCAAAGACTGCGAAGTTAAGGAATGACATCTCTACGTTTATTCAAATGGAATCTGAATCGTTGTACGACACATGGGAACGATTCAAAGACCTTTTGAGGAGATGTCCCCACCATGCTCTACCTTCATGACTTTAGATTCAGACCTTCTACAATGGTCTCAATCCGGCCACTAAACAGATGATTGATGCGGCTAGTGGAGGCACTTTGAGCAACAAGACACCTGAAGCTGCTCAGCAGTTGATAGAAGATATGGCTATGAATAATTACCAATTGACTACCGTAAGACAAAAGCCTAACAAGCCCGCATGAATTTATGAAGTGGATGCCATCACCGTCTTAGATATTCAAGTGGAGAAGCTTCACCAAAAGATGGACAACCTTGCCTTAGAATCACCCTCGATGGCACCTCAACAATGGGACCCTTCATGCAGTGGAATGCCTGGTTGTGAACCTCAAGTTCAAGAGCATGTTGACTATATGGGCAACAATATTAGACCTCCTTTCAATCAAGCCAACAACCCATATAGTTCTACATATAATCCTGGATGGAGGAACCACCCCAATTTCTCTTGGGGAGAACAAGGAAATCAAGGGAAGCAACCCATGTTTGGACAACAACCACAGCCAGAACCAAGGAAGCCTACATTGGAAGATGTGCTTACCAAGTTCATGCAAACTACTGATTTAGCCTTCCGGAATCAAGAGGGTTCAATTCGGAATTTGGAGAATCAGATTGGTTAGCTTGCAAGGATGGTTTCTGAAAGACAGCAAGGAACAAGCGAGATGAACGTGCAACCGATGAACGTGCAACCGATGGATTCTAGCGGCGAAGGATCAAGCGAGATGAACGTGCAACCGATGGAGTACCAACCAGCAATACCATACCCAGCAAAGCTTAACAAGGAGTGCATGGATGCGCAGTATGGTAAATTTTTATCAATGTTTAAGCAATTACATGTCAATTTACTTTTTTCTGAAATTATTCAAATGCCTAAGTATGCTAAATTTCTTAAGGATTTAATTTCTAATTGATGGCGACCGCCACCATGACGGCCAAATTGATGATGAAGATGACGTGCATGGCGCATTGGTTGATCATGGAGTTGCGGCGGATGATGATGATGTTGGCCCACCGGCTAAAGACTTGCGGCGCCGTGGCGGCCACGGCTACAATCTTCGTCCACGCCACAAGAATTAATTCTTATTTTATGTTTGAATTTAATTATGGTTTGTATTTTATTATCTTGAACTTTTGGTGTGCATTTAGCACTAATTTTGGACTGCTATTAGCGCTTGTGTTGTAAGGCCTATATAAGGCTAAGATTCTAATCATAATGGGAGATAATTTGAATTGCTTGCTAAACAAGAAATCTTCCTAAACCTAAATTCCCCCTCATCTCTCTCTCTCTCCTAGATACCGCCGCCCCCCCCCCCCTCCTTTCCTCTCTTGGAAAATCTTCTCCTCCAAGGTTTCGGCCTCCCTCTCTCCACCATCCCTTCACTTCTCCGTCAATCTCGTTCCATCCTCCTACTACACAACCTCTCCCGCAATTCTCTTCACCTTTTCCACCATAACCGGCCAACCTTGGTGGAGGCAAAGGAGTGCAAGCACCAAAGGGTTCGGGTGAATCGACACGGTGCAAAGCGGGGAAGACGGACGAGTTCCTCCATCCTTGGACGCATCTTCCGTGGGGTACAAAGGAGACGATCATTTCTAGCGGATCCAATATCTCGGATCTACTATTTTGAGAGGGGTAACGAAACTTCTACGCAAGAGTTTTTTCCTTTCCTAGATTGTTTGCGTGGTGGGCGATTTTTGCGTGACTTTTGAAACGGACAAAATTTTGCGGCGTTTTCTTGATAGATCTGTGGATTTCTCGTTTGATTTTTGAATACTCTCGGAAGGATTGACGATCCTCGTTATTTTTTGTTGGGGAAAGATCAACCGTTTTGCGAATCGATATTTTCTTGGTGGGATCTTTCTTTGGTACAACATCGCTTGCTCGGACGCGAATATTCGTCCCTTTAGCTTGATCGGATCTCGACCTCTAGTCGTGGTTCGATCTCTGTCGGATTGGCTAACCGAACGTTGGCGCGTGAGATAAATAAACCAAATTGTAACTTGCTGCGTTTCGTTAGCGTGTAGTGCGAGGTTGTTTATCGTGGCGAGAGAACACTCGAAGTCACACGTGTAGGCTCCTAGGACGGCGCTACATCAATTTGGTATCAGAGGGAGGTTTTGTTGATTTCTCAATCGACACCATCCTTACGCTTTCCTGTCGTAGGTCGTCGACCGACACTTGGTCGTGCACGTTTCGTTTTAGACAACGAAATTCTGAATTTTCTTTGGGTCTGCAAATAGCAAAATTCCAAAAAAAAAAATCTGCAGAAAATTACAAAAAAAATTCCTGAATTTTCTCCCTATTTTTCTAAGCATAAAAGCCAAAAAAAGTATTTTCTTTCTCCTACTTTATTAGTCTAAAAAAAAATCATCTTTATAAAATATCTGGTCAAAAAAAAAATTATGGTTGTCCTGTTGTTCCTGCGCACTAGGTTTGGTACGGAGTATTTTCCCTCCACCTCACACATGGCCGACCACCATGATGATGAGCACGCGCCAGCAGCGATTGCGGCGCTTCGGGAAGAGTTCAATGCTAGATTCGATGCACTCACCCAATTAATACAAGGGTTGGCCGTAAATCAGGCGGCTCCTCAAGCTCCCGGCTTTGGGATAAATCGGCAGGGGCCCCCACCACAGCCCGCCAACCAACGCGACGAAAGACAAGACCACCCTCGTGATCAGGACGATGATTTCAATTTAACTAGGGCAGTGCGACTACATCCACCATCTTACGATGGAATGGGAGATCCTCAAGTTTTCCTAGATTGAATCATGGAGATCGAGTGCTACTTTGAGTGGCACAACCTGTCTGACGGTGATAAGGTGCGAGTGGCACGAATGAAGCTTCTGAGTAGGGCCAAGACGTTCTGGTTGAACGAAGAGAGGCGACTGGGTACCGTGAATGGAGTACCCCCAATTGGGTGGGCTGCCATGAAAGCATTATTGACTGACCAATATGTCCCCGCGTATCACCGAACCCAAATGTTCGATGAGCTAGCCACCCTTCGCCAAGGGGACAAATCGGTAGCGGAGTACATGGGACTTATTAAGGACATGATGGTGAGATGCGACGTTCGGGAAATGCCCGAAGTAACACTATCACGTTTTCGTAAGGGGCTCAGGCCGGATATCCAAGGCAAGCTCCTGCGTTACGGTCACACGGATCTTAACGCAACGTTTAATGCAGCTTTGGATATTGAAAAACACAATGCCTATAAGTCCAAGGGACGAGCTTTCCAAAAAGGAAAATCCATTTTAGGACCCCCACCCACATCCTCCATGCGAGACAAAGGAAAGTTTCGATCAACCGATTCGAACTCCGTGGTCATTACCGCTAGGAACATCCAGAACCCCACTGGTGAGAGAGTTCCAATAGGGCGTATTAATAAGACCAACGCCACCTGTTATTCTTGCGGAATCCAAGGACATTACTCTAGTGAGTGCCCCACCAAGGGAAAACCCCTAGCCCTTTTAGACGCCACGTCTGACTCCGCCGAGATCGTTTATGAAGCCGGTACGGAGTCTGACGCCGAGTCGAGTGATATTGATGACGACTCGTTTATGATTGTTATGAGATGTATTCTGAATACACCGCGAGCGACGGACGATTACAATCGGACGAATATCTTCTCGGTAAATTTTAAGAACGGTGACAAGTGGTGTAAGTTAATAATCGATAGCGGTAGTTGTATGAACGTCGTGTCGGAGAATGCCATCACTCGAATGCACTTAGTCACTGAGCCGCATCCACATCCCTATAAGATAGCATGGGTGAACAAAACGTCCATCGCAGTTTCTAAGCGATGCTTGGTACCGCTTACGGTGAAGAACTACGTCGATAAGGTGTGGTGTGATGTCATCCCTATGGATGTATGTCACGTTCTACTAAGACGTCCATGACTTTATGATTATGACGTGACCCATTTTGGCAAAGCCAACACCTACGAGTTCAAGTTCAATGGTAAGACCATTGTTTTGAAACCCACACCACCTAAGGACCCGTCGATTGCGTCCAAGGACACAGTGGTGCCTGCAGAAAGGAAAACGATAAGTCTTATAAGTAGGAAGGAGTTAGAACGTGAGACCTTTCTAGATGGCGTTATATATGCGTTAGTATGTCTACAAGTACGGGAAGATTCCCCATCTTTAGAGAACATACTGTTATCTCTGCGCACGTTATTGGAAGAATATAAGGACGTCTATCCTGTAGATTTACCTTCCAAGTTGCCACCAATCAGGGATATTCAACATGAAATTGACTTCGTCCCGGGCTCGTCCTTGCCTAACCTACCCCATTACCGACTTAATCCCTCTGCACATAATGAACTACAAATATTAATTTCCGATTTATTAGCTAAAGGATTTATCCGCCATAGTAAAAGCCCTTGTGTCGTCCCTGCCTTGTTGGTCCCGAAGAAAGATAAGTCTTGGAGGTTGTGTGTAGACTACCGGGCCATCAATAAAATAACTGTCAAGTATAGGTTTCCCATCCCCCGTTTGGACGATCTATTGGATATGTTGTCCGGTGCCACCGTGTTCTCAAAATTGGATTTAAAGAGTGGTTACCACCAAATAAGGATTCGGGAGGGAGACGAATGGAAAACGGCCTTTAAATCTAAAGACGGGCTTTACGAGTGGTTAGTGCTAGGAGAGGAACTCACCAACGGACCAAGTACTTTCTCACGGTTAATGACTCAAGTATTTAAGCCATACATGGGAAAATTTGTCGTAGTCTATTTCGATGATATTTTGGTGTTTAGTACCTCGCCGAGCGATCATGAAACTCATTTGCAGACAATCCTTACTACATTGCGCCAAGAGAACTTATATATTAATTTTAAGAAGTGCGCGTTCGGTGTGACTTCCGTGGAATTTCTAGGATACATAGTGAACGTTGAGGGTATACATGTTGACCCTAAGAAGGTCCAAGTGATTAGAGAGTGGCCGGAACCGCAAAATATTAGGGAAGTTAGGAGTTTTCATGGATTGGCCATGTTCTATCGATGATTCATTCGCAATTTTAGTAGTATCATGGCACCAATCACTGAGTGTATGAAGAAGGGTGAGTTTATATGGACCAAATCGGCCGCTAGCGCGTTTCAAATGATTAAGGATCGGATGTCCGAAGCCCCCCTACTACAGTTGCCGGATTTTAGTAAAGTGTTTGAATTATCATGCGACGCTTCGGGGATAGGAATTGGTGGAGTGTTAAGTCAAGAGGGACATCCGGTCGGATACTTTAGCGAGAAACTTGCGGGCCCAAAATTAAATTACTCTAATTATGATCGTGAGTTTTATGCCGTGATACGTTGTCTCCAACATGTTGGGTTTCTCTATAGGGTTGGCACAACACTTGTGCACGCAGCGGAAAAGTAAAACATCAAGAAAAACCCCAAAGAGATGTGGATCGGGCCATAAACAGTTGAATCAAGAAGTTAACAAAACTAGGCAAAAATTACCTCGGTGGCGTTGAGTCACAACTCAACGGAGAAGCTCCAAACTTTATCTTCTTGCTAGTGGCGAGTTCTACGTGGAATAGTGTCCACGTTTTTGCAGAAGTCCACACGAGTGGGAGAACGCCGAGCTTTCCGTCGCATGGAAGATCGGGAAGGAGAAGACCGTACCTCGGCTATCCCACGGACTGCTAGGTCCGCGCCAGGAAGAGCAGCACCAGCGACAGTCGCCGGAGAAGAGGTGGCAGCGGAGCGAACGCGGCGGCGGAACAGTTTCCGGCGGCGGGATCGGGATCGGCGAAGCGAGATGCGGAACAGCTTCCGTCGGGTTTCGATTCGCACAGTAGCCAAAAGGATATCTCCCGATAAAACCTAAGTGTTCTATTTATACTAGAGGTATAAATAAACCCAGGAAAATCGCTATCCGCAGACCACCCAGAACTAGGGTTCAGAATCGGCGAGAATGAATCGGTGAGAATCGGCGACAATCGGCGAGAATCACTGAGCAGGTTCGGTGAGAATCGTTCGGCGAGTATCACATTGGATCGGCGAGAATCAGAGTACAATACTCGACGATTCTCGCCGATCGTCGAGCCACGCTCGACGACACATAATGATACTCGACGATCGTCGAGCCGCGGTCGACGACAATTGTCAAGGTAGTCGATCGTCGAGAATCAGCAATTGATTCTTGACGATTCTCGTCGATCGTCGAGAATCAGCAAGGTGATTCTCGTCGATCGGCGGGAATCAGAAGACCATTCTCGACTAATGTCTTTGACCCTCGGACGACGAACCTAACCAGCCCTTCAAGGCAACCTTTGCCCAACCCGATGATCCTATAAGGCAACACTTTGCCCATAACCCTATTCAGGTCGGTTATTGGTAACCTTTACCAACACAGTCAGTTATCCAACTTCTCCACGTCTCTTATGTGCGACCCTGCAGGCTCATATTGCGTTGGCAGTGAGATTAGATGTTTGACCACTTCCAGATCATCATGGTAACTCCAACAGACTCCCACTTGATCTCGAAAGTATCAAACCAAAAACCTCACAAACAATGAGCGGCATCTAGCAATGCATCATTGCTCCCCAAGCAATAAGAGTTAATAACTCATAAGCCTTTGTGACCAATGTATCAGCGTTGTCTTTGTCCCTTACATCCGGAAAGAACTAGAGGTATGGACCGTGTCACCCTCGTAATAGCTCAATCCAAGTTTTCTTGATCCAGGACGGACTTCCAGAGAATGGTGAGTCCAATATCACATATTGACTCAACCAAGCATGGCCATGCATTTCTCAGTCCAGTTCCATCAAGGGGCCCATGGATGCAACTCCTGTCATACAGGAGGACAAATTCCATATCTGCTCACACACAAACACCCAAATGATTCGTAACATGCCCAACGACCACCCTTATCATCAACCTTTCTCAAGGAAGACTTTAGATGGCATCAAAGCACGCTCTTCCTCACTTGATAAATGTTGTGACTTCAGGTCAAAGGACCACAACACCATTGTCAATTGAGACCTACTCGTGACACTATTGGATGACAATCCACAGAGTAGTCTCAGGTTGGGTCTGTCCAGTACAACTTGTTCACTAACAAGTACCCACGTGATGACTTGATATCACAATATCATGACCTGTGAGAACCGGTCATCAGTCAACACACGTGCTTGTCTCCATGTACCATCATCACCCTTAGCTTCTATGATGATACTCGACCAGGGACCTTTAAGAATGAAGCTTCAAATAAATCATGGGCTCTCACATTCAAGTCACGTACTTGATGTCCCATGGAAGCAAACATTCTAAGGGTATCTATTATGTTAACATTTAACTATCATATATAGAAAAACTCATAATAAAAGAATTTGCCATTAATTATAAAAGAAAAACTAGGTACACAGTTCATCATATGAACAAGCAGCCAACAAAATACATATTTACACGCAATCCACAAGATCCTCGCTAGAGATGATCGTTTAGGTATCGCATACCCATCGATCTAGTATGACCATCATGCTTTCTCTGCGCGAGAGGCTTTGTCAGCGGATCCGCAATATTTTCCTCAGTCGGCACTCTGCAAATGTTTACATCTCCTCGTTCGACAATCTCACGAATAAGATGAAACCGCCGGAGTATGTGCTTGGAGCGCTGATGAGATCTAGGTTCCTTAGATTGTGCAATTGCACCATTGTTATCACAGTAGAGAACTACGGGACCAACAATGCTAGGAACTACATCAAGCTCGCCGATGAATTTCCTAATCCATACAGCCTCCTTCGCTGCATTAGCTGCTGCGATATACTCGGCCTCTGTTGTAGAATCAACAACTGTCTCTTGCTTGGAACTCTTCCAGCTAACAGCTCCTCCATTCAGGCAAAACACAAAACCTGACTGAGACTTGGAGTCGTCTCTATCAGTTTGGAAGCTAGCATCCGTGTAACCGCTTACAACGAGCTCTTCCTCTCCACCATACACCAAGAACACGTCCTTAGTCCTTCTCAAGTACTTCAGGACATTCTTGACTGCAATCCAGTGACACTCACCGGGGTCTGACTGATACCTGCTAGTCATGCTCAAAGCAAAGGAGACATCGGGTCGAGTACATAACATCGCGTACATGATTGATCCAATTGCCGAAGCATATGGAATCAGCTTCATGCGGTCCTTATCTTCACAAGACTTCGGACACTGGTCCTTAGAGAGATTCACACCATGAGACATGGGCAAAAATCCTTTCTTGGACTCAAGCATGTTGAACCGCTTCAACACCTTTTCGATATACGTACTCTGGGTCAAACCCAGCAACTTCTTCGATCTATCTCTATAGATCTTAATATCAAGTATATAAGTCGCTTCACCCAAATCCTTCATTGAAAAGCAGTTCCCTAGGTTGTTCTTAACAACTTTCAGGGTAGGAATGTCATTCCCAATCAACAGTATGTCATCTACATACAATATCAGGAAGACAACAATGCTCCCACTGATTCGCTTGTAAACACAAGGCTCATCTTCATTCTTGATGAAACCAAACTCTTTGATTTTCTCATCAAAACGAAGATTCCAACTTCGAGAGGCCTGTTTCAGTCCATAAATGGACTTATTCAGCTTGCATATTTTAGTGGCTTCATCTGGGGATACAAAACCCTCGGGTTGTGTCATATACACTTCCTCAAGGAGGTTTCCATTAAGGAAAGCCGTTTTGACATCCATCTGCCAGATCTCGTAGTCATAATACGCAGCAATAGCAAGCAATATCCTAATGGACTTTACCATGGAAACAGGGGAAAAGGTCTCATCATAGTCAATACCATGAATTTGCTTGAAACCTTTAGCCACGAGTCGCCCTTTGAATGTCTGTACATTCCCATCCATGTCGGTCTTCTTCTTGAAGACCCACTTGCACCCTATGGGTCGTACCCCTTCAGGTGGTTCCACCAAGTTCCAAACTTGGTTTGCATACATGGAGTCCATTTCGGATTTCATAGCCTCAAGCCATTTGTCGGAGTCCGGTCCATTCATAGCCTCTTGGTAGGTTGCTGGTTCATCATCATGATCCATAAGAAACACATTACCTATTTGAGACACGAGAAATCCATATCTCTCAGGCTCAAACCTCGGTCTACCAGATCTACGTAGGACTTGTGTTCCCTGAGCAGGTTCTCTAGCTACAACATCTTGCAGTCCTGTCTCAGAATCCAATTCTGGTTCATTCACTACATGTGGTTCTTGAACTTCTTCAAGCTCTACCTTTTCAGTCTTTCTTGATAAGAACTCTTTCTCCAAGAAGACACCAGTCCTTGCGACAAACACTTTGCCCTCAGACGGTAGGTAAAAGTAATACCCTTTCGTTTCCTTAGGATATCCCACCAGATAACATTTATCCGATTTGGGTTCCAGCTTGTCAGGCATTTGACGTCTCACGTATGCCTCACAGCCCCAAATTTTAATGAACGACATACTAGGACGCTTCCCAGTCCATATCTCATATGGTGTCTTCAGAACCGTTTTCGTTGGAGCGCGATTCAATGTCATTGCAGCAGTCTCTAAAGCAAAACCCCAAAAGGAAACAGGCAAGTCTGCATGACTCATCATCGAACGTACCATGTCTAACAGAGTACGATTTCTCCTCTCAGATACACCATTATGTTGTGGTGTTCTAGGTGGAGTGAGCTGTGATACAATACCACACTCTTTCAGATGATCACGGAACTCATGACTCAGGTATTCGCCACCTCGATCAGATCGGAGTGCTTTAACCCTTTTACCCAACTGGTTTTCTACTTCATTCTTGAACTCTTTGAACCTTTCAAAGGTCTCGGATTTGCACTTCATAAGATACACATATCCGTATCTACTGAAATCATCAGTAAATGTAACAAAGTAGAAATACCCACCTCTAGCCATGGAACTCATGGGTCCGCATACATCACTATGTATAACACCCAAAAGATCCTCAGCCCTCTCAGTATAACCAGTGAAAGGAGCTTTAGTCATCTTGCCTAACAAACAAGATTCGCATCGCTCAAATGATTCATAATCAAATGAGTCCAAAAGTCCATCTCTATGGAGTTTGGATATGCGCTTCTCGTTGATATGGCCCAAACGACAATGCCAGAGAAACGTAGGGTTCGAGTCATTTGTTCTTAGTCTTTTATTATTTTCTACATTATAGATCAGATGGTCCAAGTTCAAAACGTAAAGACCATTAAACAATTGGGCTACAGCATAACAAACATCATTCTTAAATATAGAACAACAATTGTTCTTAATTATAAAAGAAAATCCAATCATGTCCAAACATGAAATAGATATAATGTTTCTAGTTATCGCCGGAACAAAATAACAGTTATCTAGTTCTATTACAAGCCCACTGGGCAAAGAAAGACGGTAAACTCCTACGGCTACAGCAGCAACTCTTGCTCCATTGCCGACGCGGAGGTCCATCTCCCCTTTACTCAGCAATCTTCTCCTTCCCAGTTCCTGCACATTTGTACAAATGTGAGAACCACATCCGGTATCCAATACCCAAGATGAAGGAGCAGAAAGGTTTATCTCTATAACGTAAACATTAGAAGCGGAAGTCATACCTCCCCTCAATTTCTGCAGACCCTCAATATACGAAGGACAGTTCCTCCGCCAATGACCAGTCTTGCCACAGTGGTGGCATTTCCCTTCCTTCACCGTGCTCTTCTTCTTCATCAGTGCTGAAGACTTGGGCTCAAGATATGACTTAGGTCCTACCTTCGTCTTCTTAGAGCCCTTGGCTTTGCCCTTGCCCTTATGCACCATCAGTATGGGGCTGGCAGGCTTGGCCTTCTTCATGTTGATCTCGGCAGTTCTTAACATGCCGAGGAGTTCGGGCAGTGTCTTGTCTATCTCATTCATATTGTAGTTCAAGACAAACTGCTCATAACTGTCCGGCAACGATTGCAGGATCAGATCCGTGGCCAACTCTTGACCAAGAGGAAAACCCAGCCTTTCAAGGTTCTCTATATACCCAATCATCTTGAGTACGTGAGTCCCTACTGAGTCTCGAACTCCCATCTTGCACTGAAATAACGCTTTCGTGATGTCGAACCTCTCTTGACGAGCCTGCCCCTGAAACATTTTCTTGAGATGCTCGTCAATCTCCTTGCACCCCATGTTCTCATGTTGCTTCTGAAGCTCAGAGTTCATGGTGGCAAGCATAAGGCACTCGACATCCAAAGCATCATCAGTATACTTCTTATAAGTATCCTTCTCAGCACGGGAAGAGTTCCCGGTCGGCACCTCGGGGGCTTCTTCTTCCAAGACATAGAGCTTTCGCTCTTGCCTGAGAACAATTCTCAGGTTCCTATACCAGTCCATATAGTTTGTCCCGCTGAGCTTATCCTTCTCAAGGATGGCTCTCAGAGACAGCGTGGAGTGTGAAACGCTTGCCATAGAATTCTACAAGAATTTATGCAGAATAAAATCAGTACCTAAATTTCAATTACAATTTATTCTAATTAGGACTTCAATTAAAATACTCCCACTATTTTATTCGAAATGATAGCCCTCACTAACAATTCGGAGAGTTCATGCGAGCTACTCTCTTAGTGGACAAGATCCGTATTTCACCAACACAATGAGTCCGCTTTGGCGTTCCTCTCACGATGTGGTTATTTAGGTAGGCAACGCTTGCCAATTGCATCCTCATGCAATTCTTGTATGGTTGGTGAATAACTCCTTATTCGCATCCATCATATTGTGCATGCCAACCCTATGCCTCTAGGCACTCAACCTTTGAGGTCACCTAGTTAAGCTGGACCCGATGTTGACAGTGGGATATCACAATTATCCGCTCGCACCCTTACCAAGATAGATTAATGCACCTTGCTTTGGCAAGCCCACATTTCATCGATCGAGGCAGGAAGAGTGTCATCCATCGGAAGGCATCCGAACACTTAATATTAAAAGAAGGGATTTCAATTTTAGGTTAACAGTTAACCATGATCAACATTTGATCAATGTGCACATCCAAAGAAAAACAATTCTACACCACATGCGTCCCTTATGTGCACATCCTTACACCATCAACAATTTGATAGAAGGAAGGGCTAAATCTGAACATCCGGAAATTTCCAAATCCTCAGATTTACATGCATTGGACAGAAGGCAAAGACAACTCAACTTAAGCAGTAGACAAGCTCATCTCTCTATGTTGGATTCAAAATCCACAACATACTCGAGGGATGGTTACTGCTAAGGAGACAACAATTTCTAACACTTAGAAATTCCACCGAAATTCCAATCGTTCTTGACGAAGTGCCAGGACTAAATCTAGACATTTAGAACGCTTCTAAATCTCTAGGTTTACACGCACTGGAATGACCAAACTTCCAAAACAACAGTCATGGCCGAAACCTGGCTTTGATACCACTGTTGGGTTTCTCTATAGGGTTGGCACAACACTTGTGCACGCAGCGGAAAAGTAAAACATCAAGAAAAACCCCAAAGAGATGTGGATCGGGCCATAAACAGTTGAATCAAGAAGTTAACAAAACTAGGCAAAAATTACCTCGGTGGCGTTGAGTCACAACTCAACGGAGAAGCTCCAAACTTTATCTTCTTGTTAGTGGCGAGTTCTACGTGGAATAGTGTCCACGTTTCTGCAGAAGTCCACACGAGTGGGAGAACGCCGAGCTTTCCGTCGCACGGAAGATCGGGAAGGAGAAGACCGCACCTCGGCTATCCCATAGACTGCTAGGTCCGCGCCAGGAAGAGCAGCACCAGCGACAGTCGCCGGAGAAGAGGTGGCAGCGGAGCGAACGCGGCGGCGGAACAGTTTCCGGCGGCGGGATCGGGATCGGCGAAGCGAGATGCGGAACAGCTTCCGTCGGGTTTCGATTCGCACAGTAGCCAAAAGGATATCTCCCGATAAAACCTAAGTGTTCTATTTATACTAGAGGTATAAATAAACCCAGGAAAATCGCTATCCGCAGACCACCCAGAACTAGGGTTCAGAATCGGCGAGAATGAATCGGTGAGAATCGGCGACAATCGGCGAGAATCACTGAGCAGGTTCGGTGAGAATCGTTCGGCGAGTATCACATTGGATCGGCGAGAATCAGAGTACAATACTCGACGATTCTCGCCGATCGTCGAGCCACGCTCGACGACACATAATGATACTCGACGATCGTCGAGCCGCGGTCGACGACAATTGTCAAGGTAGTCGATCGTCGAGAATCAGCAATTGATTCTCGACGATTCTCGTCGATCGTCGAGAATCAGCAAGGTGATTCTCGTCGATCGGCGGGAATCAGAAGACCATTCTCGACTAATGTCTTTGACCCTCGGACGACGAACCTAACCAGCCCTTCAAGGCAACCTTTGCCCAACCCGATGATCCTATAAGGCAACACTTTGCCCATAACCCTATTCAGGTCGGTGATTGGTAACCTTTACCAACACAGTCAGTCATCCAACTTCTCCACGTCTCTTATGTGCGACCCTGCAGGCTCATATTGCGTTGGCAGTGAGATTAGATGTTTGACCACTTCCAGATCATCATGGTAACTCCAACACAACATTGGCGACACTATCTCATATCGAAAGAATTTGTAATCCTCTCGGATCATGAGGCGCTAAAATTTGTAAACTCTCAAAGTAAAATCAGCCCTCGGCACGCCAAATGGGTCTCCTATCTTCAGGAGTACACATTCATTATTAAGCACCTTAAGGGTACGTTAAATCGAGTGGCGGACGCCCTTAGTCGTGTCACTCTATTATTATCTAAAATGGAGGTGACGGTAATAGGATTTGAACGCATTAAGGACGAGTATGTCTTATGCCCGGATTTTAAGGATATTTATTTAGCCGCTCAGGAACAGGCCCCCTCTACTATTTCAGCCTACTACATTCGTGACGGTTATTTATTCAAGCATACGCAATTGTGTATTCCCCGTTCCTCACTCCGCCACTTCATTGTATGGGAGCTGCACAGTGGAGGGTTAGGTGGACATTTCGGCCGGGATAAAACAATAACGCTAGCGGAAGATAAATTCTTTTGGCCGGGGCTTAAACCAATGGTCAATAAAATCGTAGGGAGTTGCCGCGTATGTCAGTTAGCGAAGGGAAACAAAACCAATGGCGGTCTTTACACCCCACTCCCTATTCCATTTGTTCCTTGGGAGGACGTAAGTATGGACTTTATTTTGGGTCTACCCATGACATTTCGGAGACACGATTCCATCCTTGTCGTCGTTGATCGATTTTCAAAAATGGCATATTTCATTGCTATTCACAATACCAACGATGCCTCTCATGTTGCTAAATTGTATTTCAAAGAGGTCGTGGCGCATCGGGGCGTCCCCAAAATGATAGTGTCTGATAGGGACGTTAAATTTACAAGCTATTTTTGGAAAACACTTTGGAAGCTTATGGGTACAAAATTGCTGTTTTCATCGGCCTATCATCCCCAAACGGATGGGCAAACGGAAGTGGTTAATCGTAGCTTGGGTAGTTTGCTTCGTTGCTTAGTGGGCGATCATAAAGGTACGTGGGACCTTATCCTTCCTCATGCTCAAATAGCTTATAATAATTCAAGGAATAGGTCCACCGGTCTGTCTCCGAACGAGATCGTTCATGGTTATAAGGCGCCCGTGCCTCTTGACTTGGTCCCATTACCACCATCTTTTAAGTCTAGCCAATTCGCTCGAGATTTCGCCTCGCACGTCCACAATCTCCATAAGCACATTAGCGAGACGCTAGCTAAACAATATGCTATTTATCAATCGAATGCCAACGTACATCGGCGAGCGGTCCCCTTGAATATTGGAGATTTGGTAATGGTTCGTCTCTCCCCTGAACGGATGCCCTCGGGAGCTATAAAGAAATTGGCGAATAGGCGAGCCGGTCCTTTTCGAGTGTTGAAAAAGTTGGGCGAAAATGCATATTTCTTACAGTTACCCGCTGATTGGGGAATTTCCCCTATTTTTAACGTTTCCGATTTAACGCTTTATGTCGCACCACCACCTGAACTTTCTGTCTCGCTGTTTAATATTTCCACTACATCTTCTAATGGTGGGGGGGGGGGGGTGGTGAGATTATTTCTGGATCGTTCTCTCCTGCGGACTCTTCGGGAGGTATGCCGCCTACTGATGATGAAACTTGTTTTTCTTCTTTGCCTAACGCATTTCCAAGGTTCCCCCGGACCGTTTTCTTGCCTGACGGGATTTTGCAGGATGATATATTTCCAACTCCCGATGGTGACGTTCACAGGTTCTTGATTCGTTGGCGTGGTCGTCCTGCTTCGGACGACTCTTGGCTCTTGGCTTCGGAGGTGGAGCTACTTGATGCGGATCTACTACGCCGTTATGTTCCTGCCCACTCATCGGTGATGAGTCCGTTTGAGCGGGGGAGGATTGATGGCGACCGCCACCATGACGACCAAATTGATGATGAAGATGACGTGCATGGCGCATTGGTTGATCATGGAGTTGCGGCGGATGATGATGATGTTGGCCCACCGGCTAAAGACTTGCGGCGCCGTGGCGGCCACGGCTACAATCTTCGTTCACGCCACAAGAATTAATTCTTATTTTATGTTTGAATTTAATTATGGTTTGTATTTTATTATCTTGAACTTTTGGTGTGCATTTAACACTAATTTTGAACTGCTATTAGCGCTTGTGTTGTAAGGCCTATATAAGGCTAAGATTCTAATCATAATGGGAGATAATTTGAATTGCTTGCTAAACAAGAAATCTTCCTAAACCTAAATTCCCCCTCATCTCTCTCTCTCTCTCCTAGATACCGCCGCCCCCCCTCCTTTCCTCTCCCGCAATTCTCTTCACCTTTTCCACCATAACCGGCCAACCTTGGTGGAGGCAAAGGAGTGCAAGCACCAAATGGTTCGGGTGAATCGACACGGTGCAAAGCGGGGAAGACGGACGAGTTCCTCCATGCTTGGACGCATCTTCCGTGGGGTACAAAGGAGACGATCATTTCTAGCGGATCCAATATCTCGGATCTACTATTTTGAGAGGGGTAACGAAACTTCTACGCAAGAGTTTTTTCCTTTCCTAGATTGTTTGCGTGGTGGGCGATTTTTGCGTGACTTTTGAAACGGACAAAATTTCGCGGCGTTTTCTTGATAGATCTGTGGATTTCTCGTTTGATTTTTGAATACTCTCGGAAGGATTGGCGATCCTCGTTATTTTTTTGTTGGGGAAAGATCAACCGTTTTGCGAATCGATATTTTCTTGGTGGGATCTTTCTTTGGTACAACATCGCTTGCTCGGACGCGAATATTCGTCCCTTTAGCTTGATCGGATCTCGACCTCTAGTCGTGGTTCGATCTCTGTCGGATTGGCTAACCGAACGTTGGCGCGTGAGATAAATAAACCAAATTGTAACTTGCTGCGTTTCGTTAGCGTGTAGTGCGAGGTTGTTTATCGTGGCGAGAGAACACTCGAAGTCACACGTGTAGGCTCCTAGGACGGCGCTACATCACTAATAAAAAAGAAAATAGAGGAATTATCGTTAGTAACACTTAGTGAAGAATGTTCCGCTATTTTGCAAAATAAGTTACCACAAAAACTTAAGGATCCCGGTTCATTTTCAATTCCACGTTTAATCGAAGATTTACAAGTCAATAGAGCTTTAGGAGATTTAGGAGCAAGTATAAATTTAATGCCTTATAAACTATATCTGAAACTAGGCCTAGGAGAACTTAGCTCGACTAGCAAGTATTCAATTAGCGGATCGATCGGTTAAGTATCCTAGAGGAATAGTAGAGGATGTATTGGTTAAGGTAGATAAGTTTATATTTCATGCTGATTTTGTTATTCTAGATATGAATGAAAATATCGAAGTACCACTCATACTAGGTCGTCCATTTCTAGCCACATCTAGAGCTCTTATTGATGTTTTTGATGGTAAATTAGTCTTGCGAGTAGGGGAAGATGAAGTCACTTTTCAAATTGGCAATACTATGAAACAATCTTTAGATAATGATGATTATTGTTATTTTTCTCATGGTGTTGATGATTTTATGACTTCTATAAATTCTAATTTTTATTATAGAGATCCTTTAGAAATTTGTATTACTAACTGTTTTCTAGAAGAAGAAAAAAATAAAGACATTACTGAACATTTTTTTTTCTAGATAATTGTGTTTCAATGAATAGAATGACTGAATTTAGTTTGATTACTCAAGTAGATTATGAAGCTCTTAAGAATAATACTAAGACTCCACCAATAGTAGAACTAAAAAAACTACTAGATCATCTTGAGTATGCTTTCTTAGGAACTAATTCTTCTTACCCAGTTATTATATCCTCTAATCTTTCAAACATTGAAAAAGCTAAATTAATAACTGTGTTGAAGAAATGTAAAGGTGCAATAGCATGACAAATATCTGATATAAAAGGCATTAATCCTACTTTTTGCACTCACAAAATCCTTTTGGAAGAAAACTATAAGTCTTCTATTCAACCGCAACGTAGGCTAAATCCTAATATGAAAGAGGTAGTTAAGGCTGAGATTGTTAAGTTATTAGATGTTGGTATTATATACCCTATTTCAGATATTTCATGGGTTAGTCCTATCCAAGTAGTTCCTAAGAAGGGTGGTCTGACAGTGTCAGCAAATGATAGGAATGAATTAATTTCAACGCGAACGGTAACAGGTTGGTGTGTCTGTATTGACTATAGGAAATTAAATGATGCCACTAGGAAAGACCATTTCCCTCTTCCTTTCATTGACCAGATATTAGAACGCTTATCAGGACATTCTTATTATTGTTTTCTAGATGGACTTTCTAGATACTTCCAAATTCCTATAGCACCAGAAGACCAAGAGAAAACAACATTTACTTGCCCATTTGATACTTTTGTCCTATAGACGTATGCCTTTCGGGTTATGTAATGTACCCGCCACGTTTCAAAGGTGCATGCTAGCCATCTTTAACGAGTATGTTGAAGATATCATGGAAGTGTTCATGGATGATTTTTCTATTTTTGGCGACTCGTTTGATCTATGTTTGAATAATTTAGAGAAAGTTCTTAGGAGGTGTTAGGAGACGAACCTAGCGCTTAGTTGGGAGAAGTGCCATTTCATGGTACAAGAAGGGTTAGTACTTGGCCATAAAATCTCAAGTCAAGGAATCCAAGTTGATAGAGCGAAAATAGAGACCATAGAGAAATTACCACCACCAACCTCCGTTAAGGCAGTGAGAAGTTTCTTAGGACACGCGAGATTTTACCGCCGGTTTATTAAGGACTTCTCTAAAATAGCTAAACCACTTACAAGGCTTTTAGAAAAAGACACCTTTTTTTGAACAAGAGTGTCTACATGCCTTTGAGTTCTTACAAGAGAAATTAATTAATTCTCCTATTATGATCGCGCCCGATTTTAGTCAACCATTTGAGATCCTGTGTGACGCTAACAGTTTTGCGGTAGGAGCTGTTTTAGGACAACGCCGAAACAAACATTTTCACCCTATATATTATGCTAGCAAAACACTTAATAATACACAGGAGAATTATACGACTACCGAAAAAGAACTCCTAGCAGTGGTATTCACCTTCGATAAATTTAGATCATATTTAACATTGTCTAAAGTGGTAGTATACACAGATCACTCTGCCCTTAGATATTTGCTAGCCAAAGCGGAAGCAAAGCCTCGTTTAATCCGTTGGGTTCTTCTGTTGCAAGAATTTGATTTAGAAATTAGGGATAAACGAGGAGCGGAAAACTTAGCGGCAGATCATCTTTCACGTTTAGAAAATCCACTACGATCAATGTTAGACGAATCTGAAATTTCTGATACATTTCCTGAGGAATCGCTATTTGCCGTATCTACAAATATACATCTTGATTATCCATGGTTTGCAGACTATGCAAACTATCTTGTGGCTAAGTTCCTTCCAAAAGGATTTTCATATCAGCAGAAAAAGAAATTTTTCTCTGACTTTAAATATTACTTCTAGGAGGACCCCTTTCTTTTTTGGATATGTGCAGATTCTGTTATACGAAGGTGTGTATCAGCAGAGGAGGGTTGAAAGATTTTGGAGCAGTGTCATTCAGGGCCTGCTGGTGGTCATTATGGAGCGAATCGCTCAGCGAAAAAGGTTCTTGATTTCGGTTTTTATTGGCCCCTTCTATTCAGGGATGCCCAAAGGTATGTGCTTTCATGTGATTCTTGTCAAAAGCAGGTAATATTTCTAAATTACATGAAATGCCACAAAAATTTATTCTTGAATGTAAAGTTTTCGATGTGTGGGGTATTGATTTTATGGGTCCATTTCCAGTTTCCTTTGGTAATAAATATATTTTAATAGCTATAGATTATATATCGAAGTGGGTTAAAGCACAAGCTTTGCCTACTAATGATAATAGGGTAGTAATCCGATTTTTAAAATCCCTTTTTGCACGATTTGGCATGCCACGTGCACTTATTAGCGATAGGGGTTCACATTTCTGTAATTTACAGCTAAATAATGTATTGAAAAAATATGGAGTTACACATAGGATAGCCACTCCTTATCATCCGCAAATTAGTGGTCAAGTTGAAGTTTCCAATAGAGAGCTTAAGAGTATCCTAGAAAAATCTATAGAAGGGAATAGGAAACAATGGTCTAGGAAACTAGACGATTGTTTGTGGGCTTATAAGACCGCCTTCAAAACACCCATAGGGACCACCCCTTTGAGATTAGTCTATGGTAAATCTTGTCACCTACCTATAGAATTAGAGCACAAGTCGTATTGAGCAATACGTTCTTTGAATTTTGACACTAGTTCTATAGGAGAGAAACAGAAGCTTCAACTTAACGAATTAGATGAGTGGAGAACTATGACCTATGCGAACTCCATGATTTAAAATTAGAAGACCAAGCTATTTCATGACCGTCACCTTCACAAACCCAAGACATTCCAAAAAGGTGACCAAGTCCTCATTTTTAATTCCAGACTGCATGTATTTCCTGGGAAATTAAGGTCTAAGTGGTCCGAACCCTTTAAGGTTAAAGAAGTCTTTCCTACGGCACAGTCGCGCTAACTCACCCTGAAAAGGGAGATTTTAAGGTTAATGGACACCGACTTAAGTCTTATTATGGTGAGCTTCCTAGAGACTTCATTCGTCTAGAGACCTGCCTCCATCTAGATTAGGTTTATGTTAAAATAATAACTATAGTAAGTGTTTCTAATTTATAAAAAATTTTAGTATAAGTCTAGTAAAATTTAATGAAAAAAATTTAATGAAAAACTTCTGTAAAAAAAATATTTTTTTTAGGAGGAATGCAATTTTCAGTGGTGACACGGGTCACCACACGCCCGTGTGGGTTGCCGTGTCTGCAGCACAATCTTAGCCCAGTCGTGTCACTTAAAACCTGGGTTAGGAAGAATTCATCCCGAGCAGGACACGGGTGTGAGCCCACCCGTGTTCATGCCCGTGTGATATTACACGGATCTCCACCAAGTCATGTTTATGGCCGTGTCTTAATTCTCCGTTCGACGAATTATTGCCCACGAAGGACACGGGTTCCCACCCAGCTGTGTCCTGACCCGTGTGGAATTTAATTTTTTACGCCAGATCTGACACGGGTCATTGCCCAACCCGTGTGGTTGACCGTGTTAGCCAGACATGCAGCCAACCCGTGACTTTGACCGCACGTCCCGACGAGAACCCGTGTTTCACGTGGTTCAGATTCCTTAACACGGGTGCACACACGGTCGTGTGCGCACCCATGTTCGAACTCTTTAAATTGGGGGCCGTGTCTTCTTCTTCCTGCTCATTTCCTGATTTCATATCTTCCTCCCAGCACCATTTCTCTCCACGACCTGAGCTCAAGTTGGAGTTTTTGTCTCCAAATCTCGCACCCTTTACTCGCATTCCCTCCTCCTTGATCATGTCGTCTAGATGAAACCAAGGCGGTCGCCGTCGCCGATCGGAGCTGCAAGTGTCAACGGAGAGGCGTGATGACGCTGCCCTGTTAGTATTCACCGACCCAGCACACATTAACCACTATAATCGCCTCCAGTCTAAAAAATATCTAGATATCCGCACGATCGGCTTGAGTGTTCTCGAGGAAATAAACTTAGCGGGGGATGTAAGGGAATTAATCTCTGTAACGGGTTGGGAGCGGTTTTTCGCCATAGAGGAGTTAGGTTTTAAGGAACTCACGTTAGAGTTCCCGTCCTCGTTTTATTTCAATTTTCGGCCTAACTTCATTGATACACCGCTCGCGCACGAGGGGGTAATTTCGTTTCGAGTAGGCGGCACCTTTTATACACTCACTCTGCTCCAGTTCACCCAGTATCTAGAGGTGCATGAGGATTCATTCCTCTTTAGTGCTGCCTACCCCGAGCTCCAATTTGACCTCGCCTCTCACGATCTAGTCGGCAACATCTGGAAACGGCTTTCTTTTGACACTAGCCCCTATGAGGCCAAGCAATCTAAGGCCTCTAAGTTGGATTCACCCACCCTCCATTACATACACCACCTCCTTAGCCACACATTGAGCGGCCGAGGCGAAAGCTCCGACGTTGTTAGTCGATCGGATGTGTTGTACCTCTATAGCATGTCGTCTCATTATCCTCTCCACCTAGGTTTCCTGCTTGCCCAGTTCATTCTTCACCAGGCCGACAACTCTCGCATAGGGTCTATTTGTGTAGCACCCTACATCACCTGCCTGGTGAAGAATATGAGCCTCTTCTTAGCCCTCCCCTCGATGACTGTGGTCGCGAGGACCGTGCCTATCACGATGGCCAGTCTTCGCTTCCTCCGCCTCGTCACCGCCCGTCAGGGCCGGGGAGGGATTATATATTCTCTTGCGAGGCGTGGACGCCACGTGCAGGATGACGACGATGACGACGAGGTGGATCCGGACCTCGATGTGCCCCTGGTGCCTCCCACCCATTCTACCTATACTTAGGGAGAGTCTTCTACTGCTCCTCCTCCACCTCGTTCGTAGTACCAGCGAGAGTTCCGTCACTTCTTCGACGCCAAGCTCTCGCCGCGCCAACAATATATTGAGGAGTCGCAGCAGCGGACCGAGGCCCTCCTCCTATAGATCAGGGACCACCTAGGGATCGCTCCTCATCAGCCGGCAGCTCCTGCCCTGCCTTCCTTCCCTGACGATGAGACCAACCATCCTGCATACTTCTGACGTGTCTCTATGTCGTGTTGTCTTTATGTATATGTGTCTTGTACTATTTCTTTATATCAGTGTATTTTAGTTCTTTCAGCTATTGTATATCAGTGTATTTCATTGCAGCTCCTGTTTCATTACTGTGATCTTCTAATTTTTATGATAGCAGTTTTTTTTCTTATTTCTTCGTGAAATTACTCTATGTCCGCTCTTTACATTGCACTGAGGACATTGTAAATTTTAAGTCTGGGGGTGGAATGGATGTTCTTCAAATTTATAATTGTTGTGTTCGACGTGGTTACAATTGATTCTAATTTGGCTATCATAATACTCAAGTTTGTTATACCCCCCCTAAAATTTTTTTTGATCCTTTAAGCTCTCATTAATTCATTCATTTGGGATTATAACTATCTAATTTAACTTCGCACGCTGATTAAAATGAATTGATGTAGACTCATTGAATGTTCAACTTTGTTGATTCGTAATTAAGTATAGAAATTCATTAGCTTAATTTTCTCTATATAATTTACTTTTAAGATTAATCCTCTATATTATTAACTATCAATCACTCTATTTTAGAAAATATACTTATCTATAATAATGTGAGTCGATGAGTGTAACATTTTTTTTATAATTTGGTATTAGGGAATCAAAATGAAAAATACTCTCTATTGATGTCCAGAACTTATCCTCTAGCGATCCTCAAAATATTACATAGGTTAATTAGTAAGGGAGGAAATGACTTAGGCCCCCTATTGGATAGCTTGAGGCTTGTAAATCCAAAACCTTTAACATGATACCATTGCACACCCAATTTGAACCTAATCCCCATCCTTTTGATGCTCTACCACCAAAATTCACCAAGGCCAAATCCTTACCTATTAGCACACCTATCATTGAGACCTTCTTGGAATGAGTTTATTCATAGTGATATGTGGCCTGAGTGCGTGTATATTTGCACCCACTTGGAATGATCCCTACTATGAACTGAAAGCCTAAAAAAAGAAGACATAGTGATATGTGGCCTGAGTGTGTGTATACTTTCACCCACTCAGAATGATCCCTACTATGGCCCCTTGGTTAAGAAAAATAAAAGTTTGGAGTATCTTTCAAAAAATATGGGAAGTATGCTAATTGCAAAGTCTGGGGGTGCTTTTATAACACCGATGTATGTTAAGGTATATACAAACAAAAGGCTCAATCGTGATTTAGGTGTGGAAAACTCATCACATTTATCTTTGATTACCTCGCCTATAATCTTCTATCCTAAGCCAAAAAGGCTACACCACCATACAAGTCCTAAGGATCCGACCTTACTGAGTCTAACTAGTGCCGTGGAGAGGATGTAAAAAGGGTAAGCTTGTGACCGTCAATATGGGTACTTATAAGTTTTAAAATACTAATATGTATCTTATTGAGATTGTTATTTTCTCCTCATATTTGTTATAGATGACTATACTCTTATTTCTAAAAACGAGTGAGAGATAGTTAACAGATATATTGGAAGAATTTTAAGATTACGTTATATTTAGAAAAGTCTGCTAAACTTTTTCCTATGCGATTACATCATCAAAGTTCTCTTAAATTCATTGCAACCAGTGTGCGGAGGCAAAATTATTTATTGGTAACCCAAGTGTTTGAATTAGTTTGCTTAGGGACATGCAAACATGTAAGTCTGGGGGTATTTGATGAGTGCGATTATGATAGGCTTTTTACTATCATAATTGTAATCATGTCTACTATTTCTACCTCCTTTTGTAGTAATTTCGCGAGAAAAGTCAAAGAATTGTCTTATCATGATTAGGAGAGCACAATTAGGATTTTTGTTATTCCTTATATTAAGCTATATATTTATTCTTTCATTTTTCTAATGCAGGTAATGCCAACCAATGAAACTAAAAGTCTTGGAGCAAACAGAGGAGTTCACGGAGTCAACATGGCTGATGATATGACAAAACTTTGGCGCACACGGGTGGACACACGGCCATATTAATACCCGTGTCCTATGTGCCCTGGAGCTGAAGAAATTGGACGCAGGAGACAGAGACTCACACGGGTAGGAACACGCCCGTGTGCCTACCCGTGTCATATTTGAACACGACTGCCGACCAACCCGTGTCTGAAGAACGTGAAGAACAACACGGCCGTGTCAGTACCCGTGTCATATGACACGGCCCACTACCAGACACGCCTATTCGTGTGGAACCGCCTAGGAACCGTCAACACGGCCGTGTCGGAACCCGTGTCCGACCTGTTTGCAAAGGAACTATATAATTCCTGTAGAAAAATTAGAGAAGAACTTTTGGATCATTTCTGCATTAGGAGTATTCTGGAGAACGAAGTGGAGCATCCAAGAGAAGGATGATTTGAAGGGTATTTTTGTATGCTTTTATTCTTTCATTAATCCCTTTTAATCTCACCTTCTCTTGGTGATTTATCTTGATTTATCTTTTATTTTGCTTGAACTTTAATTTGGAACAATTTGTTAATCATGTCTCGCATTGTTTACATCAAATTTGTAGTATTTTATTCGTATGTAGGCTTACAAACAAAGAGCTTTATCCTAATTATGAATTGCTTATTTGTCTTGCATGAATTGCAAATCTCTAGATTGAGAAATTGGATGTTTGTGATGAAATTTACATGTTCATATTTTGGTGTGAGATCTCTTTATAATTCGAATGATCGAGAGATATGTTATTTGGATAATTGGAATACGAATAAATGAATTCATGATATTTTAGAGATAGGATTTCATGGATTTATGTAATAGATATGGTGTTTTATTTAATGCAAATTTGAGTATTGTAAATTGTTCGAGAGAAAATTTACTAACTTAGATTTAGATTTTGAATTGCTCGAGAGAGAATTTGATAAATATTTACCCTTTACAATACATCAAATTTGATAGTCTTATGCTTTCATGATTAAATGGAATTGAGTGAATGAATGAATATTTTCATGTAATTGCTCATAAGCTTTCGGGTTGTTATCATGTTCAATCTTCCAATGTTGATTTATCCAAATAGTCATAGTTAGGTTAATTTAGGTTAGAAATCACTTTTAATTATAGGTATGATAATAAAGTGAGGGTGAGTACGAATGCTTGAAAAGTCCCCGTGGAATACGACACGAGATGTAGATTTCTCTTATACTATGATTGATATGTGCACTTGCCTGAAAGATAATTCAATCTAGCTTATGCCCATCTACATAGTTCAGACTAGAGTGTAGAATAAATCGGCATCAAGTTTATCACTTGTTAAGCAAAGCAATCATCAAGCCCGAAACACCAAAGGATCCGGAAGAATCCTCCCCTCATCCCGCCGAAGTTTGATGCCAAAATCAAATGGAGTAGAGCTACTCTTCCCCTCCTGCATGCCGAATTGTTGAACGATCTGTTCCGCATAGCCTTTCTGGGACACGAGTATGCTGTTCTCCTTCCTCTCCACCTCAAGTCTAAGGAAATGGTGGAATTCAACCAGATCCTTCATCTCGAACCTGATAGCTAGCTCTGCCCTGAGCCTAGCTACTTCCTCATTGGAATTTCCAGTGATGATCATGTCATCCACGTACAACAGCACCTGTACTAGAAGCTCTCCCTTCTTCTTGACGAAGAGGCTTGAATCTGAGTTTGAAGCCAGATACCCGCAGAACTGGAGGTATTATGCAATCTTCCCATACCAGGCTTGAGGAGCCTGCTTCAACCCATTGAGCAACTTCCGGAGCTTGCAGACGTAGTCCAGATGTTCTTCAGATATATACCCGAGCGGCTGATCCATGAAGATGTCCTTGTCAATCTCCCCGTAAAGAAAAACGTTCTTTACGTCTAGCTACCACATCTTCCAACTCTAGCAAGCCGCCAAAGAGATCACCACTCGAACTGAAGTCATCTTTGCCACCAGACTAAACGTCTTCTCATAATCCTCGTCGTACTGTTGCGAAAATCCCCGAGCTACAAGCCGAGCCTTGTACCGCTCGATGCTTCCATCTGCCTTCTTTTTGAGCTTGTAGACCCACTTGGTAGTAACAGGAGTAACGTCATTCACCTTGGGCACCAAGTCCCAAGTTTCATTCTTCCTGAGGGCAGCCATCTCCTCATCCATGACATCAACCCACCCCTTTACTCCAGCAGCTTCTTCAAACTTTGAAGATTCCTGTTCATCCAAGGGGCCTGCGAAGAAACAAGTAACGAAGCTCACCGTGTTTCCTTCGCAATACCGAGCTGGGGGCTTAATGATCCTCTTTGATCTCCGAAGATGCTGCTCCTTGCTCACCACCTTCGCTGCTTCTTCAGCACCAACTCTGTTCCCAGGCACACTAGGAGCATCGCTCCCCCTGCTTCCCATACCAGAAGCTTCAGCCCCAGAGTTTGAAACACCTGGAGCTCCTGGTGACACAGACAGCTCCACCTGAAGATCTTCAGCAGCTTCCTCCTGCCCTTCATCAACCCTGCTCTCCTGCAGTTCAACAGTGCCACCTCCATATGACGTCAGCTCATCAAAGACAATGTCTCTTGAAACAAAGAACTTCTTTGTCGCAGGATCCATGCACTTCCACCCCTTCTTCCGCTCATCATAGCCCACAAATACAAGCTTCATTGCCTTTGCATCAAGCTTGGTCCTATGAGCATCCAGGATATGAACATAGCAGGTTGATTCGAACACCCGAAAGTGTTCCACACTCGACTTCTCCTTGAACATCATTTCAACCGGAGACTTCATTTTGATCGGATTTAGAGGCATCCGATTGATGACATACGTTGCGCAGGTCATTCCTTCTGCCCAGAAAGACCTAGGAATGCCCTTTGCATGAAGCCAGCATTTGCAAGTTTCCATCAAGTGACGGATCTTCCTCTCTGCTACTCTATTTTGTTGTGGAGTATGAGCACAAGTAAGCTCCCTCTGAATCTCGTGCTTCCTGCAGAAACTAGAGAACTCAGATGAGACAAACTCACCACCGTTGTCTGATCTGAACTTCTTGATCCGCAAGCCAAGCCAGCCCTCCAACAGCTCCTTGAACTCCACAAACAATTGGAAAGCTGCCGACTTCTCCTTCATGAAATACACCCAAGTGTATCTTGAGTAATCATCAATCAACACAAGCATATATCTGTTGCCTCCAAGACTAGCGGTTGCTGTTGGCCCCATCAAGTCACCATGAATGCATTCCAATGGTGTCTTGCTCCTCATTTGAGACTTATCAAATGGAAGGCGATGAGCCTTACCGTACCGACATCCCGCACAAACGTGGTCATCTCCGTAGGAAGACAACTTCGGCATGGCTCTCACCAGGCTCTTCATTGACATATCCTTGAGCTTGTCCATTCCCACGTGCCCTAGTCTCTCATGCCAGATAGCCACGCTATCATTGGATCTCATCCGATCAACATACGAGCTTGTTGATAGAACAAACAAGTCTCTTACTCTTATCCCTACATGAGCAACATCAACCTTTACCGTTGATATGGTGCGGAGAAACCTTACTTCTGTTGGGCCAAACAGAACATGAAAACCCGCATCGACCGCATTGGTCACCGAGAAGAGGTTCTTCTTCATGCCGGGTACGTGACATACACTTCTTAGAGTAAGCGGACCCTGAGAACTCTCCAAAGAAACAACGCCCTCCTTCTCTACAAAATGAATATAATCATCAGCGGTAATAATTGCTTCGTTACCTGTGAACGGTTGCAGAGATGAGAACTTCGACTTGTCTCCAGTGAGATGATGACCACACCCCGAGTCAACTATCCAGTCATCTTGGTAGTCAATGGTGGCAAGAGCACAAACACATGTGCTTGTCAAGAAGGCTACTCCCCACCCGACTTCCTCAGAACTGGAACAAGCTCCCTCCTTGCCTGCAACATGCCTAGGTTGCAACTTAACCTTGCAGTCGCGCTTGAAGTGGCCTGCCTGATTACATCTATAACACTTCAACTCTTTCTTTCAGTTCTTCTTAGGAGTAGAGCTCCTCTCTTGCTGATAAGAGGTTGAAGGCCCTTCTTCATTAGCAGGCTTCTTCTTCTCCCATCTCTTCTTCTTCTTCTTCCCAGTGATGAGAGCTTCACTACCTCCTTCAGAGATAGTCACACCGGCCATCTGCCTGGGCAAGCTCTCCTGTGACACTAACAAGTTTTCCAGCTCCAGCAGAGAAATTTGAGTTGCCCACCCTTACACGGAAGTCACAAATGCCACATATTCCTTCCGCAGCCCGTGGAGTATATGCCTCTTCAACTTTGCTTCAGAGATGGGCTTATTAGGACCCAATGCTGATATTTCAGGGCACAGATTCTTCATCTTCAAAAAAAACTTAGAGACAGAAAGATTACCTTGAGTTGCCTTAGTCAACTCATTCTCCAGGAACTGCAGCCTAGCCACATTCTCCTGTTGAACAACCCATCAATGGTTGTCCAAATCTCTGCAACAGACTCACATCCTAAGATGTGATCAAAGAGCTCATGTGAGATAGCCCGTTTGAGAGCAAACTCTGTCTTAGCATTATTTCTTCTCCAAACTCTCACTTCCTCAGCAGTACTAGTAGCAGCAGTAACCTCTTGTTTGTCGTTACCACTGACGACCTCCCATAACTCTTCACCCAAGAGATAGCTCTTCATGCAGGACTTCCACTTCTCGAAGTTAGTCGCTGTCAGAAGCTCAATTCCAAGACCTCTTCCGTAGGCTCCTTCCATTGCAAATCACCACTGATCACAAAGCTTCCAGAAGCGCCGAGCACACTCTGAGGTTGATCACAGCTCACTGCTCAAGTAACTGTTCCCTCTGATACCATGTTGAAATTTCACAAGTCAATCAACTGGTAGTTCTGGTATCAAGTAAACACTTACAAAACAATCAAACTGATCACTTGATCAAGCGGAAAGGAGAACTAGGCGTAGGAACACTTCAACCGTAAACTGAGCTATGTATCAGAGAGCAATGAAGAGCAAACACAGATATTGCATTAATCTACTATCAACTTAACATGATAAGGTATACATGGCGAGACATGATTTCGCTAAGTACAATGAGAAGAAAACAAACAAGAGCAAACTTCAAGCCGGGCGGACTGCCTCCAAGACCGTTGAGTCCGCCACGACCGCCAAGCTGCTGCTGCTACTCAGATTCTACGGAGTCCGCACAAACTGCGCGGACAATCCGTTATTCTGCTAACGACTGCTCTACAAGCCGCCGCCGAACTGAATGAACAGACCGCTAAGTCCGCCTAGACCGGTGACCTGGTTATTGAACTTAGATCAAATTGATAAGAGAAACTGGTTGGCCGCCACCTGCGACCTACTGCAACTGCTGATTGTAAATCGCAAGCTTCACTGCTTCCTGACCTTGATCAGAACCAGACGCTCGGCTTCACAGTGCTAGCCGCACAACCTGCAAACAACAACCAGTTAATCTCAAACCGCGCGACCTGGAATACCGAGTCCGCAATAATTGATCTGCGCTTAACTTACTGTTCACTCTATTACTGTAGACGTGTCGGGGGGTCTATTTATAGGCGGGGTGAGGATTGTGGTCACCACCCTAGTGAATAGAGTCACCACCCTAGCTCGCAGCTAGCAAAACCCAGTCCGCCGAGTCCGCAAGGACTTAGCCGGACTTCAAACAACCCGCCAGGCGCCAAGTCAAGGTGTCCTCCAACAGGCGGACACCACACATGCAGCACGCGGACACAACAACATCCCATTCACTGCGTCAGTCCGCACGCTACATGCGGACACGACAACAGCCTGCACAGCCCGCAAGCACACCACCAGACCGCCACACTGCACAGCACACGGACACAGCCACAGCCTATACTGCATCAGTCCGCACGACATACGCGGACATGACGACAGTCCGCACAGCTCGAGAATGTTAAATTTTCTCAACGTGGTCAGCAAGATAGCCCAAACGCCAAATTAATATCTTCGGAACTACCCAGTTCGCACGTTGAACCAGCGGAAACCAAGGACTAGAGGTACAAAGGTAAATCCCAACAAACAATGGAAGCACAAGTAGGTCTATTATTCATTCACTTCTTTACAATGCGAGGCATACATAGCGAGACATGATTTCGCTAGTATAACAGCTGAAAAACAGAAGCACCAAAAAACAAGCCGGGCGGACAGCACCCGAGTCCGCCGAGACCGCAAGGTCGCCGAGGTCGCCGAGTCCGCTGAGCTCGCCCAAGCTAAGCTGCAATCCGCCGAATAGACACGGAGTCCGCCGAAGCCGCGAGGCCGCGCGGACACACCGTTATTCGCCTCCTGCTGAACTTGAACTGAGGAACACCCCTACCCGCCTGAAGCCGGCGGACAGGTTATTGAAGCTGGCAAAGATGAAACAGAACTGACAAGCCGCAGAGCGACCTCCTGCTGAGTCCGCAGAGACCGCACACTTCCAAGCACTTGACCGAAGTCACAGCCAACCTCCTGGCTCCTTGAAGCTATCCGCGCGACCTGCACACAGCAAACCGTCAGCCTGAAACAATCCGCGCGGACTGACAAACACACACCGCAGCTCCTTGCACACCCCAACTTACTGTTCACTCTAGTTACTGTAGATGTGCCAGGGGGTCCTATTTATAGGCGAGGTGAGGAGTGTGGTCACCGCCCTAGAGATAGCGTCACCACCCCAGCCCGCGCGATAGCAAAAACACCGTCCGCCGAGTCCGCATGGACTTAGCCGGATACCAAGGAAAACCGCCAGGAGCAAGGCAACCATTGGCGAACCCTCTCCAGTCCGCCCAAGCTATGCGGACAAGGCATCAGCCCGCAAAGCTCCAACCACTGCAAGACAGCAACCCCCTTCAATGGTAGTCCGCACCAACCCGAGGCAGTCCGCAAGACTCACACCTCAATCCGCCACAAGTCCACGACCAAAAGAAGACAGCAACAGTCCGCCCGGTCACAGCGGACTTGGCGGATACCGCGGACACCATGGCCTTGGCACAAAGTGTGACCAAGTCCAAAACCATCAAGAGCCAATGCGAGCATGGCGGACTCAAATTCCCGTCCGCCGAACACCCAAGCACAGACCGCCATCAGTCCGCGAGCTCCTCGCACTTCTGTCCAACGCAGCAGCCAACCGCGGACTCCAAAACACAGTCCGCCAAACGACCTTCACAGCAAATCGCCTGCTGTGCCTCCAAGCTCGACAAGGCCTCAGCCAAGCTCTAAGACCAGTCCGCAACAGCCCACACCGCGGACACTCCAGTCCGCAAGCTACCCGCGGACACGAGCCAAACCGCCTATCAGCACAAGCTTGCACCCGCGGCCACTGAGCAATGCACCAGTCCGCAAACCTTTATCCGCTCAGGCCGCTCCTTGGCAAAGCCAATCAGCAACACCCTATCCGCAGAAACCAGGCCGCATAGTCCGCAGACTCAACCCGTGCAAACCGCTCAGAAGAACAACTGGCTTTCCACTAGACCTTCCACCAGGCCGCAGATCTCAGTCCGCCCAGTCCGCCTAGTCCGCCAAAGCTGTCCGCCCCAGGCCGCCCGGCCTGTCCCGTCACCCACTTCCACTTCACAAATTTCAACAGAGAATGCCTCAACTCGCCGCAAAAGTCCACGACCAAAAGGCAGACCTCCCGGTCAACAGCGGACTCTGCGAACACCCTGAACTTGTCACAGAGTGTGACCAAGTCTGTCCTGGCCACTGACCACGAGCGTGCGAGCTTGGCGGACACGAAAACCAGACCGCCAACTCCATGGACAGTCCGCCACCACCGGAGAACTCGGCAAGGACCAATGCCGATCTCCAAAACCAGTCCGCAATAGCGGACCCCGCGAACTCAAAACAAGCCCGTCACATCTCCGCGGATATAACCTCCAATCCGCCCGGCTACTACAAGAGCAACAACTGCAGAACCGCAGACCGAGCTGAGCACCGCTAACAAACCGCCAAAGACAGACCGCCCAGGCCGCTCCACTAGACGCCCAAGCCGCCAAGTCTGTCCTGGCCACTGACCACCCAGGCCGCATCATCAGTCCATCCAGTCCGCGGACTCAGACCGCGCGGTCTGCTCTATCACCCACTTTCACTTCAAAATTTTTGACAGCCTCCATTCGTCTACCATCAACCAAGCCATAGACCTCTCTCTACTCGTGGAGGTAGAATTTCCTCGCGACGTCCGGGGACCCTTATTCTACATCGCCTCTTTTCAAAGCACCTACCAATCATACTTTTCCCCCACTCCTAAACCTCCACAACCGCCACCTCCTCAACCTCACCCAACCATTATGCCTCCATGCAACAACGACCGTATCCCTACCGATTACCTTTCTAACCAAGAGTAACATGACTTGCAGTGTAAGGGATTGTGTTTTCGTTGCAAGCAACCATACTCTCCTACTCATGATTTTCCTGTCAAGTAGTTCCTCGTCGTCTTTGGTGATGACTGGGAGGGGATCGGCGTAGTAGACTTTGATGGCTTGGAAATCACAAATGTACCACTGGATGGAACCCCAAGAACCTCCGAGGCATCCAACTTGTGGGCATGTCACTACAATATGACAAGCGACACCTCGACATTGGGGACAAGGTCAATTTTCTGACGGGAATTGGTATATATTGTTACACATGCACCACGACGATTCTTTGGAGCATCTTATTCTGAACTTTTGATTAGCATGTATTTTATATTTTGTATCTTTTTAAGGTCATTACAGTAATGTGTAAGTGACCCCCTCCTTATTTAAGGAGGAGGCTTAGAAATTTTATTTATGCTTTCTGTATTAGTGTTTGAGATATCTTTGTGAGAAAAACTTCAATAAGGAACCAACCTCCTGTGATTAGACACGTAAGTGTAACGAGTTTCTTCGAATTAATTTTATTGCAAGTAATTTCATCGGGTAACATAAATCTTATATATTAACCCTAAACATGGAATTCATGTTTGACTTGTTATCGTGCAGGGTCCAAGTGTAGCAGTTCCAAGGCTGCTGACACAGGGTCAAAGCACAGTGGGTGGTAGGCACCAGAGCTCAAATCCATCTCATGCCATTAATCCCGTCCACAGAGGTCCACCACGGCAAGCCAGCCGCTTGCTTCTTCAGGAAACAGCCCTCCATCCGGAGGCTATCAAGTCCCAGCCGGCCATGCTCAACACGGACCTTAACGGAGTAGTTCTCACTCTTGGCCGCCTCGGGGGCCGCGGAACATAGAATATCCAGATAGTTGATTATGCTCAGGCCCACATTCTTCTTCTCCCTCTCGGTTAGTTTTTTTTCTTTCTACCCTGGAATTTTAATCTGAGAAATATAGTAGAAGATTTCTTCTGATTTTAGTTTGCAGCAGCCTTTCTTGCATTTGTATAGCTTTGTGTGAATGCATGTCCTCTAATCTGTAGTTGTTTTGTTTTAATTCGTTTGTTTGACACTAATTTAAGCAAAATGATGCAGGTTTTGTAGTATGATTGCATTTGTATGGCTTTAGTTGAAGGAATTGTTTGGCTGAAGGAGTTATGATTGCACAGTAGAGTCTAATGTATCGTTTGCCATATTGTTCTAACAAATCTTGGATACGCATTGTTGTAATAAGTATTTTTTTTTTTAAAAAATAGCTTTGTTTGATTGTGTTGCAGGCGTTGTGAGAGTCTAGTCACTAGGCATATTAGACGAGGGAGAGGTAGACCAATAAAGACTTGGAATGAAACTATAAAGAAAGACATGATGTACTTAGACATTAGCGAGATTATGATAAAAGATAGGGCACAATGGCGACAAACGATCCATGTAGCCGACCCCACTATAGTGGGATAAAGGCTTGAGTGTTGTTGTTGTTTGTTTGATTGTGTTGAAATGCTGGAAAAAGTCATTATGTGAAATAATGATGAAAAATGAGCCGTTTTGAAGAGTGACGAGAGAGTTGATGAAATTGTTTGCAGGATATTTGTTTCGGGTGTTTTTTGTAATATTACACACATAAATATGGTGTGATCAAAGGCGCCCTTGGGGCAAGTTTTGATTTAACATAAAACTTAGATTGAATATTTTTCTAAAATATATTAAGAGAATAAAATGTGAAATCATCAAAGTAATAAAATAAGTTGTATGATTTTATTTCCCTAATGTTTTGAATACAAAGAAATGATTATGTAGAAAAACTCTGAAGAAACTCTGAGGGTGATGACAAAGGTACGCAACAAACCGGTGTTATCGTTGCATTTGTCCTTTGTGTAGAATGATCGTTGATTGAATCCGCCCACATGTTCTTCTTTGGATCTTCAAGTTTGCTATAGAGAGAGCTCTGGATGTCTGTGACGAGGACTCACACGAATTAGTGCGTAGTTGTAGCTTCAACATTCGTTAAATGATATAGCAGAGCGATCATATAAATATAACTCTGAGCTAATGTCGGCGGTAGGTGCTAGCGACGAGTTATTATTATCCACAACCTCGGCCAATTTCGATCAGCAGTGCCGCCAACGGTAACTCTAATGCACGTTGCATGCTCCCAGATCTTGTTCTCTCTCTCTCTCTTAAGAATCGAGGCGTTAAAATTCTCCCCTCAAGAAAATTGTCTTGAAGTTTTGACACAAGCTGCTAGGCATACCTTAGAAATTTTTTGGATGCTCTTCATGCATAAGCCGCTCCTACTCCCAAGAGAATTTCTCACGGCCACAATTGTCCCAACGGATCTTTACCATACAGATACTCATGTTCCACAACTGTCGCACCTCCGAGTCTTCTACCCTTAATGGGTGAGCGACGGTTTCTAAATTTCCTCCTACCAGTATTGAAGTTGGTTCAACCACGTTAACTGGCCCCACTACAGTCCTTTGCAAAGATGAGACGTGGAACACATCGTGTTGCCCACTGTGTTCTTTTGTCATTAATGCTTAACTGGCCCCACTGCAGCCCTTTGCAAAGATGAGACATGGAACACATCGTGTAGCCCACTGAGTTTGTTTGTCAATGCAAGTCGGTATGCACATTCACCTACATGCTCGACCACTTTGAAAGGGCCCAAGAACCTAGGGCTTAGCTTCTTCAATCGTCGGATATGGGATACACCCTTTAACAACTTGATTTTCAGATACACTTTATCCCCAAAGACAAACTCAACATTTTGATGGTGCGTGTTGTAGTCCTTTGCTTGCCGATCTTGCAAAATCTCCAGTTAATCCAAAATTATCTTGATTAGTTCAAAAACATTGGTCACCTCCTGTTTGTCCAACAAATAAGTCTCTCCCTCCTCCAACCACGACATTGGTGTCCAGCACCGCCTCTCGTACAAGGCCTCAAATGTTGTCATTTTAATGCTCGCTCGAAAGCTATTATTGTATGTGAACTCAATTATGTTAGGTGATCTTTCCATTTCTTATCAAATTCAAGTGCACATATCCTTAACATATCTTCCATTGTGTGGGCTGTCCTTTGTCTGACCGTCGTCTGCGGGTGGAACGTTGTGTTGTACATCAGTCTAATTCCCAAGTTTTTATGTACTAATCTCCAATCCTTGGATGTAAAACAGTCATCTCTATCGCAAATAATACTTCTCGGTATTCTGTGAAGGCTAACTATATTTCGAACATAGATCTCCGGCCACTAGGTGCTCCACACTATCATTCTTCCAATTAGGGTTGAAGTAAGCCACTTTGGTTATATATTCCATGATCATCCAAATTGCATCATTACCCTGGTGACACCGCGACAACCCGTGAACGAAGTCCATTGAAATATCATCGAACTTCTAGTACTTATTCACGAATAATGCTACATCCTATTTCATCTTGGGCCACCAGAATGACTTTTTCATTTCCATGTACATCTTCATACTGCTCGAATGAATCGAGTACTGCTTAAAGTGCACCTCATACGTGAGTTCCTCTCGAAGTTTTCCAAATGTAGGTATGAAAACTCGCTTGTTCTTCCTGGGTAGTCCATCGACCAACTCCAGGGTATCATTCTTTCCCTTTCAAGCTTCGGATAAAAGTGGCTCCAACTCCTTATCTAGTATGATAGCCTATCACACTCTATCTACAATGTTGTAGTGAAACTTAGTCTAGCTCAAACAAGATTTTGAGGGAAACACAAGAGATATCCAAAGCTTCAAAGTCCCGCCCGAGCTGATCATCGTAAGCCTCGATCCAGTTTCCTTGTCACAAGTACTTCCTACTCAAGGAATCATCCACCACATTTGCATTTTTGGATGCATATTGAATCTTAACTTCATAGTCCCCTAGGAACTCAATCCACCTACGTTGTTGCATATTCAACTCCTTTTGATCGAGGAGGTACTTCAGACTTTTTTGATCCGTGAATATCTCCACCTTGGCTCCATAAACATAATGTTTCAAATGTTTCAGAGCGGGGATTATGGCGGCTTATTCTTGGTCATGCAAAGGATAGTTCCTCTTGTGGGGCTTCATCTACCTCGATCCATAGCCTATCATCTCACCATAATATACCAGTACACATCCTAGCCTATTGCCTGAAGCATCGCTAAAAATCTAAAACCCTTCAGCCACACTAGGGAGACCGGGGATTGGGGCAGACATAAGTATTTCTTTTAAAGTTTGAAAAACCTGGTCACACACTGTGGTCCAAATAAACTTGTGGTCCTTTTGGGTCACGAGGTAAGAGGTGAGGCAATCTGAGAAAAGTTCTCCATGAACATTCTGTAATAACCGACTAAGCCAAGAAATATCTCGACTTCCATAACGCTCTTCAATAGTGGACAATCTCTGATGGCCACGATCTAACTCGGATCTACTGCAACCCCTTATCTGTTGATCACATGGCCCAAGAAGACTACTCTTTCTAGCCAAAAGACACATTTGAAGAACTTGACGTATAGCTGATTCTCCCGTAGGGTCTGCAATATCAACCTTAAGTGATCCTCATTGTTGAAACCGAAATCTCGGTCTCTTGTGGAGTTCACCCTTGGGGAAGGGGTGACCGCGCACCTACTACCCTTAAGCTAACGATCTAGGCACAAGACTAGGAACACAAGGGACAGACCCAGGGTCTCAGCGTGGAGGTCCCATCGCATACCCGGAAGACTTACTAATTCTTCCCCTCCTCAGCCAAAGGCTAGGACAAGACACCTTCAGAGGGCTCTCTTGGCCGACCGAAACATCTGAGGAGGATCTCAAGACCAACTCTCTCCTAACCAGATGTGTCTCCTTGTGTCTATGCAAAATGTTCCTCACCTGCCCTACCAATGACGCAACCTCGCCGAGCAATTCTTCTTTACGTAGCCTCAATTAGGCCGCCAACAACGTAATATATGCCTTCTAGGGCCTGCACAAGGCATCGCGAGCATTTTAATTTACAGGAATATAAATTCCATATTTCGGCACGCAGGCCGACAACATAAATAAAATAGGCTTTCGAGGGCCGGCACAAACTTGGGCTTAAGCCCGCTATTCCCCGCTTGGTACCGCAGCACCTGTACGCCAATGTCTCGACAAGTGGCGGCAAACTAAGCATCAGTCGACTAAAACCAAACCAATTATATTGCACTCAACCCTTTTTCGGGGCTATGACATTTATTCCCTGCAAACAGATAATATATAAATTCCTCGGAGTCTTCTCTGGGAATCCCAGGACATCACTAATCTGGCTCACACGTCCGGATGGGCTTCACACAGCATGCCTAAATCCGTACTCACGCTTCCAAATACTAAATGCAATTAATTGCGAGGATGTACACATCGACCCGTCGGAGAGCACCCTTCCCCCACCTGTTAGTGGGGAGGGGCTTCCATGCAAATATGAAAATTGAGGGCTTCACCTACCCAAGAAGAAACTTCGTTACCCTTGATCCGTGTTTGGCGAAGCCGCAACCGCATATCTTGCATGAGGCTTGATGCCTATTGACTGTGACGACTGTCCATGCTCGGATCCGGTCTCCCGGCTGTTCTTGCTGAAGGCGGTGCCGGGAGAGGAGCTCCTGGCTGACCTAGCTCTGGGCGGCGACAGGAGAGTAAGTCTAGGCTGGCCTTGCTCCAGGCGGCTGCGACACAGGAGACATCCCGATCCCCCCTCCTCCATGTCGGCCGACGCAAAGGAAGAAATCGAGAGTTATGGGAGAGAGCGAGATCGGGCTGTAGGCAGCGATGGGGAGGGAGTGGCTGGCCGACCTTGCTCCAGGCGGCTGATTCGAGCTCCAGGCGGCTGGGACAGTGAAGGAGGGCTAGGGATCGGGATGCCCCTGTTGGCCGGCGACGGGAGGGAGAGAGAGAGAGAGAGAGAGAGAGAGAGAGAGAGAGAGAGAGAGAGAGAGAGAGAAAGATCGGGAGAGATGGGGGGGAGACATGCCGCTGCCTCCTCTTTTCTTTCCTCCTGCTCTCTTTAGAAAAAACCCGATCCAGCTCTTTAGGGTTGCCCCCCCCCCTTTTCTCTATTCTTTCCTGCCTTTTTTGTACCCGAGCCACCCCCTCCCTCTCTTTTTTCTCCTTGTCTGATGTGCCCCCCCCGACACCCTCCTCTCCTTCTTCTTTATTTCTTTTTTCTTTTTCCCTTTCTCACCCCATGCCCCCCCTTTTGTCAAACTCCATCTCCACATATATATATATATAATAAATATATGCATTATAATATAAACATTCATTTGTAAAAAACCTACACGCACAAAACCTCCGCACGCGTGCACGAGTGTTCGCATGTGCTCGAACGCGGCTGCACCAAATCATCGCCCATGACATATCCCGAGCCAGCTATCGGGGGAGGATCCCACTCGGCTGGATACGGGGTTGTACACAATCCCTGCTCTTTTCGAGGTTGACACAAGCTCGGAAAGAAATGTCCAACTCCAAGTATCTGGCGAGTGGGAGCCGACCCGAAAAAAAGTTTGAGAAACTAACTTTAGCATTCTGAACACATATATCAATTCTCATAATGCAGCAGGACGGAAAAAAACTATTCTTGCACAAATTGCCAAGGGACTTGCTCCTAATCCCATAATAAATGTAAATAAAATATCGTTTTTGCTTTGCAGCTTGTGCCAACGGATTGAGACGCATAACACTGTGATAAAGCATAGAAGAAGCAGTACCAGTAACATCATCATGATCACGTAAATGATGTTTACTCATATCAGAAATTTTACCCAACATAGGATTATTGATGTGATCATTATTATGACTGATAAAGGTTCGATGATACTATTTATAATCGGTACATAATTCCTCATGCCACTGTGAAACATCAAAGCAACCCTTGGATGAAAGAAATCACTTGTTCTTTATAAATCAGCTTGAAATGATCAATGGAGAAGCCTAAGTTTAATTTCTGTCTGCACTCGACGAATTTGCCAAAGTTCGTCGAACGGAGAACTCTCTGACAGTGTGACCAAACTGGTGCGAGCTTGGCGGACACGAAAACCAGACCGCCAACTCCATGGACAGTCCGCCACCACCGGAGAACTCGATAAGGACCAATGTCGATCTCCAAAACCAGTCCGCAATAGCGGACCCCGCGAACTCAAAACAAGCCTGTCACATCTCCGCGGATATAACCTCCAATCCGCCCGGCTACTACAAGAGCAACAACTGCAGAACCGCAGACCGAGCTGAGCACCGCTAACAAACCGCCAAAGACAGACCGCCCAGGCCGCTCCACTAGACGCCCAAGCCGCCAAGTCTGTCCTGGCCACTGACCACCCAGGCCGCATCATCAGTCCGTCTAGGCCGCGGACTCAGACCGCGCGGTCTGCTCTATCACCCACTTTCATTTCAAAATTTTCGACACCCTCCATTCGTCTACCATCAACCAAGCCATATACCTCTCTCTACTCGTGGAGGTCGAATTTCCTCGCGACGTCCGGGGACCCTTATTCTACATCCCCTCTTTTCAAAGCACCTACCAATCATACTTTGCCCCCACTCCTAAACCTCCACAACCGCCACCTCCTCAACCTCACCCAACCATTATGCCTCCATGCAACAACGACCGTATCCCTACCGATTACCTTTCTAACCAAGAGTAACATGACTTGCAGAGTAAGGGATTATGTTTTCGTTGCAAGCAACCATACTCTCCTACTCATGATTTTCCTGTCAAGTAGTTCCGCGTCGTCTTCGGTGATGACTGGGAGGGGATCGGCGTAGTAGACTTTGATGGCTTGGAAATCACAAATATACCACTGGATGGAACCCCAAGAACCTCCGAGGCATCCTACTTGTGGGCATGTCACTACAATATGACAAGCGACACCTCGACATTGGGGACAAGGTCAATTTTCTGACGGGAATTGGGATATATTGTTACACAAGCACCACGACGATTCTTTGGAGCATCTTATTCTGAACTTTTGATTAGCATGTATTTTATATTTTGTATCTTTTTAAGGTCATTACAGTAATGTGTAAGTGACCCCCTCCTTATTTAAGGAGGAGGCTTAGAAATTTTATTTATGCTTTCTGTATTAGTGTTTGAGATATCTTTGTGAGAAAAACTTCAATAAGGAACCAAACTCCTGTGGTTAGACACGTAAGTGTAACGAGTTTCTTCGAATTAATTTTATTGCAAGTAATTTCATCTGGTAACATAAATCTTATATATTAACCCTAAACATGGAATTCATGTTTGACTTGTTATCGTGCAGGGTCCAAGTGTAGTAGTTCCAAGGCTGCTGAAACAGGTAGGAACATCAAAGTAGATTCATCGATCTCCGGTCGACGAAAATGACTTCACTGATAGAGAGTTCGTCGATCTCTGTTCGACGAATATCTCAAGAACTTTCCCCAGTTCGTCGAGCTCCGTTTGACGAACTTTGGCAAAATTCATCGAGTGCAGACAAAAATTAAACTAAGTCTTCTCCATTGATTTCTTTCATCCAAGAGTTTGGTGAAAATATCAGCTCTTTGTAAATCAGTGTATATATAGACAAGTTTAATTTTGTTTTTGTCTACACACTCTCTAATGAAATGATGCCTAATGTCTATATGCTTAGTCCTACTGTGATGGACTGGATTCTGTGCTATGGATATAGCACTTGTGTTATCACATAGTAGAGTTGAATTATTTAAGTTGAAACCATAGTCCAAGAGTTGATTCTGAATCCACAACATCTATGAACAACAACTGCCAGCTGTTATATATTCTGCTTCAGCTGTTGATGTAGACACAGATGATTGTTTCTTACAGAACCAAGACACTAGCCTCATACCAAGGAACTGACATGTTCCTGAGGTACTTTTCCTGTCAACCCTGCATTCAGCAAAGTCAGCATCTGAATATCCAGTTAAATCAAATTCCGACTCTGTAGGATACCATAGGCCTAGACTAGGATAACTCTTTATATATCTCAAAATTCTTTTTAGAAAAATTAGGTGAGATTCTTTAGGGTTCACTTGGAACCTAGCACAAAGGCATGTGACAAACATGATATCAGGTTTGCTAGTTGTAAGATATAATATGGACGCAACAATGCCCCTATATAACTTCTGGTCAACAGGTTTCCCATGTGGATCAGAGTCTATTACAACATTAGTTGCCATATGAGTTTTCTTTGCTGAGGCATCAGCCATCCCAAACTTCTTGAGAAGCTATTTAGCATATTTAGCCTGTGAGATGAAAATACCATCAGGTAGTTGCTTCACTCGGAGACCAAGGAAGTAGGAAAGCTCACCCATGCTACTCATCTCAAACTTAGAATGTATGAGGTCAGAAAACCTCTTGCATAGTTTAGAGTCAGTAGACCCAAATATGATGTCATCCACATAGATTTGTACTAACAAGATTTTATCCTTATGGTGCATAGTGAATAATGTTTTATCTACTAAGCTTCTAGTGAATTCATGCTCTATCAGAAAGCTAGCTAAGAACTCATACCAAGCTCTTGGAGCTTGCTTTAGACCATAGAGGGCTTTATGCAATCTAAATACATAAGAGAGATGAGTTGGAGAAACAAAACCTGGAGGTTGTTCAACATAAACCTCTTCTTTTAGTATTCCATTTAGAAAAGCACTCTTTACATCCATCTGATATACCTTGAACTTCTTGTAGGCAGCATAGGCAAGAAAGATTCTGATTGCCTCTAACCTTGCAACTGGTGCAAATGTTTGATCTTATTCTATGCCTTCTTCTTGCCTATATCCTTGAGCAACAAACCTAGCCTTATTCCTCACAATTGCACCTTGGGCATCTAGTTTATTTCAGTATACCCATTTGGTTCCAATGACTGGGTAGTTTTTGGGTCTTGGAACGAAATCCCAAACTCTACATCTCTCAAACTAGTTGAGTTCCTCTTACATTGCAATGATCCAGTGGGGATCTTGATCATCATCTTTTATGGATTGAGGTTCAACTTGAGAGAAAAAATAGGCATGCATCACATCTTGGTTAAGTTGATTCCTTGTCTGTACACCTACTGTTATGTCTCCAATCACTTGGGATGTAGGGTGATCCCTTAGTGTAACAAGATCAATGGGTAGAGTTGGTTCAGCAACAACATTTTGAATTGATTCCTCTTGTGGAATTATGTTTGCTGTTGAATGAAGTTCAGTCACTTCAGTGCTTTCTTCTTCACTATCTTCATCAAGTTGTGGATAAGGATGTGTTGGAGCCTCTTGGGTGAGGCTTAGTCCATCCAAATTCTCACACAAGTGAGGTACCTGCAAAGGATCACTGGTAGAAATCTCTTTCTCCTTATAAGACATGTTAGTTTCATCAAAGGTAACATGTATAGATTCCTCAATTTTTAAAGTTAATTTATTAAACATCCTATAAGCTTTGCTTACTTGGGAATATCCTAGAAAAATTCCCTCTTCAGCCTTAGCTTCAAATTTTCTAATGTATTTCTTGTTATTATGTATATAGCATATGCAACCAAATACTTTAAAATAAGTGATTTTAGGTTTCTTCCCTTTAAGTAATTCATAGGGAGTCCTATTCTTTAGTTTATGTATCAGGCTTCTGTTCAGTACATAATTTGCTGTGCTTACAGCCTCTGCCCAAAAGGATAGTGGCATATAAGCATCTGCAAGTAATGTGCCTGTAGCTTCAATCAAGGTTCTATTCTTCCTTTCAGCTACCCCATTTTGTTGGAGAGTTTTAGGAGTTGAGAAGCAGTGCCTGATAGCTTCCTTCTCACAGAACTCATGCATAAGAAGAGACTCAAACTTTGTACCATGATCACTTATGATCAATGCAACATGAGTAGAGTACTCAATCTGTATGGTCATGAGAAAAATCTGTAAGAACTTTAAAGGTATCTGACTTATATCTCAGAAAGAACACCCAAGTGAATCTTGAGAAGTCATCTACAATGACTAGAGTGTATGATTTCCCTCCTAGACTTTGTACAACAATGAGTCCAAAGAGATCTATGTGTAGCAAGTACAAGATCCTTGTGAATCACTTTTATTAATTGATTTAAAACTAGATTTAGTTTGCTTGCCTAGTTGACAAGCCCTGCAAAGGCCTTCCTTCTTGTAGGGACCAGAAGGTAAACCTCTTACAAGACTGTCTTTAGATAGCCTAGCAATATTTTTCATGTTTACATGTCCTCGTATTTTATGCCATAATTCATTTTGAGTGCAAACAATATTAAGCAGACAAATATCTGAATTGACAGAATAAAAATCAACTAAATAAATGTTTCCTTGTCTATTTCCAATTAAAACATTTTGTTTTTCTTTATTAGAAATAATACAAGTTTTTGAGTTGAAATGTACCTGATAAGCTTCATCACATAATTGACTTATGGAGATGAGGTTATGCTTGAGTCCACTTATATAGGTCACTTTTTGAATGTGATAGCTCCAATCCTTACTCCTCCATAGCCTTCAGACTGGCCACACTTTGAATCACCAAAGATTACCTTTAATCCCAGCTTGGACTTGTAGTTGATTAGATTGTCCTTCCTGCCAATCATGTGTTTGGAGCATCCACTGTCCAGGTACCATGTTTGATTAATCACTGGACAGCCCTTTTACTGCAATGAAAACAGTTAGTTGTTCTTGACCCAGGTTATCTTGGGTCCTTTATATTGTTGATAAGAAAAACTAGATATCATAGAATACTCAGGTTGTGATTTATATACTAATGGATGATATCTTCTTGGAGGTATTATCCAATCTGTAAGTGGATTAAATGGTTTCATAGTTTGATTGGAGTTGGTGTTGTAATTATAATTTTTGTTAAGTCTGACGGGGTTCGACGAATTGTTGTGAGTTCGTCGACCAGAGTTCGACGAAATGGGATGAGATCGTCGATCTCCGCTCAGAGAATGAACAAGTTCATTTTCTGTGCCCCAAGTTCGTCGATCTCTGCTCGACGAACCATACAGAGTTCGTCGATCGCAGTGAGACGAATAATTATTATATAAATTTGCGTTCAGAGTTCGACGAACTGTCCACATTTCGTCGATCTGAGTTCGATGAAATTTGCTGAACTTTGTTTTTACCTAAGGTTTTCTGGTTTCTGTTTTTGTGATTTTTAAATTTGGGCATTTCTTTTGTGATTTGTTTACTGGTTATTATTTCTTTGCCCTTAGCAGAAACAAATTTAATAGGGGTTGATAAAATATTCTTTTTAAGAATGGGGGGTAAACTTGATAAAGCACCCAAGCTCAGCTCGCCATTTAATCTGGCATTGACGGTGCTTGTGATGTCCATCATCTTGAGGCTTCTCCCATTGAGAGATTGCTCAAGTTGTTTGGCCTCACATAGTTCAGTTTTTAGGGAGTTAATTTGTTCATTAGCTAGATTTAATTCTTCTTTTAACCTAGTGTTTTCAGCAATTTGAGTTTCTTTATTAGCTAACTTTTACCTAAGTGTTTTGATTTCCTTTTCAGAATTTATTAAATCAATACACATAGTTTTAAATTGAAATTTGAAAGCATCAGAATTATAATCAAAAGATAAGAGTACCTGATCAGCTTCTGTTTCTGAAGCTCGGATCCTTCTTCATCTGATTAACTCCTGGAGGCATCAATGGCCATGAGACATACTTCTTTGGCCCTTGCCTCTTCCTCTTCTTCACTGTAGCTGGAGGATGTGGATTCATCCTCAGTTTCACTCCAGGATTCAACTACAAAGTCTTTCTCCTTCTTCTTGTATTTGCTGAAAGAAGGCCTGCTGCTTTGCTGTCTTTTGGAATCCTTCTCTCTTCTCTTTTTTTTCTTTTGATTTTTTGGACATTCTGAGATGAAGTGTCCAGGTTTCCTGCAGCCAAAGCAAACCACTTCTTTAGTGGGGGTTTTGTCATACCTTGGCTTGTCATCCTGCCTGGATGACTTTCTTCTGAAATCCTTTCTTTCCATTTTATAGAATCTCTTGGCAAAGAGACTCATTAGCTCTTCATTCATAGTTGAGGCTTCAGTTTCTTCAACAACTTTAAAAGCTATGTTGTGCTCCTTCCTTGCTGGTGGAGGTATTCTCTGCTCAGCTGCTTCTCTGGATTTGATGAGTTGCTCAAAAGATTTGAGCTTTCCTAAAAGAGATTATGTGGAAATCTCATTTAGGCTCCTGGCCTCCTTGATTGGCTAGATCCTTGAATCTCATGAGCTTGGGAAGCACATGAGGATTTTGTCATTCACCTCATTGAGGGTGATGTCCTTGTCCAATATCATTAGCTCATTGATGATTGAGCTCAGCCTATTGTATATATCTGCAACTGATTCTGCATCCTCCTTCTTGAAGTTCTCATATTGTGATATGAGATTGGATCTTTTGTCTTTTCTTTCATCAGCATATCCAACCACCATTTGATTTAGAGAATCCCAAATGGCCTTGGCTGAAGTGCATTCAGCCACCTTCTGGAAGATGCCATCTGAAATGGTTTGGGCCAGAATGTTTATGGCCTTGGAATCAGCATCTTTAGCTTTCTTCTGGGTTTCAGTCCACTCAGGTGGTGGAACTGCATTGGTGCTTGAACCTGTTGTAGATGTAGAGGCAGTAGCTTGAGTAGGACCTGTCAAGATAGAATTGTAGATATCCTCATCAATAAAATTCATATACAACTTTATTCTTGCCTTCCAGATGGCAAACCTGTTCAAGTTGCATACTGGAGGTCTGGTGCTTGCATAATCTTTGTTCTGTTCCATGCTGTGAATATATATCTAATAGAAATAAAAGTCAGATCTAACACAAGATCTTTTGGTTCAATGGGTTAGCTTGTACAACCAAAAGAAACAAGCTCTGATACCAATTGAAAGTTAGGGTTAGATCTGAAATACTCTAGAGGGGGGGGTGAATAAAGTATTTAGGGTTTATAAAATTTTTGTTAATTAATTCAATCTATTACTAGTGGTGCAGAAATTAAATTAAAAACACAAACACAGCAACCTAGCTAGCACAAGCACAACAAGAACAAAAGAAAAGGAGCAACCCAGACAACACAAGAATTTTATAGTGGTTCCCCAACCTGGGTACATCCACTCTTCTACCACCCTGGTAGGAATCCACTCAGGTTTTTGATCAGGTGACTGCCACCAATGAGCTTTTGATCAGGTGCTCAAAAACCAATCCTCAAGTCTTTTGATCAGGTGACTTGCAACCAGGAATAACTTTTGAAGGGAGTTAAGAACCCTTTATACAGTGGGGGATGAGAGGGTGATTTTGTATTCTCTTTCTCAGATACAACTGAGAAGACTCTAGTGGAAAAATGATGTTAGCAAAGGCTCTCCCTGAGATATAGAATGGTTCAGGAAGTTGAAGCCTTGCTGCAGGGTGATAGGTCTTCAAGCTTTTGCTTTGACCAGATGAACTTCAGGAACTTCTTGACAGATAGAGTGTTTGTTGTCCTTTGAAGAATCCTGGGATGTAGAAGGAAGAAGACTCTTGATCTTGAATGTATGTTCTTCTTCTTCTTCAGCTTGCTGTTCTTTTCTCTGGTCAAGGGCTAGGGCTTCTTGTCTCTTGATAGTGTTGTTTTCGTTTGAGCTCAGTATCTGTATATTCTCTGTGTCAGTTTTTCTATTCTCCTGTATTGTTGTTTCTTCTTGTTGTCTTGTGTCGAGAGAGATGAAGAAAAATCTCTTTTATATTTTTCATATAATTTCCCTTTGAAATTTGAATTTCTTTCTTCATTTAATGCTGTCGGCCTGAAGAATATTTGCATTGATTGATTTCCCCAACTGTCCCATAGAAAAGCGACAAGTAATAATCCTGATGAAGACCGTAATCAATACTGGCTTCTAACGATAATATTTAGAGAATATTTATGCATTGATTACTCAGGAATTATTGCAATAGAAAAGAGACAGAGGGAGGGAAATTATAAGTCGGGAACTTTACAGAATTTGTTCAACTGAGAACAAAATTCGTCGAGTTGTGTCCAGATTTCGTCGAACAGAGAAGTCAAGTTCGTCGACCAGATAATAGTTGTTCGTCGAGCTGAGATCCATGATCGTCGACCTAAGAACTGATAACTGCTTTCTATGGAACCGTTAATTCTGTGCATCAAGTTCGTTGAGCTGAGAATATAACTACGTCGATTGGAGTGTGATCCTGAACTTAGAATACTTCGTTGTTTCTGGAATAAGATGTTGACGTGGAATACCCAGAGATCGTCGACCTGAGAACTAAGTTCGTCGACCTGAGAACTAAGTTCGTCGACTGGAGTTAAGTGAAGAATTCTGGACTTGGAATGTTGAAGTATACTCTGAAAGTAGTCGACCTGAGATTCAAGTTTGTCGAGCTCAGCTCAGAGAATTGTCTCTACGTTTGTCGAGCTAAGCACGACTTCCGTCGACTTGAGTTCGACGAACGTCGAACTCATTTTCTGAGTCGTTGAAATTTCTCTAAGTCTTGAGTCTTTTGCAGTCTGTTGATGGCTGGTCCATGTGGTGTTGACTCTAAGGACATGACCTAGACTCTAGGACACACACATGCCCCTGGCTATACATGTTGGGTCAAACATCCTAATTTAGTGAACCTAGCTCAAATCCAACTAGGGATCCAACACTCTATTTTTATGATAACGCAACCCTTCCAGCTAGTGCTCATGAAGGACCTATTTGGCATTCTTACCTTTATAGCTTAACCCCCACAAAAAAGGTTCTACTCATATGTTTCAAACAAAAGCATCCAATAAGAATAATACCTTGGCGGGTATCGTTGAAGACTAAAGCAAAGCTTAAACATAAACCACAACCAAGAAAGCTTGCTTAGAAATGGGGAAAAGATTTTATCATATTTGAAACATAGATAAACATATATTATTTATCTATCTTGAAAGTATTTAGAGTCAACCTAAATCACCTACAGGGGGTGAATAAGTGAGGTCTGTGTCTTCTCGCGGAATAAAAATAACTTAAAAATTAAAGCACACAAAACACAAAAATTTATAGTGGTTCCCCGAGTTGGGTACGTCCACTGTCCCGCCTCGCCTATCTACCACGAAGGGCTAAATTCAGCTTCTTCACCTTTCTCAGATTTCTACAAATCTTACACCTCAAAGACTCAACTCCTACAACTCGGAGACAATGCTCCTACCACTCGGAGAACAACCTCTCCAATAACTCGATCCAAACACAGATGATGCAGGCCCATGGTTTCTACGGATTAAACTACGCGTTCTTATGTTCGACAATTTAATTAAATATCTAGCGCGCAGTTTCTCTACTTAACACTATCGAATACTCAAGCATTAAAAGGCACAAATTCCATAATATTCAACGCAAAGGGACGCTACCCCTTATTTTAGACTGAACAAGGGCTATATGCCAATGTTCGCTCAAGCGAAATGGACCCACCCGATCCGGACAATTAGCAATTCAAATTAAATTATGCGCAAACGTTCATACATCCAATAAGATAATATCCGGACTAAATAAATGATTTAAAATCAAGTCCTAATCGATCCCAAAATTAATTAATAGAGGGTTTACCAAATCACTTGAACTCAAGGGGAAATGAAGGGTGATGAACCTGATTTCTTCTAGTGTTCACGAGATCCATCCATTCCAATTAATACGAAAAATATTCGGGAAATAAAAGCTTTTAAAATTAGATTTTAACGAGCACAATATTCAATATAAATCAGAACAAATTACCAGCCTCCTATTCCACCAATTCTCACAGGATGCGTAGAAGAAGCACTCAACGAGGTTAGTTTAGAAAAGCGTTACCCAAATCCCAATATGTATCCGTCCACAAGATGAATGGTGGAGGCGCACATGACGGTTGTATATTCTCTATTTCCACGCAGAAATCCTCGGATCCGCACCGGACGATGAAGACGCTCGCCGTTTTCTCCTTTTGACAAACCCTTGGGGAGGGAGGAGGAGGAGGAGGGGAGGGGGAAGGTGGTCGAGCCACTAAGAGGGGAGAGATAGAAGGCCGGCGGCCAAGAGGAGGGCGAGGGAGGTGGTCGAATGATGCCAAGGGGGAAGGAGGATCTCAAAAGATCTTTAAGGAGATTATTTTCTTATTCTTCTTCTCTCCAAAATATGACAAATATCATGACCTATATATAGGCTTACACCACTCCATCTCCTCCAATTCATAATTCAAAATTCAAAATTCAAAATTCAAAATGATACTATGATGGTTATATGCACCCATCATGAAATAAAAAACAATCCAAAATTTAAATGCATGAAATTAAAATACTCTTGATGGTTATAGGCACCCATCATTACATGAAATTAAAATAATAATGAAATTCTTGGAAATAAAAATGCTAAAATATAAATGATAAAATATATAATTATAATTATGTAATTTATAATTATATATTTCATTTATTGGCGGCGGCGGACGACGAGCAAAATCATGTAGCGGCGGCGGCGTTGGCAAAGAAACGTCGTGGTAGACTCGCAGCCTCGAGCTTGCGACAACGACCGTCCCAATCCACGAACTCTCGATGTCGTACATACACGGCCGCATCAGCATCGTCGCCATCAACAGATCTACAACTCGATCCAAATACGGATCTACAACTCGGAGATAAAAACCTCCTACAAAAGTAAAAGAGTTTACACAACGATTACAAATAATCTTCTAGAGATGTACAATCTCCAATCCTTCGTTCTTCAAAATGGTTGATCTTGAAAGTCGTGAAGAACACGGTGAATCTGAATTCCTTGAAGACTTTGATCGGAAATCAAGGGTCGACTAGATCGGAGAAAATTGGAACATTCTGAGAACAACGATCCAGTCTATTCGATGGAGGAAGATTGAATCGTGCAGCAAGCTAGCATCGGCCGATCGGAATTCATGAAACGTACATGAGCCGACAGTTTCAATTTGGAATCTCTCTCTATTTGAAACGAGTACGATTAGCACGATTAGGTTGGGATGAAATCCACCCTAAGTATATATGGAGATCCTCCTTCTATAATGGCTAGAAATAACTTTCCAAACGGAGACTTGCAAAAAACACTGTACATGGTGATTTGGACAACCAGAGCCGATTTTGAAGAAGACGGAAGAAAATAGCCCAAGTCATTTTCGTCGAGTTTCGTCGAGTATGGTTGAGTATACTCGCTGAACCACAATGATTCTCGACAAAAAGTACTTGGAGAAATTCGGTCAGATTGAATCAATCACTCGACGTCTAGCAGAAGTCATACTCAACGAATTCGACGAGTATCAACTAGTATACTCGACGAATTCGACGAGTATCGATTAGCTGACTCGACACATTCAACGCCTAACCAAGTGATATTCGACAAATATCACTTAGATAAATCCAAAGAAGTAAAGTCAAAATGAGTCGATGAATTCATCGTGTATCGACTAGTATATTCGACGAATTCGGCGAGTATCCTTATATAAATTCAATGAATTCGATGTGTATACACGAGGAAACTCGACGATTTTTACTTGGCTGATTTCTAGGAGTTCGAAGATTATTCTCCAAGTAAATTCAACGGATTTGACGAGTGCTAGTAATAATATACGACGAATTCAACGAGTATCGATAGGTACACTCGACGAATTCGACGAGTATTCACAACTATACTCGACGAATTTTACTTAGGAAAATCTGTTCTTCTGAGTCCAGCCGTGTTAACCCAGAAATCGGCGATCCTTCCCAAGGTAGCCAGCTCGCTAGTCGTGGCCTGCTCCAGGTTCTCCCTGGAGGTCGCTGTTGGGTTTCTCTATGAGGATGGCACAACGCTTGTGCACGCAGCGGAAAAATAAACATCAAGAAAAACCCAAAGAGATGTGGATCGGGCTATGAACGTTGAATCAAGAAGTTAGCAAAACTAGACAAAAATTACCTCGGTGGCGTTGAGTCACAACTCAACGAAGATGCTCCAAATTTCTTCTTCCTGCTAGCGGCGAGTTCTACGTGGAATAATGTCCACGTTTCTGCAGAAGTCCACACGAGCGGGAGAACGCCGATCTATCCATCGCACGGATTATCGGGAAGGAGAAGACCGCACCTTGCTATTCCACGGACTGCTAGGTCCGCGCCAGGAAGAGCAGCACCAGCGACAGTCGCCGGAGAAGAGGAGGTCGACGGAGCGAACACGGCGGCGGAACTCTTCCGGCGGTGGGAATCGGGATCGGCGGAGCGAACGAGCGGAACTCTTCCGTCGGGTTCGATTCGCTACAGGAGAAAATCGCGAGCAATTTCCCGAAAACCCTAAGTGTCCTATTTATACCAAAGGTATAAATAAACCTAGGAAAATCGCTATCCGCAGACCACCCCGAAATAGGGTTCAGAATCGGCGAGTATCAATCGGTGAGAATCGGCGACAATCGGCGAGAATCACTGAGCAGGTTCGGCAAGAATCAATCATCGAGCATCATAATGGATCAGCGAGAATCAGAGTGCAATACTCGACGATTCTCGCCGATCGTCGAGCATGACTTGATGATACACGATGAACTCGTCGATCGTCGAGCCGCGGTCGACGATACATGTCGAAGTCGTCGATCGTCGAGAATCAGCATGTTGATTCTCGACGATTCTCGTCGATCGGCGAGAATCAAAGAGATGATTCTCGTCGATCGGCGGGAATCAGAAAGACGATTCTCGACGAATGCTATCGACCCTCGGACGACAATCTAACCAGCCTTCCAAGGCAACATTTGCCCAACCCGACGATCCTTTAAGGCAACACTTTGCCCACAACCCTATTCAGGTCGGTGATTGGTAACCTTTACCAACACAGTCAATCAACCAACTTCTCCACATCTCTTATGTGCGACCCTGCAGGCTCATATCGCGTTGGCAGTGAGATTACATGTTTGATCACTTTCAGATCATCATGGTAACTCTAACAGACTCCCACTTGATCTCGAAAGTATCAAAGCAAAAACCTCACAAACAATGAGCGGCATCTAGCAATGCATCATTGCTCCCCAAGCAATAAGAGTTTATAACTCATAAGCCTTTATGACCAATGTATCAGCGTTGTCTTTGTCCCTTTGTCCCTTACATCCGGAAAGAACTAGAGGCATGGACCGTGTCACCCTCGTAATAGCTCAATCCAAGTTTCTTGATCCAGGACGGACTTCCAGAGAATGGTGAGTCCAATATCACATATTGACTCAACCAAGCATGGCCATGCATTTCTCAGTCCAGTTCCATCAAGGGGCCCATGGATGCAACTCCTGTCATACAGGAGGACAAATCCCATATCTGCTCACACACAAATACCCAAATGATTCGTAACATGCCCAACAACCACCCTTATCATCAACCTTTCTCAAGGAAGACTTTAGATGGCATCAAAGCACGCTCTTCCTCACTTGATGAATGCTGTGACTTCAGGTCAAAGGATCACAACACCATTGTCAATTGAGACCTACTCGTGACACAATTGGATGACAATCCACAGAGCAGTCTCAGGTTGGGTCTGTCCAGTACAACTTGTTCACTAACAAGTACCCACGTGATGACTTGATATCACAATATCATGACCTGTGAGAACCGGTCATCAGTCAACACACGTGCTAGTCTCCATGTACCATCATCACCCTTAGCTTCTATGATGATACTCGACTAGGGACCTTTAAGAATGAAGCTTTTAATAAATCATGGGCTCTCACATTCAAGTCACGTACTTGATGTCCCATGGAAGCGAACATTCTCAGGGTATCTATTATGTTAACATTTAACTATCATATAGAAAAACATAATAAAAGAATTTGCCATTAATTGTAAAAGGAAAATTAGGTACACAGTTCATCATATGAACAAACAGCCAACAAAATACAAGATTACATGCAACCCACAAGATTCTCGCTAGAGTTGATCATTTAGGTATCGTATACCCATCGATCTAGTATGACCGTCATGCTTTCTCTGCGCGAGAGGCTTTGTCAGCGGATCCGCAATATTTTCCTCAGTCGGCACTCTGCAAATGTTTACATCTCCTCGTTCGACAATCTCACGAATAAGATGAAACCACCGAAGTATGTGCTTGGAGCGCTGATGAGATCTAGGTTCCTTAGATTGTGCAATTGCACCATTGTTATCACAGTAGAGAACTACGGGACCAACAATGCTAGGAACTACATCAAGCTCGCCGATGAATTTCCTAATCCATACAGCCTCCTTCGCCGCATTAGCTGCTGCGATATACTCGGCCTCTGTTGTAGAATCAGCAACCGTCTCTTGCTTGGAACTCTTCCAGCTCACAGCTCCTCCATTCAGGCAAAACACAAAACCTGACTGAGACTTGGAGTCGTCTCGATCAGTTTGGAAGCTAGCATCCGTGTAACCACTTACAACGAGCTCTTCATCTCCACCATACACCAAGAACACGTCCTTAGTCCTTCTCAAGTACTTCAGGATATTCTTGACTGCAATCCAGTGACACTCACCGGGGTCTGACTGATACCTGCTAGTCATGCTCAAAGCAAAGGAGACATCGGGTCGAGTACATAACATCGCGTACATAATTGATCCAATTGCCGAAGCATATGGAATCAACTTCATGCGGTCCTTATCTTCACAAGACTTTGGACACTGGTCCTTAGAGAGATTCACACCATGAGATATGGGCAAAAATCCTTTCTTGGACTCAAGCATGTTGAACCGCTTCAACACCTTTTCGATGTAAGTACTTTGGGTCAAACCCAGCAACTTCTTCGATCTATCTCTATAGATCTGAATACCGAGTATATAAGTCGCTTCACCCAAATCCTTCATTGAAAAGTAGTTCCCTAGGTTGTTCTTAACAACTTTCAGGGTAGGAATGTCATTCACAATCAACAGTATGTCATCTACATACAATATCAGGAAGACAACAATGCTCCCACTGATTCGCTTGTAAACACAAGGCTCATCTTCATTCTTGATGAAACCAAACTCTTTGATTTTCTCATCAAAACGAAGATTCCAACTTCGAGAGGCCTGTTTCTGTCCATAAATGGACTTATTCAGCTTGCATATTTTAGTGGCTTCATCTTGGGATACAAAACCCTCGGGTTGTGTCATATACACTTCCTCAAGGAGGTTTCCATTAAGGAAAGCCGTTTTGACATCCATCTGCCAGATCTCGTAGTCATAATACGCAGCAATAGCAAGCAATATCCTTATGGACTTTACCATAACAACAGGGGAAAAGGTCTCATCATAGTCAATACCATGAATTTGCTTGAAACCCTTAGCCACTAGTCGCCCTTTGAATGTCTGTACATTCCCATCCATGTCGGTCTTCTTCTTGAAGACCCACCTGCACCCTATGGGTCGTACCCCTTCAGGTGGTTCCACCAAGTTCCAAACTTGGTTTGCATACATGGAGTCCATTTTGGATTTCATAGCCTCAAGCCATTTGTCGGAGTCCGGTCCATCCATAGCCTCTTGGTAGGTTGCTGGTTCATCATCATGATCCATAAGCAACACATTACCTATTTGAGACACGAGAAATCCATATCTCTCAGGCTCAAACCTCGGTCTACCAGATCTACGTAGGACTTGTGTTCCCTGAGCAGGTTCTCTAGCTACAACATCTTGTAGTCCTGTCTCAGAATCCAATTCCGGTTCATTCACTACATGTGGTTCTTGAACTTCTTCAAGCTCTACCTTTTCAGTCTTTCTTGATAAGAACTCTTTCTCCAAGAAGACACCAGTCCTTGCGACAAACACTTTGCCCTCAGACGGTAGGTAAAAGTAATACCCTTTCGTTTCCTTAGGATATCCCACCAGATAACATTTATCCGATTTGGGTTCCAGCTTATCAGGCATTTGACGTCTCACGTATGCCTCACAGCCCCAAATTTTAATGAACGACATACTAGGACGCTTCCCAGTCCATATCTCATATGGTGTCTTCAGAACCGTTTTAGTTGGAGCGCGATTCAATGTCATTGCAGCAGTCTCTAAAGCAAAACCCCAAAAGGAAACAGACAAGTCTGCATGACTCATCATCGAACGTACCATGTCTAACAGAGTACGATTTCTCCTCTCAGACACACCATTATGTTGTGGTGTTCTAGGTGGAGTGAGCTGTGATACAATACCACACTCTTTCAGATGATCACGGAACTCATGACTCAGGTATTCGCCACCTCGATCAGATCGGAGTGCTTTAACCCTTTTACCCAACTGGTTTTCTACTTCATTCTTGAACTCTTTGAACTTTTCAAAGGTCTCGGATTTGCACTTCATAAGATACACATATCCGTATCTACTAAAATCATCAGTAAATGTAACAAAGTAGAAATACCCTCCTCTAGCCATGGAACTCATGGGTCCGCATACATCACTATGTACAACACCCAAGAGATCCTCAGCCCTCTCAGTATAACCAGTGAAAGGAGCTTTAGTCATCTTGCCTAACAAACAAGACTCGCATCGCTCAAATGATTCATAATCAAATGAGTCCAAAAGTCCATCTCTATGGAGCTTGGATATGCGCTTCTCGTTGATATGGCCCAAACGACAATGCCAGAGATACGTAGGGTTTGAGTCATTTGTTCTTAGTCTTTTATTGTTTTCTACATTACAGATCAGATGGTGCAAGTTCAAAACATAAAGACCATTAAACAATTGGGCTACAGCATAACAAACATCATTCTTAAATATAGAACAACAATTGTTCTTAATTATAAAAGAAAATCCAATCATGTCCAAACATGAAATAGATATAATGTTTCTAGTTATGGCCGGAACGAAATAACAATTATCAAGTTCTATTATAAGCCCACTAGGCAAAGAAAGACGATAAACCCCTACGGCTACAGCAGCAACTCTTGCTCCATTGCCGACGCGGAGGTCCACCTCCCCTTTACTCAGCAATCTTCTCCTTACCAGTTCCTGCACATTTGTACAAATGTGAGAACCACATCCGGTATCCAATACCCAAGATGAAGGAGCAGAAAGGTTTATCTCTATAACGTAAACATTTGAAGCGGAAGTCATACCTCCCCTCAATTTCTGCAGACCCTCAATGTATGAAGGACAGTTCCTCCTCCAATGACCAGCCTTGCCACAGTGGTGGCATTTCCCTTCCTTCACCGTGCTTTTCTTTTTCATCAGTGCTGAAGACTTGGGCTCAAGATATGACTTAGGTCCCACCTTCGTCTTCTTGGAACCCTTGGCTTTGCCCTTGCCCTTATGCACCATCAGTATGGGGCTGGCAGGCTTGGCCTTCTTCATGTTGATTTCGGCAGTTCTCAACATGCCTAGGAGTTCGGGCAGTGTCTTGTCTATCTCATTCATGTTGTAGTTCAAGACGAACTGCTCATAACTGTCCGGCAACGATTGCAGGATCAGATCCGTGGCCAACTCTTGACCAAGAGGAAAACCCAGCCTTTCAAGGTTCTCGATATACCCAATCATCTTGAGTACGTGAGTCCCTACTGAGTCTCGAACTCCCATCTTGCACTGAAACAACGCTTTCGTGATGTCGAACCTCTCTTGACGAGCCTGCCCTTGAAACATTTTCTTGAGATGCTCGTCAATCTCCTTGCACCCCATGTTTTCATTGTTGGGTACATTGATCAAATGTACCTGATTTGAAGAAGCCTCACCTAACTCAATGATATACATCAGAATGTATTTGATGTTTGTTTGAGTTACTTGTGCAGGTTAGGTATACACTGGACTGAAGCTGAAAATTTCTAAGTCCATGTGTCGACACCCAGAGGCAAAGTGTCGACACTTGAGAAAGCTTGTGTCGACACCTAGACATGCAGTGTCGACACTTGGAGTCATTGTGTCGACACCTGGGAAGAAGAGTCGACACCAGTCAGAAAGTGTCGACACTTGGAGCTGTGTCGACACTCAGTGTAGAAGAATGCAGAAAAGCTGTGTCGACACTTAGCAGAAGTGTCGACACCCAGAAGAGCTGTGTCTACACCAGAAAGTGTCGACACTTGAAGTGAGTGTCGACACTCAGCAAAAGTCTACAGATTCTAAGTACAAGTGTCGACACTCAACACAGTGTGTCGACACTATGCAGAAGACTCAGCACTAGAAGAAAGTGTCGACACTCAACACAATGTGTCGACACTTAGCTAAAGACTCAGTATTTGAAGAATGTGTCGACACTCAGCACAATGTGTCGACACACAATCAGAAGAGTCAACACTTAGCAAAGAACAGAAAATTTGTAAAATATTCTAAGTATAAGTGTCGACACTAAGGGAATGTGTCGACACTCAGCTGAAGAATCAAGAATGAAGACTTGTGTCGACACCAAGAAGCAGTGTCGACACTTGACAGTTTCAACACATGAAGATGTGTCGACACAAAGGAGATGTGTCGACACTTAGAAGAATACAGTTAAAGGATGAAGTACAAGTACTTGTGTCGACACTTAATTTCAGTGTCGACACATGCAGAAGAAACTGTGTCGAGACATACAAGGAATTGTGTCGACACCTTGTAGACTTGTGTCGACACTTACACAACATGTGTCGACACTTGGTCTATAAGTGTCGACACTTAAGAACAGAAAGTCTCGACACTAACTGACAGTTAGAGAATTTCAAGAAGTGACTGGTTGACATGACAGCTGCCAATCCAGCCGGTCTATAGCAACTGTCAGAGAAGTCAAAAGTCTGTTATAAACCGGATCAGCCGGTTACCATGAAGGAAGCCTATAAATAGGCACCCACAGTTTACAAAAAAAAAAGTGAAGTTGTTAAGTGGTTAAGTTGTTCACAATCATTACTTGTTGTGAGAATAATTGAAGTGGTTGATCAGATTAAATCAAGAAGTGATACATAGAGGATCATCACAAGAAGATCAGGCAGTCCAACTGCAGATCTAAGTAGTTGGAGAGAGAGAGCTCCAACTAAGGATTCAGTCTTTGGAACTAAGGCTGAGAAGAACAATTCAGAGTCATCTGGATTTCAAGAAGCAGAGATCAAGGATCAACTGCAGAAGATTCAGACTAATTCAGTTCTACTCAAGAAGCTTTGAAGAAAGCTAAGTCAGTTTGGATCAAGCTGAGTTCTTCCAAGAACTCTTCAAGAAACTCTCAACTCCTCTCATCCTTTCTGAGTTGTAGAGTTAGCATTTGTAATTTCTATTTTAAACTTGTAAGATCCATTGGATCTGAGTGATTGTAAGCCTATTTTATAAAGGCTGAGGGTAGGGCTTGGTGCCTGAGTGTAGGAGTTGAAGAACTCTGAGTGTAGGCCTTTAATTGGCTGAGTGTAGGCCTGGGTGGCTGAGTGTAGGCCTTTTGGCTGAGTGTAAGGCTTTGGGCCTGAGATAGGAACCTTGTTGGGTTCTGAGCTAGTGGAGAAGTTTGGCCGAATCTAGTACACTGCTAGATAGGCGAAGGGGGAAAGTGGATGTACCCAAAGATTGGGGAACCACTATAAAATTAGTGTGTCTGCTGTGCTGTGAATGTACTGTGTTGAGAATTGCTGTGTGCTGTGATAACTTATTCAGAAATCTGTGTTATAAACTGTTGACTGTCAAACAAAAGTTAGAAAAGGATTAGGTCACCTATTCACCCCCCCCCCCTCTAGGTGTTTAGGTACCATATCTTTCAAGTGGTATCAGAGGGAGGTTCCTCAAAATCAGGACTAACTGTCTGAGGAGATCCAGTTTGGCAGATAAAGATTCAGTCTGAACACAGTTTCAAGAAAATCAAGAAATATGGGGTCTTCAGAGAATCATAAGGAGTTGGGTTCAATGAAACTACCTATATGCAGAAAAGAGATCTTTGGGATCTGGAAAGAGAGGGTTAGGCTTTTTATGGAAGCCTCTGACCCTAGGATATACATCACAGTCAAAGAAGGGCCATATGTGCCCATGAAGATTTCAGTATTGGATGCAAATCAGAGGACTCCAAAGGATTTCTCTGAAATGACCAAGGATGAGATTGTCCTAGCAACCATGGACAAAAGAGCACAGAATATAATAGTTAGTGCAATTGATGATGCCACCTTCCAGAACCTTATTCACTGTAAAACTGCAAAAGAAATGTGGGACACCCTCATTGTCTATATGGAAGGTTCTGAAGAAGTAAGGCAAGATAGGAAGTCCTTGCTTAATCAAGAATATGAAAGCTTTAGGCAAGGAAGAGGGGATAGCATCACTGAATGCTACAAGAAATTTTATAGAATTGTAAATGAACTCATGTCATATGGAAGAGAGTTCACAAACTATGAGTTGAATGATAAATTCTTAAGGTCCCTCACCAAAGACTGGGACACCAAGATCTGTGCCATCAGAGAAATGGCAAAGTTGGGAGAAATTCCTCCTCCCACACTTTTTGGCAAGTTGTTATCTTATGAGATGCAATTGTCAGTGAGAAAAGAAGAAGAAAAGTCAACAAGGACTGAATACAGAGAAAAGACTGTTGCCTTTAAGTCAGATGTACCCAGAAAGAGCAGGACCAAGTCATCAACTCCTCCTCCTGAGGTAGTTGAATCAGAATCTGAAGAGTCAGAAAGTACAAAATCTACAAGCAGTGAAAGTGATGAAGACTTTGCTGCATTCACCAGACATTTTCAGAAGTTCCTTAAGAAGAAACAGTGGAGGTCTAGACCTTCATCTTCCAAAGGGAAAGAGGTTCAGTATCAGGAAAAGAAGCCTTCAAAGAAGGACAAGAAAAGGACCAAGACTAGTAAGGCAACTGGATCCAAAATAATTTGTTACTGCTGCAATAGACAGGGCCATGTTATTGCAGACTGCCCTGAAAGAAGGAAGGAATCCAGTGACAAAAAGAAAACTCACTTCAAAGGAAAGAAGGAAAGTCCTTTGTTGCAAAGAATGAGAAGACTCTTTCAGATATGTCTTCTTCAGACACAGAGACAGATGTTGAAGCCTATATTGGGCTATTTGCTGAAGAAGAAGAAGAGTTTATGCAGATCATGGAATCTATCTATGAGCAAGAAGACTGTCAAAGCCAAGGACTGATGGCTTTGACTGAAAGTACCAAAAACCTGGAGCAGCCAGGACCCAGTCAGGTACAAGGTTTAACTCAAAGTTCTGATTCCAGCTCTAGTTCAGAGTCAGATTATTCTTCATCAAGTGATGAGAATATATCTGAGTCTGAGGGAGATATTCATCAACTCCTAGATGAATATCAAGTACTATTGCAAGCCTATAAGAAAAGCAAGACCCTAGCCAAAAATTTGGCCAAGGAGATTGCTGATCTCAAGGCAGCTGCAATAGATTATGAGAAGAATTATGATCAAAAACTGAATGAAGTGGCCAGGCTGAAACACATTACTGTAATTCAGATGGGTACTATTACATTTAAGAATGATCAAATTAAGAAACTGGAGATTAATCTTCAGAAGGAGAGAGAGCTAGCAGCTAGGTATTCAAAACCTAAATCAGTGCTACCCTTGATTGATGATTTTGTTCATCATAAAGGAAAGACTGGACTGGGTTTTGTTAATCCAGCTAGGACTGTTCAGGATCAGTCCAAGTCCAAGGGCAAAGCCCCAACATTCAACAAGACTGCTGTAGTTAAGACAGCTAAGTCAGAACCTAAGCAAAGGTACAACAAATTTGAATGTTGGTGCTGTGGCAAGGTTGGCCACTTTGCTTTGGATTGTTGGCACAATGCCAGTGCCAAGTTGAGTAGCAAGTTACCTGTTGGAAAGACAGCAGGTAGCTATGTCAATTTGCAAACTAACAATCACCAAGGACCCAAGTTTACTTTGGGTTCTAAGGTTCATTAATTTGTTTTGCAGGAGAATCCAAGTGGCCATACCCCTACATGGTACTTGGATAGTGGATGTTCCAGACACATGACTGGAACTAGGGGACTACTGAAGGACTACATCCCTATCAAAAATGGTCCAAAGGTGACCTTTGGTGGTTCTGAAAAAGGAATCATCAAAGGGTTTGGTAACATTTCTTCTAACCTTGTTACCATTACTCAAGTGGCTTATGTTAAAGGTTTGAAACATAACCTCATTAGTATAAGTCAATTAAGTGATGTAGGGTATGACATCTCATTTGTTAAAAATGGTTGTCATATCAAGAGGTCAAGTGATCAAAAGATCATTTTGACAGGTTATAGGAAGAGAAATGTCTATTGTTTAGACATTATGGTTGAGAACAATAGTTCTCCAGTTTGTCTTGTAGCTGATGAGACAGTCTCTCAATGTGTCAAGTGGCACAAGAGGCTTGCTCATCTTAATTACAAGACTATTGGCAAACTCTTTAGTAAAGAGTTAGTGAGGAATGGTCCTCAAGTTAAGTGTGTCAAAGATGGCATTTGCTCAGCTTGTCAAAAGGGCAAGCAGACTAAATCCACCTTTAGAAGCATTGACAACAAGGATGCTGTGAGGTGTTTATACCTCTTGCATATGGATCTATTTGGTCCAATGCCAGTTCACAGCTTAGGTAGGAAGGTCTACACCTTTGTAGTTGTTGATGACTACTCAAGGTTTTCCTGGGTGTTCTTCTTAAAGCAGAAATCTGAAACACCTAGTGTCTTCCACAGTTTTGTTAAGCAAATTCAGAATGAATTAAACTGTACAGTGGTCAAAATTAGAAGTGACCATGGTACAGAGTTTCAATCTGAAAGCATGACAAAATTATGTGAAGACTATGGGATATTTCAAGAATTCTCTTCACCTAGAACACCTCAGCAAAATGGCATTGCTGAAAGGAAAAATAGAACCTTGATAGAGGCTGGTAGAACCCTATTAAGTGATTCATCACTGCCAGAATATTTCTGGGCTGAAGCAGTAAACACTGCATGCCATGTGATAAATAGGGCTACCATCACTAAAAGGTTAAACAAGACCCCCTATGAAGTAGTGAAAGGCAGGAAACCAAATCTATCCTATTTCAGGATTTTTGGTTGTAAATGCTTCATACTTAACAATGGGAAGTCTTACTTAACTAAGTTTGCTGCCAAATCCCAAGAGGGAGTGTTTGTTGGGTACAGCAGTAATAGTAAGGCTTATAGAGTCTACAACTTGACTACACAAGTTGTAGAGGAGTCTGTGCATGTAGTTTTTGATGAGTCACAACTAATTAACAATGAGTTGTCTAGTAGTGTGTGCAGCCCCTCAGGTCTTTCTAAGAAGATGGACAAGCTAACCATGGAAGATGTACCTGCTGCAAGACAGCAAGAAGAAGAAGATGGCTCATGTCCAGGGGGAGAACTACATGTACCAGAAGCTGAAGAAGTACAACCAGAAGTAAGGATGCCTCCAGCCAACAGACATCTAAGAGATCATCCAGTGGAGCTGATCATTGGAGATCCAAGACAAGGTGTTCAGACAAGGAGCAGAAATCAGAATGCTGCAGTATATTCAAGTTTTCTGTCTCAAATAGAACCAAAGAAATTTGAAGAAGCAATACAAGATCCACAGTGGACTGAAGCTATGCAGGAAGAGCTAAACCAGTTCAAGAGGTGCAAGGTTTGGGACTTGGTTCCTAAGCCTAAAGATCACAATGTGATAGGAACAAAATGGATCTACAGAAATAAGTTAGATGAACAAGGAGTCATCATTAAGAATAAGGCAAGATTGGTTGCAAAAGGATATAGGCAAGAAGAAGGTATTGATTTTGATCAAACCTTTGCTCCAGTAGCCAGACTGGAAGCCATCAGGATGTTCTTGGCCTATGCAACCTACCAAGGATTCAAAGTATACCAAATGGATGTGAAGTCAGCATTCCTTAATGGTAATTTAAAAGAAGAAGTATATGTGGAGCAGCCTTCAGGTTTTGTTGATCCTACTCTTCCACATTATGTCTATAGACTTAGGAAAGCATTGTATGGGTTAAAGCAAGCTCCTAGAGCTTGGTATGAAACCCTATCTAGTTTCCTCATTGAGAACAAGTTCACAAGGGGGAAAATAGATAAGACTCTATTCCTTAGGGAATCTAGAGGCAAAGTAATACTTGTCCAAATATATGTAGATGACATTATATTTGGGTCTACTGAAAGTAGCCTTTGCAAAAAGTTTGCAAAGCTTATGCAGAGTCAATTTGAAATGAGTAGTATGGGAGAGCTGAAGTTTTTCTTGGGTCTCCAAGTTAAACAGACTGAAAGTGGATTATCCATATGTCAGTCTAAGTTCACCCTAGAACTCATAAGGAAATATGGTATGGATTCCTCCAGTACCATGAAGACTCCTATGGGGTCAAGTATGTCTCTAAGCAAGGATGATGCAGGGAAACCTGTGGATGAAACCTTGTATAGAGGGATAGTTGGCTCCCTACTTTACTTGACTGCAAGTAGACCTGACATTATGTATGCTACATGTGTTTGTGCCAGGTATCAAGCCTGCCCTAAAGAGTCTCACTTGACTGCAGTCAAGAGAATCTTGAGATATCTAAAGGGCACACCTTATCTAGGCCTCTGGTACCCTAGGAATGGAGATTTTGATCTAACAGGCTATTCAGATGCAGACTTTGCAGGATGCAAAGAAGATAGAAAGAGCACAACTGGATCCTGTCAATTCCTAGGTGGAAGACTCATTTCATGGAGTAGTAAGAAGCAAACCAGTGTGGCCATCTCCACAGCTGAGTCAGAATATGTAGCTGCAGGAAGTTGCTGTGCTCAACTTCTGTGGATTCAACATCAGCTAGAAGACTATGGATGTCAGGTAAGTAGAACTCCACTTTATTGTGATTCTACTAGTGCTATTTCCATAGCTAATAATCCTGTATCACATAGTAGAACTAAACATATTGAGATTAAATATCACTTTCTTAGGGAGCATGTAGAAAGAAATGATATTGCACTTGAATATGTTAAAACAGATAATCAGATAGCTGATATGTTCACTAAGCCCTTAGAAGAAGCTAAGTTTAATAGGTTCAAAATTGAACTAGGTATGATAAACTTAGACTAAGTATACAGAACAAAAATTGGCTAAGTAAAAAGGTGTCGACACATAGACAAGTCTATGTCGACACAGAATAGTAAGTGTCGACACTTCAGGAAAATGGTGTCGACACATCTAGGAAGTTTGTGTCGACACTTCAGAATGTTAGTGTCGACACATGTCGAGTAGGTGTCGACACATCCAATAAAGTGTCGACACTTAAGTTTTACTCAGAATTTTTCTAAGTAAAGTCTCGACACATGTCGAGTATAGTGGTGTCGACACTTAACCAAGTGTCGACACATAAAATCTGTTGACTAAATTTGTGTCGACACATGAGTGTCGAGACATTATAAGTAAGTGTCGACACTTATTGACAGTGTCGACACATCATTAGAAATTCATCCCGCCTGTTCGTCTTCAAACAAGAAAGGTATAAATAGGGTTCTGTTTGTGTTTGTCGACACGCTTTCAAAGTTTCGAGACCTAAACTCTTGTGTCGACATTTCTCTCTTCTCAAGACTAAATCTTCAAACCCTAATGGCTCCCAAGCTGGAAGAGAACGTCAACGAGGGCTATGAGCTCGTGCGAGGCGCCTTCGACGACAGTGATCAGGAATTCAAATCAGTGATAACCCTAATTGCCAATTCAGGATTGGAGTTCTTGGTTTCAGAACCAACGAAAATCTGGAAGAAGGAAGTCATTGAATTCCTTTCTGGTGCGTCCATAGATGACTCAGGCTTCAGGATTAAGTCAAGGGTGCATGACACCAAGGTCAAACTATCACCCAAATCTTTAAGAAAGGTACTTCAGCTACCTAAGATTCAAGAAGAAGAGGAAGTAACAGCTTCTAAGACCAGGGAAGCTCTTACTTGGTGTGGACTGGATCCAAAGATGAAAGTGGGATCAGTCTTCAACAGGAAGGGGATGAACAATCAAGGCAAATTCCTGTCTGAAGTTGTAGGCAAGGTTCTTCTAAGCAAACCAGGAGGGCATGACAGGGTGTCAGCCTCTATGTTTAATATCATGACCAGAATCATCTTCACTCTGAAGACAGATTGGTCAATGGTGGTTTATGAGAAAGTAAAGGAAAGCCTGAAAAAGCCCAATCTGGGCAGGATAATAAGTCTCTACCTGGCTGGATCAATTCCAGAGGTAATGAGCTCTGCTGCAGGATCTAAGATTAATCATATGAGGAGAATGGACTCCAGAATATTCTCTAGATGGGAAAGGGTGCTGGTGTCAAAGGACTTGGCCACCCCTGAGAAACAAGCTTCTAAGAGAGACTCTCCTCCCAGGAAAAAGAGAAAGACTGCTGCTGTGCCTCAAGAGTCCTCAAGCAGCTCAGGCAGTGAAGAACATGTGGTCTTCACTCCTGAAAGTCCAGTAGATGAGGCTGCAGAGAAGACACCTGCTCCTCAGGAGGCAGCTGACATTCAGGGGGAGCTTCCAGGTGTAGCACAACCATCTACATTGGAGAGTGAACAAGCCACCCTCCTCATTCAAGAGGTACTTACTGACCTTAATACATTAGATTTTTCTGTAATAGATTCTGAATTGTCTGATGTCCATCAGCCAAATCAGCCAGCAAACCAAGAACCAGATGTTGTTCTTCCAGACACATCTGTTGTGATACCTGATACAGTAGTAGAAGAACCAAGTACATCTCCTGCACAGTCTCCAGCAGAATATACAATGGAAGATCTCTTTTTGAACTTAGATCAAGAAGATTTTGATATGGAAAAGACTGCTGCTGATGCAGTGAAGGATGCTGTTGCTGAGGGGGAGACTTTGGATATTCAAGAAGAGCCTATCAGGCTAGATACTGAGAAGGCACAAGATGTGCATACTGAAAAACCATCCAGCCCTAAGGATAGGGTGGATATAGCAAGTACATCTGAATCTGAAGATGATGAAGCTGAGCAAGCTCAGAAAAAGAAGTTCTTTGTATTCAAGAGAAGGAGCCAGAGCTATAAGAAGGCTCTACAAACAGTTGCTCAGCATTCCTTAGTTCAACAATCACCATCCACTGATTACAGTGCTCTATTGCTTGCCTTGCAAATCAAGATGGATGAACAAAGGAAGGCCTTGGAAACTTATGTTGATGAAGGACACAAAGCTCTCCAATCTGATCTGGGACAGGAAATGAAGTCAATAAGGTTTGAAATGAACCTTAATAAAAAGGAGATGACTGATAATTTTACAAAGGGTGCTCATGCTGTGGTATATCTGGCTAAACATCAAGAAACCATTAAAGAAAAAGTGGATGATATAGCACTCAAGCAAGGCTATGTGCTGGAAAATCAGTTGAGAATGAATGATAATCTGACTGCATCTCACAATGCAATAGTCACTGAAATCAAGAAAAAGTCTGATGAACCATCAACCTCCACTGCTGCTGCCAAGGCTGATTTTGATAAGATATTTCAAGCAGAGATTGCTGCTGTCCAGACTGCAATCAAAGACTCACAGAAGGTCATTTCAGAACAGCTTACAAAGCTTAGACCTTTCTTTAAAGAGGGCATAAGGTATTTGGATAGCCAAATTAGATTCCAGAAAGATGATGTGAGAGATCATGTGGCCCAAGAAGTCATAAAGGGGGAGAGAGTGTTAGTCAAGGCCAGTTCTGAGCATGCAAAATGGATTTCAAATTCTATCAGGGCTACACTTGGATATCCTCCCCTGTGTGATGACAATGAAGTGGCTGAATCTGGTATTCAAACTGCATATCTTGGAGGTGAGCAACAAGCAGTGGCTGATGTAATCTATCCACCTCCAGACTTTGAAATGATTCATGCAGATATTAGCACAATGTATAGTCCACCTGCTGGCAAGCCTAATATTATTCTGGAAAAGGTTGTTCAACCTATCACAGCTGCAATGCAAGAGGTTTTGGACAAGGAAGAAGAAACTAGGCTGTCAAAGAAGAAGTTTAGGGAAATTGCTGAGCAAAAGCCAGATTTTGAACAATGGAGCCCTACTTCTAGAAACATAATTCTCACAGCCTGGAAAGCTGCCAAGGACAATGCCCATGAGAGGAACAAGTGGTTCTCAGAGGCTGAATGGAGAAAGCATGAGAGTAGGCAGGAAGCAATTGTCCAATTTAGAAGGAAGGCTAAGTTAGGAAAGCTACCTCCAACAGCTGTGGAGCCTAGCAAGTACTTTCCTAAGCCCTATCATTATTTTGAAAGACAAAAGATCAAGGCTGAAGAACAGAAGAAGAAGGACTCTAAAGGGAAGAAGACTGCTGAAGCTGAGCCTGCTGCTGCTGCTGCTGTGAAAGCTCAAGTTAAAGCTGGAAAAGGCATTGTTATTAAAGAACCTGATCAGCACTAGATTAGGAATTAACTTGATGCTTGTTGTAATCTGTTGAGTGAAAAACATTGTAATACTTCATTGAAAATGTATAAGGAACATTATTGGAACAGAATATTAAATATAGTATGAATGTTCTGAAATATGTGTGTTTCTTAATTGTTCTGCAATGTTTTAATAAGTATACATGTGTGCTTTATTACATGTTCAAGTTTACCCTGTTGACATTTATATGTTTTACATCATTTTGTAATTTTTAATTATGAGTGGTGTATATCATTGACTAAGGGTTATGACTTCTCCAAATAGGGGGAGATTGTTGGGTACATTGGTCAAATGTACCTGATTTGAAGAAGCCTCACCTAACTCAATGATATACATCAGAATGTATTTGATGTTTGTTTGAGTTACTTGTGCAGGTTAGGTATACACTGGACTGAAGCTGAAAATTTCTAAGTCCATGTGTCGACACCCAGAGGCAAAGTGTCGACACTTGAGAAAGCTTGTGTCGACACCCAGACATGCAGTGTCGACACTTGGAGTCATTGTGTCGACACCTGGGAAGAAGAGTCGACACCAGTCAGAAAGTGTCGACACTTGGAGCTGTGTCGACACTCAGTGTAGAAGAATGCAGAAAAGCTGTGTCGACACTTAGCAGAAGTGTCGACACCCAGAAGAGCTGTGTCTACACCAGAAAGTGTCGACACTTGAAGTGAGTGTCGACACTCAGCAAAAGTCTACAGATTCTAAGTACAAGTGTCGACACTCAACACAGTGTGTCGACACTATGCAGAAGACTCAGCACTGGAAGAAAGTGTCGACACTCAACACAATGTGTCGACACTTAGCTAAAGACTCAGTATTTGAAGAATGTGTCGACACTCAGCACAATGTGTCGACACACAATCAGAAGAGTCAACACTTAGCAAAGAACAGAAAATTTGTAAAATATTCTAAGTATAAGTGTCGACACTAAGGGAATGTGTCGACACTCAGCTGAAGAATCAAGAATGAAGACTTGTGTCGACACCAAGAAGCAGTGTCGACACTTGACAGTTTCAACACATGAAGATGTGTCGACACAAAGGAGATGTGTCGACACTTAGAAGAATACAGTTAAAGGATGAAGTACAAGTACTTGTGTCGACACTCAATTTCAGTGTCGACACATGCAGAAGAAACTGTGTCGAGACATACAAGGAATTGTGTCGACACCTTGTAGACTTGTGTCGACACTTACACAACATGTGTCGACACTTGGTCTATAAGTGTCGACACTTAAGAACAGAAAGTCTCGACACTAACTGACAGTTAGAGAATTTCAAGAAGTGACTGGTTGACATGACAGCTGCCAATCCAGCCGGTCTATAGCAACTGTCAGAGAAGTCAAAAGTCTGTTATAAACCGGATCAGCCGGTTACCATGAAGGAAGCCTATAAATAGGCACCCACAGTTTACAAAAAAAAAAGTGAAGTTGTTAAGTGGTTAAGTTGTTCACAATCATTACTTGTTGTGAGAATAATTGAAGTGGTTGATCAGATTAAATCAAGAAGTGATACATAGAGGATCATCACAAGAAGATCAGGCAGTCCAACTGCAGATCTAAGTAGTTGGAGAGAGAGAGCTCCAACTAAGGATTCAGTCTTTGGAACTAAGGCTGAGAAGAACAATTCAGAGTCATCTGGATTTCAAGAAGCAGAGATCAAGGATCAACTGCAGAAGATTCAGACTAATTCAGTTCTACTCAAGAAGCTTTGAAGAAAGCTAAGTCAGTTTGGATCAAGCTGAGTTCTTCCAAGAACTCTTCAAGAAACTCTCAACTCCTCTCATCCTTTCTGAGTTGTAGAGTTAGCATTTGTAATTTCTATTTTAAACTTGTAAGATCCATTGGATCTGAGTGATTGTAAGCCTATTTTATAAAGGCTGAGGGTAGGGCTTGGTGCCTGAGTGTAGGAGTTGAAGAACTCTGAGTGTAGGCCTTTAATTGGCTGAGTGTAGGCCTGGGTGGCTGAGTGTAGGCCTTTTGGCTGAGTGTAAGGCTTTGGGCCTGAGATAGGAACCTTGTTGGGTTCTGAGCTAGTGGAGAAGTTTGGCCGAATCTAGTATACTGCTAGATAGGCGAAGGGGGAAAGTGGATGTACCCAAAGATTGGGGAACCACTATAAAATTAGTGTGTCTGCTGTGCTGTGAATGTACTGTGTTGAGAATTGCTGTGTGCTGTGATAACTTATTCAGAAATCTGTGTTATAAACTGTTGACTGTCAAACAAAAGTTAGAAAAGGATTAGGTCACCTATTCACCCCCCCCCCCTCTAGGTGTTTAGGTACCATATCTTTCACTCATGTTGCTTCTGAAGCTCAGAGTTCATGGTGGCAAGCATAAGACATTCGACATCCAAAGCATCGTCAGTATACTTCTTATAAATATCCTTCTCAGCACGGGAAGAGTTCCCGGTCGGCACCTCGGGGGCTTCTTCTTCCAAGATATAGAGCTTTCGCTCCTGCCTGAGAACAATTCTCAGGTTCCTGTACCAGTCCATGTAATTTGTCCCACTGAGCTTATCCTTCTCAAGGATGGCTCTCAGAGACAATGTGGAGTGTGAAACACTTGCCATGGAATTCTACAAGAATTTATGCAGAATAAAATCAGTACCAAATTTCAAATACAATTTATTTTAATTTGGACTTCAATTAAAATACTCCCACTATTTTATTCGAAATGATAGCCCTCACTAACAAATCGGAGAGTTCATGCGAGCTACTCTCTTAGTGGACAAGATCCGTATTTCACCAACACTATGAGTCCGCTTTGGCGTTCCTCTCACGATGCGGTTATTTAGGTAGGCAACGCTTGCCAATTGCATCCTCATGCAATTCTTGTATGGTTGGTGAATAACTCCTTATTCGCATCCATCATATGGTGCATGCCAACCCTATGCCTCTAGGCACTCAACCTTTGAGGTCACCTAGTTAAGTATGACCCGATGTCGACAGTGGGATATCACAATTATCCGCTCGCACCCTTACCAAGATAGATTAATGCATCTTGCTTTGGCAAGCCCACACTTCATCGATCGAGGCAGGAAGAGTGTCATCCATCGGAAGGCATCCGAACACTTAATATTAGATGAAGGGATTTTTCAATTATAGGTTAACAATTAACCATGATCAATATTTGATCAATGTGCACATCCAAAGAAAAACAAAATTCTTCTAAAACCACATGCATCCCTTATGTGCACATCCTAACACCATCAACAATTGATAGAAGGAAGGGCTAAATCTGAACATCCGGAAATTTCCAAATCCTCAGATTTACATGCATTGGACAAAGGCAAAGACAACTCAACTTAAAGCAGTAGACAAGCTCATCTCTCTATGTTGGATTCACAATCCAAAACATACTCGAGGGATGGTTACTGCTAAGGAGACAACAATTTCTAACACTTAGAAATTCTCACGAAATCCCAGACGTTCTTGGAGGAGACCAAGACTAAATCTAGACATTTAGAACACTTCTAAATCCCTAGGTTTACACGCACTGGAATAACAAACTTCCAAAACAACGATCATGGCCGAAACCTCGCTTTGATACCACTGTTGGGTTTCTCTATGAGGATGGCACAACGCTTGTGCACGCAGCGGAAAAATAAACATCAAGAAAAACCCAAAGAGATGTGGATCGGGCTATGAACGTTGAATCAAGAAGTTAGCAAAACTAGGCAAAAATTACCTCGGTGGCGTTGAGTCACAACTCAACGAAGATGCTCCAAATTTCTTCTTCCTGCTAGCGGCGAGTTCTACGTGGAATAATGTCCACGTTTCTGCAGAAGTCCACACGAGCGGGAGAACGCCGATCTATCTGTCGCACGGATTATCGGGAAGGAGAAGACCGCACCTTGCTATTCCACGGACTGCTAGGTCCGCGCCAGGAAGAGCAGCACCAGCGACAGTCGCCGGAGAAGAGGAGGTCGACGGAGCGAACACGGCGGCGGAACTCTTCCGGCGGCGGGAATCGGGATCGGCGGAGCGAACGAGCGAAACTCTTCCGTCGGGTTCGATTCGCTACAGGAGAAAATCGCGAGCAATTTCCCGAAAACCCTAAGTGTCCTATTTATACCAAAGGTATAAATAAACCCAGGAAAATCGCTATCCGCAGACCACCCCGAAATAGGGTTCAGAATCGGCGAGTATCAATCGGTGAGAATCGGCGACAATCGGCGAGAATCACTGAGCAGGTTCGGCGAGAATCAATCATCGAGCATCATAATGGATCGGCGAGAATCAGAGTGCAATACTCGATGATTCTCGCCGATCGTCGAGCATGACTTGATGATACACGACGAACTCGTCGATCGTCGAGCCGCGGTCGACGATACATGTCGAAGTCGTCGATCGTCGAGAATCAGCATGTTGATTCTCGACGATTCTCGTCGATCGGCGAGAATCAAAGAGATGATTCTCGTCGATCGGCGGGAATCAGAAAGACGATTCTCGACGAATGCTATCGACCCTCGGACGACAATCTAACCAGCCTTCCAAGGCAACATTTGCCCAACCCGACGATCTTTTAAGGCAACACTTTGCCCACAACCCTATTCAGGTCGGTGATTGGTAACCTTTACCAACACAGTCAATCAACCAACTTCTCCACATCTCTTATGTGCGACCCTGCAGGCTCATATCGCGTTGGCAGTGAGATTACATGTTTGATCACTTCCAGATCATCATGGTAACTCCAACAGTCGCGACATCCAAGGATGGCCAGAAAGGCTTCTCTGTCCGCTCAGGCCGCAGGGCTTGGGCGGTCTCAGCGGTCTGACCGCCCAGGTCGCGCAGCGTTCCCTTGGTCGGCAGGAGCCGCAGACTGCTTCCTCAGTCCGCCCCTGCAGGCCGCACCCTTTGTTCAGCTAACCGCCTCAATCTTCTCTCCATCCCGACAGATGACAACAAACTTTGGCGGACTCGGATACCTCTCCGCCCAGACCGGCAGTAAGACGTTCTCTTTGCAGGAGTTAGTCTCCTTCAGCCCGCTCCTGCTGGTCGCACATCAAACAAACCAGACCGCCACATTGTCAATAGGCCTGTCTCCAGGCCGCCCATCATCAGTAGCGCCGACAACCCGCTAGATCGCCGAGTAGTAAGAATGGAGACCTGACCATATGCCGCCAGCTAGAAACACCCGGGTTCCATTTCGCCAGCATGCGCGACCTGCCACGTCGCCAAGCCCAGGCCGCCCAGCAGGGGAGGCAAGCCGTTCCGTTCAACAGGCGACGGACTTCAGCAGAAGTCATGACCTGCCTCCTCAGTCCGCCAGGTCGCCCAAGTCGACCGGCGCGAACACTGACAGCCTGCGGACTCCATCTCAGTCCACCCAAGAGCCTGGACTTGCTCTAGCTCTCAGCATTGATCTCGTCCAGCGCGGGCTGGGCGGAGTCGCCCCTCAGTTCGACCCTTCAGTCCGCATGCGTTGATGCCCCAGCTCTAGCTTCTTAGCAGCTGGCGGCCTCGCCTCTACTCAGCGGCAGAGGTGGACTCGGCCTATCCACCGCGGACACGGCGGATTCGCTGTGCATCCCGCCGTTCAACATCAGCTTCCAACAACCGCTTTTCGACAATGGGCGGATATTCTCCTCAGCCCGCACAGCTTGGCGCGGGCTCGCTCAGCGCAGCAGGGGCGGACTCTTCCCAGTCCGCTAGCAGCAGAACCAGCTCCAGATGCAAGTCCCAGACCGCACGGCCTGGCGCGGACTCGGCGGACTCCGTTCTCTACTCGCACAAGTTACCGACTCACCGGGGGTAACGTCACCGAAAGTCGTTACCTCCTCAGGCCTATAAATAGCCCCCCATACCTCTCATGCTCGAGAAGGCTCTCACGCTCGAGGGCACCCAATGACAAGCTCAAGTCTTCAACCCCTACGGACTCCATTTCTCAGTCCACCCCCTCTCTTCAGCAAACCGTGCGGCCTGCCCACCTGATTCCTCAGTCCGTGCGGCCTCCTTTCTTGCACTTTCTTTCCTTAGCCGCCAGCTTCCCCCAATGTACCCTTTATTTGCTTTCCATGTAAAGGTGTAGCACAAGCTGTAATACTCAATATTAATCAAAGGAAAGCCCGTCGCAAGAGTGGCATTTAAGCCGTGGCGGGCGAAGTCTGTTGTTGTCGCTGCTAGCGACCCCTCTCTTCTCCTCAGCTCAACTCTCTCACCATCAACCTCCAAGCACAACCGTCAAAGTAACCGTCTGCTCGATAGCTCCTGATCAACCTTCCCAACCAACTCCACATTCGGATCAACACCCTTCTCTCCTCTATCCCCGCAGTCCTTGAACAAGCGTTTTCTCTACTCTCGAGCACTCAGAAGTTTTCTCCTCTCCTCTATCCCCGCAACCATCAACCTCTTCACCTTGCCCGCGAGACCGAACACACCCCGTTAGCTGCTGGTGTCCGCGACAACCCTCTATCTCTTCCCTCATCCATTTTCGTGCATCAACAGTTCACACGCGACCTTCAGATCCGAACAGACGGTGAACACCGACAGTTAGCCATGTCAGATCATCGTTCAGCCGAGAACCTTGCTCAATCAAGTCCTAGTGATCATCCTCTCTGGGAGGCCTTGGAGCAATCACGTCGTGAAAATGCCCAGCAATTTCAAACAATCAACCAAATTCTTACTGCAATCACGCAGCGATTAGACACACAATCTGCAGCAGCTCCAGTTGCACCAGCTGCTCCAGTCAATCCAATGCCAACATTGGAGAATCAACAAGCTTATCCTCCGGCTTACCCACCGGTCTATCCTCCTCCTCACACACCAACCTTTCCGCAAGGGCCTGCAGACCCCTTGCGACCTCAGAATGATGAGTTTACAGCTCGTCAAAACTTCTCCCGGGAAGCTGCCCGGGGAAGTCCAGCAGGATTTCTGAACTTTCAGGGAACTCATCCTTACCCATCAGCTCCTGTCTTTGCTCCTCCTACAACAGCTTTTCCTTTCTATCCTGCTTCTTTTGCAACTACAACTTATGCTCCCTTCTATCCTTATGTTGTAGGAGAACATGAAGAGCTATCGTCATTTTCAGAGAACGTTCGTCATGAGCCAACTTCAGCTAATTTCAGAGAGCCATGGTTACCAATCTACACTGGAGAGACTGATCCAGTAAAACATCTTCAAGCCTTTGAATTAGCCGTTGCTCTCAAAACTCTCTCAGACGCTACCAAATGCAAGCTTCTTGTGACAACGTTTGATGGGCAAGTGAAGGATTGGTTATATGGCTTGCGCCCTCAGTCCATCACTTCCTTTACTGATCTGCGAAGGGAGTTCTTGCTCTGATTCTCTACTTCAACATACAGAAATGGCGGACCAGAAGCCGTCTTTGAGATCAAGAAACGTCAGAATGAAACTTGGTCTCAGTTCGTTGATCGATTCCAAAGAGAAATCTTGGACATTGAAATTGCTGATCAAGAAATGTACCGAGTGGCTCTTATCCACGGTCTTCGTGAAGGGCCGCTCAAGTTTGAAGCCAATGTCCGAGAACTAAGAACATACCAAGAGTTGGTTGGCCTAGCCAACTCATACATCCGAGGCAAAAAGAGCAACCCAGGCTTCGTATCCAGGCTTATAGCAGAGAAAGATCCTCCTTCTCACAAGCAACCTCCAAGGTCTCCTCACAAAGATTTCTCATCTCACTCAAGAAAGGGAAGAAGATTTCAACGCCATTGACACTCCTTCCCAGACCATGATCGTACTCGAGATCAATTGATGTTACTACCAGCTCCATTTTCACAAACAGCCTCAGTTCATCAACATCAAGATGATGACTTATAAGAATGCGAACTCGAAGAGGACATGCTAGAAGTAAGCCAAGTCATGAAAGATAGGGCTAATTACAAAAGGCCTTATCGACCAGCTAATCAAAGATCGAAAGACTCAGATCCGTACTGCAAATTCCATAAAAAGCCAGTCCACCTAACTAAAAACTACCGAGCACTTCGCCAACTAGTACAGCGGATGCTCCGGCAGGGTAAGATGCGTGACCTGCTCCCCAAAGATGATCACCCTGATCCAACAACTTCAAAGGGCAAAGAAGTTGCAGATACTCTTTGTTGCTCAAGAGGAGGGAGCAAAGTCGACGAATACCCTCGCCTCGTTGTTAATAATACCATTGAAACCTTTGATGCCGATGACGAGGGCTCCCACGGAAGACTATTCTGAAGATAAAAGGGATATCACCGCTCCTCAAAGCTCCTCGCATTCATTACCGGTTACTCTTACTCTACTTTATATGTTTCAAACATTCTCTTTACAAAGCACTTCTAAGTGTTGATTCTTGAATTCCAATAAAGTTTACATCAGAGATTCCATACTGATACATTTCCCTTTTTGGAGTGCTTCCTCCTTCATTTTCTCTTTGCCAAATAGATCACTGAACCACTGAGATATCGCCGAGTCTTGCTATAGGCCCCCTCGAGATTGGACTCCGGCGTAAGGCAACGATGACCACATATCACGAGGAGTGTTCACATATGTGTAGTGGGAGCCGTCCAACTCTCATGCGGTGGAATACGGGACTTCAGATCCTAACCGGTATCTAACACAGTGTGCATCAAGGGAGGTCCCATGTGTTAGCTCTGTTGTGCTTCGTTGAAGATACATTACATTTACGATGATCTTTGCTTGACAAATAATGACGATCAAGCGTAGTCTTGTCTCTTTGATCATCTCACAGCTGTGATGGTCGAACACTCTTTGGTACTCTCAATCCGTGCTTTCGCGGGACCCACAACTCCGCTGATCTTTCCACAGACATGCAATGCTATATGCCACTTGGCTCAACTAGTCTCATTGATCAGTGATGTTGTAAGCTGAGGCAAGAGAGCAGTGTATCTAGCGATCCTTCTCAGGATTTCCATTGTTTTTTTTTCTTTTGTGCCCTTCTAAAGGATGCAAGACCAGCCCGCTCTGAGTAGCACTATACTCCTGATGACCTTTTTCAAGTAAGCGATGCATAAGGCCCACATGTGATCTCCTGTGGCAGCATCCAGTCTTTATTTGTCATCTCCGAGTATAGACCTCTTTTTATCAACCGCCTCTTTCACATGTGAACAGTTTAAATACGACCTACCAAAAGGATCCGCAACAATCATTTTGCTTACTCTCATCTTATATGCATTGCTTGCCCAAAGCTCTATCAGACGATGACTTACAAGCTCTTCATTACTCTTATCAAATGTTAATGGCATCAATCATTGATCAAAGAATCTGATTCACCTTGATTTATAAGCCATGTTATTGGAATCTAATTAAGAGGATTTCTTCTTATTGATCTGGGCTTCATATTGAAGATGTCATCCCTAATCTAGCAAGATCACTATTCTGGTTTGATATTCATTCAATTATCAATAGAGTTCGTCAGATACTTCCTCTGCTATATGATCATATCCATCATATCTCATCAACAGATAGCATTCGCAAGTTCCACTCAGGTACTTGCAGCTTAGTTCATTATATTATGTCTGCTGCTCACTCTCCTCTTTGCAGTGGTTAGCAGGCACCTGCAAGTCTCATCCAGGGACTTGCAGCTTAGTCTTTTCATCATATCTGCTTCTAACTTTTTTCTTGCAGAGATCAGCAGATACCGGCAAGTTTCCTTCCAGGTACTTGCAGCTTAGTTCATTATAATATGTCTGCTGCTCACTCTCCTCTTTGCAGTGGTTAGCAGAAACCTACAAGTCTCATCCAGGTACTTACAGCTTAGTCTTTTCATCACATCTGCTTCTAACTCTTTTCTTGCAGAGATCAGCATATACCAGCAAGTTTCCTTCCGGGTACTTGCAGCTTAGTTCATTATATTATGTCTGCTGCTCACTCTCCTCTTTGTAGTGGTTAGCAGACACCTACAAGTCTCATCCAGCTACTTGCAGCTTAGTCTTTTTATCACATCTACTTCTAACTCTTTTCTTGTAGAGATCAGCAGATACCAGCAAGTTCCCTTTAGGAACTTGCAGCCTAGCTTTTCTTTCATATCTGCTTCTAACTTCTCTTTTGCAGAGACTAACAGATACCTACAAGTCGCCTTCAGGTACTTGCGGCTTTCTTTACTTCCATATTTGCCTCTAACTTCTCTTTTGCAGAAACCAGCAAACGCTTGCAAGTTCTCTTCAGGTACTTGCAACTTATTTTTCCCTTCATACATACTGCTTACTCTTCTTTTTGCAGAGGATAACAGGTGCTTGCAAGCTTCCATCAGGTACTTGCAAGTTATTATTCTTCTATGTTTTCCTCTTACCTTTGTTTTGCAGAACTTAGCGGAAGACACATCTCCTTCATTTTTGCAAAGGCAAATTCAGGTACACACAAGATGTACCTTCCATACATGCCTACACTAACTTTTCCTTTGCAGGAAGAAGATAGCCATTAACAAACTCCTAAGGAGAGACATCAGGTTCTATCTCTCCTTGCCCCCTCATTCCCCTTTGGGGTGGATCACGATTTTCGTGGGTCTCCTACTTTTTCAAAGTTCCCTTCGGAACTTTAAAAAGTGCGGGGATTATGTTAACCTAGAAATCAGCGATCCTTCCCAAGGTAGCCAGCTTGCTAGTCGCGGCCTGCTCCAGGTTCTCCCTGGAGGTTGCGATGTCCAAGGATTGGCGAATAAGCTTCTCTGACCGCTCAGGCCGCAGGGCTTGGGCGGTCTTAGCTGTCTGACCGCCCAGGTCGAGCAACATTCCCATGGTCGGCAGGGGCCGCAGACTGTGTAACGCCCCGAAACTCAAAAGAGCGACGGGAGGCATTTTGGGCCAAATCTGGTATTTGGCAGGGGGCACACGGCCTGGGACACGGGCATGTCCCAGGGCGTGTCAGGCTCGAGTCGACGATTTGGCCGCGAGGTCGACAAAGTTTGGAGTCGACGATCGTCGAGCAGCGAACACGGCCTGAGACACGGGCGTGTTTCAGGGCGTGTCGAGTCCGTGTCGACGATCGGCCCGGGGAGTCGACATTTTAGCTCGACGATGTGTCGAGACAGGTAACACGGCCTAGGACACGGGCGTGTCCAAGGATGTGTCGGGTGGTCGACGAACTTCGCTCGACGAAGTGTCGAGACAGTGAACATGGCCTGGAGCCCAAGAGTGTTTGGGTTTGACACGGGCGTGTCAAATAGGACACGGGCGTGTCTAAGACCCGTGTGAGTCTCGGGTTGTTTTTGGGGCTGTGTCGATGGGGGCACACGGCCAACCACACGGCCGTGTCATTTGGAACATGAGCATGTCTGGTTAAACACAGGCGTGTCGGGACCCGTGTAAGTTTTGTAACGCGTTGATTTTGACGGCGAATGAGGGACACGACTCTGGACACGGGCGTGTCGCAGGCCTTGTTCGACCCAGGTTTTACTTTTCAGCTACGAATCGTAGCCATTCGTTTCCTTATTTTGGGATCCAACGGTTGGGGGTTGTTCCTTCTGGGATATACCCGGTATTGGGCCTTTGAAACCCGCGTTTCACTTGAGTGGTTCTCTTTCTAAGTCAAGAGAGAGGGGAGAGCAAAGGAGGAAGAAGAAGCCTAAATCCGGTCACCGACGGAGCTTCAGAGCTCCAAATCGCGAACCGACTTCGGATCTATGGAGGCAAGGAGAGTGTGGTGCTTTTCATCCGCTTACATTTCCATGGCGCCAAGGAAGAACGCTAGGGTAACGATTCTCTACTTTAGCATGTGAAGCTCTCCTTCTTTTGCATAGGAAGCCCGCTCCCGCGAGTTCGCGGTGAGTTGGAGGCGTTCCTTCGGGTAGATATGTAAAGTCCCCGTTGTATAGAGTCCGTAATCGAGAACGGACATAAGCATGGTGTGTGAAGCCTATCCGGATATGTTGGTCTCGATCGATGATGTTTCATTGCATAAATGCCTGAGAAGACTCCGTGCGAATGTTTGTTTTTCGGGTTTTTCTACGAGGTAGATTGCAATAGGGATCCTTGGGGATTAACTCCAAGGTGCACCCGGAAAACTGGGCAGACGCGTGGTTCTGCCAACATGATGGTCGGGGAGCCAACTTGAACATAACTGGGTTATGTGATGTGTAAACGAATTGGGACTCGGGGAAGTTTGACCCGCATCTATGTTCTTAAGTTGACAGGGCAGTGTGAGCAACGGGTTAGACGGAACCGTACCCGCTCTATGTCATTCGGTAAAGAGACCTAACAGTATGTGGCACTTGTCGTTGGCATAGATAGAGGGTCTTAGGCAGTGGCTAGAAAGACCAAATGCTCACGAGTTATGGCCGCCCAAAAGGACGGTGGTGAGTCGGCGGACTTTGACCGTGATCACCGAGAATGTTCCCTGAGTGCACGGGGTGTGTGGCCGTGTGAGCATACGCATGTGATGTAGTGACATTACTATACTGCTTGGTTATACTAATAAAGTGCAGGGAAGGAGCATTGCTGCCCCGGATTTGGGGGCGGGATCGTTATAATTTGGTCAGCATTGCTGACCGTTGTTTTTGTTTGCCACCGTGTGGTGGATTGTGCTTGCAGGTGATGCTGGACCAAGCGGTCAATAGAGGGCAAAAGCCCAAGTTGTTGTGCCGGCCCTCGAAGGCCTAATTTTTTGGATGTTTTCTTTTATTCATGTATGGCCGGCATGCGTGCCGAAGTTTGGAAAACATTTTAATCGAGCAAATTGTTGTAAGGCCATAAGGCCAGAACTTGTGTATTTGTAATTCATTCCTTTGGGATTGTTTAGTGGACATTCATGCTATTTTTGCTGGGTTCTTTTTATTGCAACTAATAAAACTGCTTCCGCTAGAATGACTCTGTGTAGGACGTTAGAATGGTTGGATGGTTTCCATTGTGTAACCTTCCGGTCTGTCTGTGGTATATGGCGTCAGGCCCCGGCCGGACCTACTGCTATATGCTATGCGACGGATAGGGGGTGTTACAGACTGCTTCCTCAGTCCGCCCCTGCAGGCTGCGCCCTTTGTTCAGCTAACCGCCTCAAGCTTCTTCCCATCCCGACAGATGACGACCAACTTTGGTGGACTCGGATACCTATCCGCCCAGACTGGCAGTAAGCCATTCTCTTTGCAGGAGTTAGTCTCCTTCAGCCCGCTCATGCAGGTCGCACATCAAACAGACCAGACAGCCACATCGTCAAGAGACCTGTCTCCAGGACGCCCATCATCAGCAGTGCCGACAACCCGCTAGCTCGCCGAGTAGCAAGAATGGTGACCTGACCCCAGGCCGCCAGCCAGGAACACCCAGGTTCCATTTCACCAGCATGCGCGACCTGACAGGTCGCCAAGCCCAGGCCGCCTAGCAGGGGAGGCAAGCCGTTCCATTCAGGCGGCGGACTTCAGTAGAAGGCGCGACCTGCCTCCTGAGTCCGCCAGGTCTCCCAAGTCGCTCGGCGCAAACACTGACAGCCCGCGGACACCATCTAAGTCCTCCCAAGAGCCTGGACTTGCTCCAGCTCTCAGCATTGATCTCGTCCAGCGCGAGCTGGGCAGACTCGCCCCTTAGTTCGACCCTTCAGTCCGCAATCGTTGATGCCCCAGCTCTAGCTTCTTAGCAGCTGGCAGCCTCGCCTCTACTCAGTAGCAAAGGCGGACTCGACCTATCCCCCACGGACACGGCGGATTCGCTGTGCAGCCCGCCGTTCAACATCAGCTTCCAGCACCAGCTTCCCGGAAACAGGAGGATATTCTCCTCAGCCCGCACAGCTTGGCGCAGGCTCACTCAGCACAGCAGGGGCGGACTCTTCCCAGTCCGCCAGCAGCAGAACCAGCTCCAGTTGCAAGTCCCAGACCGCGCGGCCTGGCGCGGACTCGGTGGACTCCGTTCTCTACTCGCACAAGTTACTGACTCACCGGGGGTAACATCACCGAAATTCGTTACCTCCTCGGGCCTATAAATATCCCCTCATACCTCTTATGCTCGAGAAGGCTCTCACGCTTGAGGGCACTCGACGACAGGCTCAAGTCTTCAACCCATGCGAACTCCATTTCTCAGTCTGCCCCCTCTCTTTAGCAACTGTGTGGCCTGCCTACCTGATTCCTCAGTCCGCGCGGCCTCCTTTCTGGCACTTTCTTTCCTTAGTCGTCAGCTTCCCCCAATGTATCCTTTATTTGCTTTCCATGTAAAGGTGTAACACAAGTTGTAATACTCAATATTAATCAAAGGAAAGCCCGTCGTAAGAGTGGCATTTAAGCCGCGGCGGGCGAAGTCTGTTGTTGCCGCTGCTAGCGGCCCCTCTCTTCTCCTCAACTCAACTCTTTCACCATCAACCTGCAAGCACAACCGTCAAAGTAACCGTCTGCTCGACAGCTCCTGATCAACCTTTCCAACCAACTCCACATTCAGATCAACACCCTTCTCTCCTCTATCCCTGCAGCCCTTGAACAAGCATTTACTCCACTCTCGAGCACTTAGAAGCTTTCTCCTCTCCTCTATCTCCGCAACCATCAACCTCTTCTCCTTGCCCGTGAGACCGAACACACCCCGTTAGCTGCTGGTGCCCGCGACAACCCTCTACCTCTTCCCTCATCCGTTTTCGCGCGTCAACAAGCCGCTTGACCTTCCTTGTTCCTTCTGTTGTACTTGGAATGGAAGTTCACCCCAATATAGAGATTACAGATGAGTCAACACGTTGGCCTACACAATGAAGGATTACATTGTATAATCTCGTGTTTACTGACCCACTGTAACCTGACATTGGTGTGTACATAGTAACGTAGTTCTGCAAGTACATAACTAAACATGCAGCATCAAATACATCCCAATTCATCTTAGTTTAAGGGACCCTTCTTCAAATTAGGATTATTGTTGACACAATACCCAACAATCTCCCCCCTATTTGAAGAAGTCAGAACACTACAACTAAGGTGAACTGCACAAACAATAATAATAATGCGTGAAACTGAAAAGATATATAAAATTAAACAATAAAAACATTCCAGTCAAAATATTTTAATTATATATATATATATATATATATATATATATATATATATATATATATATATATATATATATATATATATATATATATATATATATATATATAATATATATATATCTTTACTACTATAATAGAAATAGTAACGGCATGAGTTCAAAATTCAAATCGCCGTCGATCTGTGGAATGATAAATCTGTTGCCGTCCGATCTAACTTAACAAATAAACTCCAGCTCTTCATATTTTCGTAGGTACCCTAGACCTATGACTAGGATGTGTGCTAAACCTATAAATTTCATAGGCTCTTACCTTAGGGTATGAAATTACCAATTCCTTGTTCCTTCTATTGTACTTGGAATGGAAGTTCACCCCAATAGAGAGATTACATATGAGTCAACACGTTGGCCTACACAATGAAGGATTACATTGTATAATCTCATGTTTACTGACCCACTGTAACCTAACATTGGTGTGTACATAGTAACGTAGTTCTGCAAGTACATAACTAAACATGCAGCATCAAATACATCCTAATTCATCTTAGTTTAAGGGACCCTTCTTCAAATTAGGATTATTGTGGACACAATACCCAACAATCCCCCCCTATTTGAAGAAGTCAGAACCCTACAACTAAGGTGAACTGCACAAACAATAATAATAATGCGTGAAACTGAAAAGATATATAAAATTAAACAATAAACACATTCCAGTCAAAATATTTTAATTATATATATATATATATATATATATATATATATATATATATATATATATATATATATATATATATATATATATATATATATATATCTTTACTAATATAATAAAAATAGTAACGGCATGAGTTCAAAATTCTAATCGTCGTCGATCTTTGCCATGATAAATCTACTGTCGTCCGATCTAACTTAACAAATCAACTCCAGCTCTTCATATTTTCGTAGGTACCCTAGACCTAGGACTAGGATGTGTCCTAAACCTATAAATTTCATAGGCTCTTACCTTAGGGTATGAAATTACCAATTTATCCCTTTAACTTGGAAAACAAATCTCTGCTTCATGGCCATAGGAAGGATATAACTGCTTACCAAGCCCACCTACTAAAAGACCAGGCAATCAAAGCAGCCCGTATGCCGGCTGGCCCGCAAACAAGCCCGCAACTTGAAGGAAAATACGGCCAGGCCGCCAGCCGCAAGCCCGCCAACCGGCAAGGCCCCATCTTGCTGATTTCAAACACTACTCATAGAAATCTATATTTATACCTATAATTTCCCATTTGTTTGGCAATGTGGGACTAAAACAGTGCACACGCCTGTTTTTTAAAACAGTGCGGGAAAGCTTGCATGCGGGTGTACGGACAAGGAATGTTGGGGATCAAGACGACTCCAAATCAAAAGATGATCAACATTAGAGTTGTTCGTATCGGCGAGACGAACAACTTTCTTTCTGATCCCTTTTCGATTTGAAATCGTCTTGCCCCTCGATTTGGGCCCCAAAATCTGGGGCGGCGTGACTGCTATAGTAGCGATCTCGCCGCCCCACATTTCGGGGCCCAAATAGAGGGCCAAGACGGCTCCAAATTGAAAAGTGATCAACATGAAAGTTGTTCGTCTCGGCGAGACGAACAACTTTCATGCTGATCACGTTTCGACTTGAAGCTGTCTTGCCCCTCGATTTGGGCCCCGAAATCTGGGGCAGCGTGACTGCTACAGTAGCGATCTCACCGCCACAGATTTCGGGGCCCAAAGCGCGGGCCAAGAAGGCTCCAAATCAAAACGTGATCAGCATGAAAGTTGTTCGTCTCGCCAAGATATATAATTTCATGTTGATCAATTTTCGATTTGATGTCATTTTGACCCTTAACCATATTTACTTATTTTCTTTTTTAAATTTTTCATTATTAATTGTTTCATTATTAATTGTTTCATTAATTAATTGTTTCATTAGGTTGCTGTCGTGGCGCAGGCGAAGCAATTATAATATTTACTTATTTTTTTTAATTGTTTCATTATTAATTCTTTCATTAATTAATTGTTTCATTAGATTACTATCGTTGCGCGGGCGTCGGGGGGGGGGGGGGGGGGGGGGGGGGGCGCCATGGCCGGCCTCCCCCGGGGCCAGCGAAGACCACCTTTGTCGGCCGCCCGTTGGGGGGCGGGCCAAGCCCGCCGTCGCAGGCCAGGTACTGTGGCGCGTCGCTATCGGGTAGGAGCCCGCCGGAGGGAGGCGGAGCCTGCCGGGGGGCGGTGGGGGCGGGCGGAGCCCGCTGTTGCCGAACAGGTACTGTGGCACGTGGCCATCGTGCCGGAGACAGGCACGGGCCTCCGGCCCGATGTCCACGCGCCACAGTACCTGGCCGGCGACAGCGGGCTCCGCCCGCCCCACCACCCCCCGGCAGGCTCCCCCCCCCCCCCCCCGACGGGCTTCGCGCGCCCCCGGCGGGCTTCGCCCGCGCCACGATAGCAATATAATGAAACAATTAATTAATGAAATAATTAATAATGAACAATTAAAAATAAGTAAATATTATAATTGCTTCGTCTGCGCCACGACAGCAAGCTAATGAAACAATTAATTAATGAAACAATTAATAATGAAATAATTAAAAAAGAAAATAAGTAAATATGGCCAAGGGTAAAATTGGCATCAAATCGAAAAGTTATCACCATGAAAGTTATACATCTCAGCGAGACGAACAACGTTCATGTTGATCACGTTTTGATTTGGAGCCGTCTTGGCCCTCGATTTGGGCCCCGAAATCTGGGGCGGCGAAAGCGCTACTGTAGCAGTCACGCCGCGCCAGATTTCGGGGCCCAAATCGAGGGGCAAGATGACTCCATATCGAACAGTGATCAACATGAAAGTTATAGATCTCGGCGAGAAGAACAGCTTTCATGTTGATCACGTTTTGATTTGGAGCCGTCTTAGCTCTCGATTTGGGCCCCGAAATCTGGGGCGGAGAGAGCGCTACTGTAGCAGTCACGCTGCGCCAGATTTCGGGGCCCAAATCGAGGGGCAAGAATGCTCCAAATCGAAAAGTGATCAACATGAAAGTTGTTCGTCTCGCCGAGAAAAACAACTTTCATGCTTATCACCTTTTGATTTGGAGCTGTCTTGACCCCCAAAATGCCCTGCCCGTACGGCTGCACGCAAGCTTGCCCGCACTGTTTTAAAAAACAGGCGTGTGCACTGTTTTAGGCCCACATTGCCAAACAAATGGGAATTTATGGGTACAAATATAGGTTTCCGTGAGTATTGTTTGAAATCAACAAGATGGGGCCTTGCCGGTTGGCGGGCTTGCAGCTTGCGGCCTGACCGTTTTTTCCTTGAAGTTGCGGGCTTGTTTGCGGGCCAGCCGACTTACGGGCTGCTTTGATTGCCTGTGCTTTTAGCAGGTGGGCTTGGTAAGCGGTTAAATCCTTCTTATGACATGAAGCAGAGATTTTTTCAAAGTTAAAGCGATAAATTGGTAATTTCATACCGTAAGATAAGAGCCTATGAAATTTATAGGTTTAGGACACATCCTAATCCTAGGTTTAGGGTATCTACAAAAATATGAAGAGCTAAAGTTGATTTGTTAAGTTAGATTGGACGGCAGCTGATTTATTATGCCAGAAATCGACGGCGATTAGAATTTTGAACTCATTACTTTACTATTTCTATTATATTAGTATATATATATATATATATATATATATATATATATATATATATATATATATATATATATATATATATATATATATATATATATATATATATCAATGAGAGTTCTTTGTTGGGGCAACAAACATCCACGCATATCAACCAAAAAATATAAGTACATCAACCTTGCCTTTCCTAGCTCTTTTGACGTTGTCGGACAAAGTATGCCTTGGGCTTGGGATAATATCTCGGTGGAGATGCTGGTGTCGTTGGATCATCAAACTTGTGATTCCTGAAACAGATTCTTCTCTTTGTACTGACCACATACTTCTGCCACTCCTCTTGATCATAGTGGTTCCATCTGCTCTCACCTGCAACATCAACCATGGTGAAGGAGTCTAAGATGATTCCTCTAAAAATTGGACTCGATACTTCAACCATTTCTCGATTTGGCATATCTCTGACGGACATGTCTCTGACCGGCTCTGATCTCACAGCAGATGTGCCTTCATCATATTTTTTTCTTTTATAGACTAGTGGAGGAATGTCGTCAACCACATGAGCATATAGAAAATCCGCAGCAACAGGTCTGTCCTGAGAAAAACCCCGAGTGTCTGACCAGTATTGAGAGTAATACTGAACAGGATGAACTTCAACATCTACTGGTGCAGGCACAACAAGTACTGGAACTCTTGCATCAACTTGACTTGGTCTGCCAAAGATCTCATTATGTAGCCAATAAAAGTTTTCATAGCTGTAGTCATTGACTCCTTTGAAGTTTCCAACCATGGCAGTATCAACAACATCAACCTTAGCTTTCAGGGCATCCTCCCCCTTTCTGACTTCAACAACTACAACATTAGAATGAGCAACCATTACATCATCAAAGTGAGAGATTGATCTATTGTGAGCATCAATCATTGTTACTGCGTTCTTATCAACATTCAGAAGAACGCCCAAATTGCTTTTGAGCCTAGACATGGTATGAACAATAGCTTGGCCACCCTGGACGAACCAAGAATCTAGCATGGAGTCTAGCTTGTAAAACCTGACCTTGACCTCCGCAAGACCGTTATTCAGATCTTTTTCTATTTCCTTGATCTTTTTTAGAACTTTCTGCATTGAGGAGTCAAACTGCGCTTGCTATTTAGCCAACATGGTTTTTATTGTTTTCAGGATGGAACTATCAGAAGTAGAACTGGGAATGTCATCCAGCTGCGGTGGCAGAGGGGATGAAATATCAACACGAATCTCAAAGTCACTAGAAGACTATGATATAGGAGATAGGTGAGCAGGGGAGATCATTCCGGGTTCTTGAGCTGTTAGAACAGGAGTATGCTCCTCTGCATCTCCTTCCTCATCTGAAATATCGGCCACTTTTTGTTCCACAACTGGAGAGGCACCTGACATCTTGCCAATTCTCTTCTCTAGTTTGAGGATAAACCTATCAACCCGTGTAGAGACAAAGATCAAGGACTGAGTGTAACGCCCCGAAACTCAAAAGAGCGACGGGTAGCGTTTCAGACCAAGTTTGGAACTTGGTAGGGGTCACACGGCCAGGGACACGCGCGTGTCCCAAGGCGTGTCATGCTCGGGTCGACGATCTGGCCGAGAGGTCGACGAATTTTGGAGTCGACGATCGTCAAGCAGCAAACACGGCCTGGGACACGGGCGTGTCACAGGCCGTGTCATTCACGGTTTGAAACCGGGTTGTGGCGTGGTTGTTACACGGGGCCACGGGCCGTGTCGGGTAGACACAGGCGTGTCAAATGGGACACGGGCGTGTCCAAGACCCGTGTTCTTCTCGGGTTTGTGTCAGTCCTGTGTCGATGGAGTAATACGGCACAGTACACGACCGTGTTCTCGATTACATGGGCGTGTCAAGTATGACACAGGCGTGTCAGGTGCCCGTGTTCTTTTCGGGACGCGTCGGTTTCGATGGCGAATGGGGAACACGGCCCTGGACACGGGCGTGTCACAGGCCGTGTTCGGCCCAGATTTTGGATTTCAATGGCGGATCGTGGTCGTTCGTTTCCTTATTTTGGAATCAGACGGCTAGGGGTTGTTCCTGCTGGGATATACCCGAGAATAGGGTTTCAAATCCCTCATTTCTCAAACTTAATCTCTTTCTAAAGATCTAGAGAGAGGGGAGAGCAAGGAAGAAGAAGGAGGCTAGATCCGGTCACCGGCGGAGCTTCGAAGCTCCAAATCACGAGCCGACTTCGGATCTACGGAGGCAAGGACATTGTGGTGCTTTTCATCCGCATAGATTTCCATGGCGCCAAGGAAAAATGCTAGGGTAACGATTCTCATCCTAGGACATGTGAAGTCCTCTTTTCCTTTGCATAGGAAGCCCGCTCTCGCGAGTTTGCGGTGAGTTTAGGCGTTCCTTCGGGTAGACATGAATAGTCCCCATTGTGTACATGTAGAGTCTGTAATCGAGAATCAGATATAGGCATGATGTGTGAAGCCTACCTGGACAAGTTGGTCTGGATCGGTGATGTTGCATTGCATGAATGGCCGAAGAAGACTCCACGTGAATGGTTGTTTTTCGGGTTTTCTACGCGGTTGATTGCAACAGGGAGCCTTGGGGACTAACTCCAAGGTGCACCCGGAAAATCGGGCAGATGCGTGATTCTGCCAACATGGTGGCCTGGGAGCAAACTTGAACATAACTGGGTTATGTGAAGTGTGTGATGGAAACGGGACTCGGGGAGGTTTGACCCACGCATATGGCTTAAATTGACGTTGCGGTGTGAGCAACGGGTCAGGCGGAACCGTACCCACTCTATGTCATTCGGTGGGAGCCGTTGGCATAGATGAGGGTCTTCGGCGGTCTATGCCTTAAATTGACGTGACCCATGCCGGGAAGACAAAAATGCTCGCAAGTTTGGCCATCCTAGTGGAGGTGGTGAGACCGAGACGTCTATGACTTAAATTGACGTGACGTTGACCGGTTCACCGAGAATGTGCCCGGAGAGCACGAGGTGTGTGGCCGTGCGTGCCCACGCCTGTGATGAAGTGTTTATCTATACTGCCTGGTTATGCTAACAAAGTGCAGGGAAAGGAGCATCGCCGTACCGAGTTTGGGGGCGAGATCGTTATAATTTGGTCAGCATAGCTGACTGTTGCTTTTGTTTGTCACCGTGCGGTTGATTGTTGCTTGCAGGTGCTGCGGAGCCGAGCGGTAAATAGCGGGCTAAAGCCCAAGTTGCTGAGCCGGCCCTCGAAGGCCAAACTTTGAGTGTTTACTTATTTTATTCATGTGTGACCGGCCTGCGTGCCGCGGTTTGGAAGACACATTTTATTTGAGTAAACAATTGTAAGGGCTTAAGGTCATTGTACTTGTGTATTGTACCTTCATTCCTGTGGTTTTGAGTAGTGGACATTCATGCTTATGACTGAGTTCTAAATTTGTAACTTTTAATAATTGCTTCCGCTAGAATGACTCTATGTAGGACAGTGTTATTATTTGAATGGTATTCCATTGAGTAAGTACCCGGTGTGTCTGTGGTATATACCGTCGGGCCCCGGCCGGACCTACTGCTATATGCTATACAACAGATAGGGGGTGTTATAATTTGGTATCAGACTACTAGTTTCGGTCAGGCTTAAAATGAATTCGTGGCCGAATTCTTTTTAAGAGGTGGTGAGCACATGTTTGTGCGTCATCGTTATAACATCAAAAGAACCCTTGAATGTCCACTTAGTAATGAAAATACATATGTTTGAGGAAGCTGTGTGTTCATATAATTACTTTTTGCAATTTTGTTTGGTCGCTTAACGAGGTTTTATACAACTATAGGTGACCAGAAGTGATGCAGGGCCGTCAGAACGCCCAGTTTCTGAGGCTAGTAGCGCACCAAAGGATGCTTCTGCAACACCTCCCTCGGCTGAAACCATACGATTGGTTGCTGAAGCAGTGTTTGCCATGATCAATGCGCAGCCTGCAAGGAAAATGCAGCAGCCCGCTCCTTCGATGGAGCAGGTACCGCTTCAAAGGGATGAACCGAGATGAGGGGAGCAGGTAGTGGTGGAGCCTTTGGTGCCGAGGCGAGCATCTGAAAGGCAGCTCAAACACGTTATGAGATTTAATCCTCCTGTGTTCTCGGGGTTGGGAACCCCATTTCAAGCTGAACATTGGCTCTCCCGAGTGAAGAGAGTCCTGACAGCTACTGAAATGGAGGAGTGACAGATGACCACTATAGCTACATTCGTGTTGGACGGGGATGCGAGGCTGTGGTGGGAAGGTCTAGAGCTGCATCACTTGAGAGGAAGGCAATTTACGGACTTCTCGATGGAGGAGTTCTCGAGACTGTTTTTGGCAAGGTACCTCCCTTCGGTTCAGAGGATAGCATTGGAGAATGAGTTCCAAAGGTTGTTGCAAGGAGAGAGTAGCGTGGATGGGTATCTCCACGAGTTTACTCGGTTGGGTTGGTATGCTAGCTCTACGTTCGCGGATGAGGAGAGTAAGACCAACCGATTCTATGAAGGTTTGAGAGATGACTTGAGGCTACTGCTCTCGGGGCCTATGACGCAGGGCTTCTTGACCCTGGTCAATACGGCCCGGTCTTTGGAGAAAGACTTGAAGAATGTGTAAGCAAAGAAAAGCTCTGGTGATAAGAAAACTGAGTTCAAGGTGTTGACTACCTCAAAGTCTGGGTACCATAAGTTCTTTAAGAAGGCTAGGACTTTGGGTCCAGCTTCTTCTTCTGGTGTTTTTGGGGCGACTACGGGTCGAACCCCGGGCGCATGCTTTACTTGTGGAAAGCCGGGGCACTTTGCCCGTGACTGTTGGAGCGGACATCCCAAGTCCGAGAGGAAGCCGGGAGCAACATATGAAGAAAAGGGCAAGGTGGTGGAGTCAACCACGTCCCATTATGCTCCGGCTCAACCTAGAGTTTATAATCTTGGCCAGTAGGAGGCCATCAAACAAGAGGATGTGGTGACAAGTACGGTTTAAATTTATTGCAAATTAATTTTTAAATACTTGTTATGCGCGTGTTACCTTACCACATCTTGTTTAGGATTTGTTTTGATTTGTGAGAATCCGGCGAGAGCACTCTTTGATACGGGAGCTTCGCACTCCTTTTTGTCCGAATGATTCATATCGCGCATCGGTGTACCTTCTTCGATGGCGAAGGACAAACTGGATGTGTTGTTGTCGAATGGGTGTTCCATGCACGCAGATAGAATCTGTGGTGTTAAGATTCATATTGGGAGTCAAGAATTCGACTTGCAAGCGTCGTTACTGCCGCTGGTGGAGTTCGACGTGATATTTGGCATGGAATGGCTATCGGAGCAGCAAGCCTATATTGATTGTGGTCGCAAGGAAGTTAGGTTGGGAACAGGTCGTGAGACGACTTTTACGGGCTTGAAAGGGTCGAGCAAGACTTTGATGTCTGCTCTTCAGGTGGTGAAGGCGGTTCGTGTTGGAGCAGAGCTGTTTTCACGCTAGTGGAGGTTGTAAAGCCTAAGCCTATGATGGATAGTATTTCAGTGGTAGCTGAGTACCCTGATGTGTTCCCTGGCGATCTTCCTGGAGCCCCGCCTCAATAGGAGATTAATTTCACCATCGAGCTAGTGTTAGGTGCTAAACCTATGTCACGCTCTTCGTATCGGCTAGCGCCTAAGGAAATGGCGGACCTGAAGGTTCAACTGCAAGAGTTGTTGGAGCAGGGGTATGTGCGTCCAAGTTCGTCGCCTTGGAGCGCACCGGTCCTTTTTGTTAAGAAGAAGGACAGGAGCATGAGACTTTTTATTGATTATCGAGAGCTGAACAAGCTAACGGAGAAGAAGAAGTACCCAATCCCAAGGATTGATGATCTATTCGATCAGTTAGTCGGGTCATCGGTGTACTCTAAGTTGGACCTCAAGTATGGATATTTTCCGTTGAGGATAAGGGAGAGTGATATCCCCAAAACAGATTTTAGTACGAGATACAGGCATTACAAGTTTACGGTCATGTCGTTTGGGCAGACGAATGCACCGTCGGTGTTCATGGATTTGATGAACAAGACTTTCAGGGAGTCCTTAGACCACTTTGTGATCGTCTTCATCGACGACATTTTGGTGTACTCATAAAGTGAGGAGGATCACTTTAAGCATCTATATTTTGTGCTGGAGATGCTGAGGACGAATCAATTGTATGTCAAGTTCTCCAAATGCGAGTTTTGGTTATCCTCAGTGGCGTTCCTTGGTCACATAGTTAGTGGAGAGGGAATTGCGGTGGATCTGGCGAAGATTGTTGCGATACGAGAGTGGCCTGTATTGTATTCGGTAGCGGAAGTCCGGAGTTTTCTGGGGCTTGCCGGCTATTACAGGCACTTCGTGGAGAACTTCTCGCGGATAGCCTTACCCCTCACGAATTTGACGAGGAAAGAGCAGAAGTTCGTTTTGACGCCGGAGTGCGCACGAGCTTTTGAGGAGTTGAAGTGTCGGTTGACCACGGCGCCTGTGCTGAATTCGCCGAGTGGGACCGGAGGTTTTGAGATCTACAACGTTGCTTCGGGCAGTGGGCTGGGTTGTGTCCTACTGCAGCATGGAAGTGTGATAGCGTATGGCTCGCGATAGCTGAAATTGCACGAGAGGAATTATCTGCTCCATGACTTGGAGTTAGCGGCCGTGATTTTTGCCTTGAAGCTGTGGAGGCACTACTTGTATGGAGTGAAGGTCGATATCTATACCGACCATAAGAGCCTGAAATACTTGTTGGATCAGAAAGATCTAAACATGCGACATAGGAGATGGATGGAGTTCCTGGGGGACTACACGTTCAAAATTCACTATGTGCCTGGGAAAGGCAATGAGGTTGCTGACGTGTTGAGTCGTAGGGCCCCAGCTCAAGCCAATTGGCTGTCAGTCCATGACGAGCGGTTGGTTCGGGAGTTGGAGGTGTTGGAGATCTCTTGCGTAGACAAGCAATCAAGTGCAGAAGCGCTATTGAACTGGACTAAAGTTCAGGGTGACTTGGTTGATCGGATTCGACACGCTTTGGAAATGGATGTCAGCATGAATCAAATCATGGTTGAGGCTTTGGATGATTCAAATTCCCAATTTGTTGTTGTGGATGGATTGCTTTGGAAAGACGGTCGTCTGTGCGTCCCAAGCGTGGGCAATTTGCGGGTGGAATTGTTGTACAAGGCGCATCATACCAAGTACTCGATTCACCCGAGGAGCACGAAGATGTACCCGACGTGAAGAAATTATTCTGGTGGCCAGGACTTAAGAAGGATGCGGCACTGTACGTGGGGAAGTGTCAGACATGCGCCTTGGTGAAGGCGGAATGCCAAAAGCCGGGAGGATTCTTGAATTCCTTGCCTATTCCGGAGTGGAAGTTTGACGACATTACTATGGACTTTGTGCACGGGCTACCAAGGTTGCAAAAAGGGAACGACGCCATTTGGATGGTCGTAGATCGTCTAACAAAGGTGGCGCACTTCATTCCGCATAGGAAGGATGATTCCGGGGAGAAAATGGCGAAGTTATATGTGGATAACATAGTACGGCTTCACGGTGTGCCCCGCAGCATCGTAAGTGACCGAGATGGGCGGTTCACGTCCAATGATTGGAGGTTGGTGCAGCAGATGTTGGGAACAAAACTGAGTTTCAGCACAGCCTTTCATCCGCAAACGGATGGGCAGACCGCGAGGGACAATAGGACGATGGAAGATATGCTTTGCATGTGCGTCCTAGATTTCGGGAAGCAGTGGGAAGACCACCTATACTTGGTGGAGTTCGCGTACAACAATAGCTACAGGAAAGCATACAAATGGCGCACTTCGAGGCCCTTTATGGTAGAAGATGTCGCATGCCGTTGTCTTGGTTGGAAATAGGTGAGTCAAAGTTGTACAAGCGCCAAGAGGTGGAAGATGCTACGTCGTTGGTTCGAACGATTCAAGAGAGGTTGCTAATCGCTCAGGACCGCCAGGCTAAGTACTATAATGCCAAGCATAGGAACGTGGAGTTTGCTATTGGCGGTTGGGTGTACTTGAAGATTAAGCCGTTTAAGGGTGTCTCGCGGGTGCGGCGATTGAAGAAGCTAAGCCCGAGGTACCTTGGACCGTTTGAGGTTCTGGAGCGGATTTGTGAAGCAGCTTATCGTTTGAGGCTATCAGTGGAGCTTAGTAGTCTACACGATGTATTCCACATATCGGTGCTGCGGAAGGCGGTGCAAGAGCGTTCGCAAGTGATTGCAGTCGATCAAGTGCCGGTCGATAATGGGTTGACGACGAAGGTCAAACCCGTTCGAATTGAGGACTCGGAAGTCAAGCGGTTACGCAACAAAGAGATCAGGATGGTCAAGGTCCGTTGGGACAATTGCGGTCGGGAAGAGCTCTCTTGGGAGCGAGAGCAGACCATGCTTGTGGAGTACCCGGAGTTGTTCCACTCAGGTACCGTTTTAGTTTTGTGCTTTATTTCCCTTATTGTAATTTCAGGGCGAAATTGTTTTAAGAGGGAGAGAGTTGTAACGCCCCGAAAATCAAAAGAGCGACGGGTAGCGTTTCGGGCCAAGTTTGGAACTTGGTAGGGGTCACACGGCCTGTGACACAGGCATGGCCCAGGGCGTGTCGTGCTTGGGTCGACGATCTAGCAGAGAGGTCGACGAATTTTATAGTCGACGATCGTCGAGCAGCGAACACGGCCTGGTACACGGCGTGTCACAGGCCGTGTCCTTCACGGGTTGAAGCCAGGCTGTGGTGTGGTTGTTACACGGGGTCAGCACACGGGCCGTGTCGGGTAGACACGGGCGTGTCAAATGGGACACGGGCGTGTCCAAGACCCCTGTTCTTCTCGGGTTGGTGTCGGTCCTGTGTCGATGGAGTAACACGGCGCAGTACACGACCGTGTTCTGGATGACACAGGCGTGTCAAGTTTGACACAGGCGTGTCAAGTTTGACACAGGCGTGTCAGGTGCCTGTGTTCTTTTCGGGACGTGTCAGTTTCGACAGCGAATGGGGAACACGGCCCTGGACACGGGCGTGTCACAGGCCGTGTTCGGCCCAGATTTTGGATTTCAATGGCGGATCGTGGCCGTTCGTTTCCTTATTTTGGGATCAGACGGCTGGGGGTTGTTCCTGCTGGGATATACCCGAGAATAGGGTTTCAAATCCCTCATTTCTCAAACTTAATCTCTTTCTAAAGATCTAGAGAGAGGGGAGAGCAAGGAAGAAGAAGGAGGCTAGATCCGGTCACCGGCGGAGCTTCGGAGCTCCAAATCGCGAGCCGACTTCGGATCTACGGAGGCAAGGACATTGCGGTGCTTTTCATCCGCATAGATTTCCATGGCGCCAAGGAAAAATGCTAGGGTAACGATTCTCATCCTAGGACATGTGAAGTCCTCTTTTCCTTTGCATAGGAAGCCCGCTCTCGCGAGTTTGCGGTGAGTTTAGGCGTTCCTTCGGGTAGACATGAATAATCCCCATTGTGTACATGTAGAGTCCGTAATCGAGAATCGGATATAGGCATGATGTGTGAAGCCTACCTGGACAAGTTGGTCTAGATCGGTGATGTTGCATTGCATGAATGGCCGAAGAAGACTCGACGTGAATGGTTGTTTTTCGGGTTTTCTACGCGGTTGATTGCAACAGGGAGCCTTGGGGACTAACTCCAAGGTACACCCGGAAAACCGGGCAGATGCGTGATTCTGCCAACATGGTGGCCTGGGAGCAAACTTGAACATAACTGGGTTATGTGAAGTGTGTGATGGAAACGGGACTCGGGGAGGTTTGACCCGCGCATATGGCTTAAATTGACGTTGCGGTGTGAGCAACGGGTCAGGCGGAACCGTACCCACTCTATATCGTTCGGTGGGAGCCATTGGCATAGATGAGGGTCTTCGGCGGTCTATGCCTTAAATTGACGTGACCCATGCCGGGAAGACAAAAATGCTCGCAAGTTTGGCCGTCCTAGTGGAGGTGGTGAGACCGAGATGTCTATGACTTAAATTGACGTGACGTTGACCGGTTCACCGAGAATGTGCCCGGAGAGCACGAGGTGTGTGGTCGTGCGTGCCCACGCCTGTGATAAAGTGTTTATCTATACTGCCTGGTTATGCTAACAAAGTGCAGGGAAAGGAGCATCGCCATACCGAGATTGGGGGCGAGATCGTTATAATTTCGTCAGCATAGCTGACCGTTGCTTTTGTTTGCCACCGTGCGGTTGATTGTTGCTTGCAGGTGCTGCGGAGCCGAGCGGTAAATAGCGGGCTAAAGCCCAAGTTGCTGAGCCGGCCCTCGAAGGCCAAACTTTGAGTGTTTACTTATTTTATTCATGTGTGACCGGCTTGCGTGCCGCATTTTGGAAGACACATTTTATTTGAGTAAACAATTATAAGGGCTTAAGGCCATTGTACTTGTGTATTGTACCTTCATTCATGTGGTTTTGAGTAGTGGACATTCATGCTTATGACTGAGTTCTAAATTTGTAACTTTTAATAATTGCTTCCGCTAGAATGACTCTGTGTAGGACAGTGTTATTATTTGAATGGTATTCCATTGAGTAAGTACCCGGTCTGTCTGTGGTATATACCGTCGGGCCCCGGCCGGACCTACTGCTATATGCTATGCAACAGATAGGAGGTGTTACAATTTGGTATCAGACTACTAGTTTCGGTCAGGCTTAAAATGAATTCGTGGCCGAATTATTTTTAAGGGGTGGTGAGCACATGTTTGTGCGTCATCATTATAACATCAAAAGAACCCTTGAATGTCCCCTTAGGAATAAAAATACATATGTTTGAGGAAGCTGCGTGTTCATATAATTACTTTTTGCAATTTTGTTTGGTCGCCTAACGAGGTTTTGTACAACTATAGGTGACCAGAAGTGACGCAGGGCCGTCAGAACACCCAGTTTCTGAGGCTAGTAGCGCACCAAAGGATGCTTCTCCAACACCTCCCTCGGCTGAAACCATACGATTGGTTGCCGAAGCAGTGTTTGCCATGATCAATGCGCAGCCTGCAAGGAAAATGCAGCAGCCCGCTCCATCGATGGAGCAGGTACCGCTTCAAAGGGATGAACCGAGAAGAGTGGAGCAGGTAGTGGTGGAGCCTTTGGTGCCGAGGCGAGCATCTGAAAGGCAGCTCAAACACGTTATGAGATTTAAGCCTCCTGTGTTCTCGGGGTTGGGAACCCCATTTCAAGCTGAAGATTGACTCTCCCGAGTGAAGAGAGTCCTGACAGCTACTGAAATGGAGGAGTGGCAGATGACCACTATAGCTACATTCGTGTTGGACGGGGATGCGAGGCTGTGGTGGGAAGGTCTAGAGCTGCATCACTTGAGAGGAAGGCAATTTACGGACTTCTCGATGGAGGAGTTCTCGAGACTGTTTTTGGCAAGGTACCTCCCTTCGGCTCAGAGGATAGCATTGGAGAATGAGTTCCAAAGGTTGTTGCAAGGAGAGAGTAGCGTGGATGGGTTTCTCCACGAGTTTACTCGGTTGGGTCGGTATGCTAGCTCTACGTTCGCGGATGAGGAGAGTAAGACCAACCGATTCTATGAAGGTTTGAGAGATGGCTTGAGGCTACTGCTCTCGGGGCCTATGACGCAGGGCTTCTTGACCCTGGTCAATATGGCCCGGTCTTTGGAGAAAGACTTGAAGAATGTGCAAACAAATAAAAGCTCTGGTGATAAGAAGACTGAGTTCAAGGTGTTGACTACCTCAAAGTCTGGGTACCGTAAGTTCTTTAAGAAGGCTAGGACTTTGGGTACAGCTTCTTCGTCTGGTGCTTTTGGGGCGACTACGGGTCGAACCCCGGGCGCATGCTTTACTTGTGGAAAGCCGGGGCACTTTGCCCGTTACTGTTGGAGCGGACATCCCAAGTCCGAGAGGAAGCCGGAAGCAACATATGAAGAAAAGGGTAAGGTGGTGGAGTCAACCACGTCCCATTATGCTCCGGCTCAACCTAGAGTTTATAATCTTGGCCAGCAGGAGGCCATCAAACAAGAGGATGTGGTGACAGGTACGGTTTAAATTTATTGCAAATTAATTTTTAAATACTTGTTATGCGCGTGTTACCTTACCACATCTTGTTTAGGATTTGTTTTGATTTGTGAGAATCCAGCGAGAGCACTCTTTGATACGGGAGCTTCGCACTCCTTTTTGTCCGAATGATTCATATCGCGCATCGGTGTACCTTCTTCGATGGCGAAGGACAAACTGGATGTGTTGTTGTCGAATGGGTGTTCCATGCACGCAGATAGAATTTGTGGCGTTAAGATTCGTATTGGGAGCCAAGAATTCGACTTGCAAGCGTCGTTACTGCCGCTGGTGGAGTTCGACGTGATATTTGGCATGGACTGGCTATCGGAGCTGCAAGCCTATATTGATTGTGGTCGCAAGGAAGTTAGGTTGGGAACAGGTCGTGAGACGACTTTTACGGGCTTGAAAGGGTCGAGCAAGACTTTGATGTCTGCTCTTCAGGTGGTGAAGGCAGTTCGTGTTGGAGCAGAGCTGTTTTCATGCTAGTGGAGGTTGCAAAGCCTAAGCCTACGATGGATAGTATTTCAGTGGTAGCTGAGTACCCTGATGTGTTCCCTGGCGATCTTCCTGGAGCCCCGCCTCAATAGGAGATTAATTCCACCATCGAGCTAGTGTTAGGTGCTAAACCTGTGTCACGCTCTCCGTATCGGCTAGCGCCTAAGGAAATGGCGGACCTGAAGGTTCAACTGCAAGAGTTGTTGGAGCAGGGGTATGTGCGTCCAAGTTCGTCGCCTTGGAGCGCACCGGTCCTTTTTGTTAAGAAGAAGGACAGGAGCTTGAGACTTTGTATTGATTATCGAGAGCTGAACAAGCTAACGGAGAAGAACAAGTACCCAATCCCAAGGATTGATGATCTATTCGATCAGTTAGTCGGGTCATCGGTGTACTCTAAGTTGGACCTCAAGTATGGATATTATCCATTGAGGATAAGGGAGAGTGATATCCCCAAAACAGCTTTTAGTATGAGATACAGGCATTACGAGTTTACGGTCATGTCGTTTGGGCTGACGAATGCACCGTCGGTGTTCATGGATTTGATGAACAAGACTTTCAGGGAGTCCTTAGACCACTTTGTGATCGTCTTCATCGACGACATTTTGGTGTACTCACAAAGTGAGGAGGATCACTTTAATCATCTGTATTTTGTGTGCTGGAGATGCTGAGGACGAATCAATTGTATGCCAAGTTCTCCAAATGCAAGTTTTGGTTATCCTCAGTGGCGTTCCTTGGTCACATAGTCAGTGGAGAGGGAATTGCGGTGGATCTGGCGAAGATTGTTACGATACGAGAGTGGCCTGTATTGTCTTCGGTAGCGGAAGTCTGGAGTTTTCTGGGGCTTGCCGGCTATTACAGGCACTTCGTGGAGAACTTCTCGCGGATAGCCTTACCCCTCACGACTTTGACGAGGAAAGAGTAGAAGTTCGTTTTGACGCCGGAGTGCGCACGAGCTTTTGAGGAGTTGAAGTGTCGGTTGACCACGGCGCCTGTGCTGAGTTCGCCGAGTGGGACCGGAGGTTTTGAGATCTACAACGTTACTTCGGGCAGTGGGCTGGGTTGTGTCCTACTGTAGCATGGAAGTGTGATAGCGTATGGCTCGCGATAGCTGAAATTGCACTAGAGGAATTATCTGCTCCATGACTTGGAGTTAGCGGCCGTGATTTTTGCCTTGAAGCTATGGAGGCACTACTTGTATGGAGTGAAGGTCGATATCTATACCGACCATAAGAGCCTGAAATACTTGTTGGATCAGAAAGATCTAAACATGCGATAGAGGAGATGGATGGAGTTCCTGCGGGACTACACGTTCAAAATTCACTATGTGCCTGGGAAAGGCAATGAGGTTGCTGACGCATTGAGTCGTAGGGCCCCAGCTCAAGCCAATTGGCTGTCGGTCCATGACGAGCGGTTGGTTCGGGAGTTGGAGGTGTTGGAGATCTCTTGCGTAGACAAGCAATCAAGTGCAAAGCGCTATTGAACTGGATTGAAGTTCAGTGTGACTTGGTTGATCGGATTCGACACGCTTTGGAAATGGATGTCAGCATGAATCAAATCATGGTTGAGGATTTGGATGATTCAAATTCCCAATTTGTTGTTGTGGATGGATTGCTTTGGAAAGACGGTCGTCTGTGCGTCCCAAGCGTGGGCAATTTGCGGGTGGAATTGTTGTACAAGGTGCATCATACCAAGTACTCGATTCACCCGAGGAGCACGAAGATGTACCGCGACGTGAAGAAATTATTCTGGTGGCCAGGACTTAAGAAGGATGCGGCACTGTACGTGGCGAAGTGTCAGACATGCGCCTTGGTGAAGGCGGAATGCCAAAAGCCGGGAGGATTCTTGAATTCCTTGCCTATTTCGGAGTGGAAGTTTGACGACATTACTATGGACTTTGTGCACGGGCTACCAAGGTTGCAAAAAGGGAACGACGCCATTTGTATGGTCGTAGATCGTCTAACAAAGGTGGCGCACTTCATTCCGCATAGGAAGGACTATTCCGGGGAGAAACTGGCGAAGTTATATGTGGATAACATAGTACGGCTTCACGGTGTGCCCCGCAGCATCGTGAGTGACCGAGATGGGCGGTTCACGTCTAATGATTGGAGGTTGGTGCAGCAGATGTTGGGAACAAAACTGAGTTTCAGCACAGCCTTTCATCCGCAAACGGATGGGCAGACCGCGAGGTACAATAGGACGATGGAAGATATGCTTTGCATGTGCGTCCTAGATTTCGGGAAGTAGTGGGAAGACCACCTATACTTGGTGGAGTTCGCGTACAACAATAGCTACAGGAAAGCATACAAATGGCGCACTTCGAGGCCCTTTATGGTAGAAGATGTCGCACGCCGTTGTCTTGGTTGGAAACAGGTGAGTCAAAGTTGTACAAGCGCCAAGAGGTGGAAGATGCTACGTCATTGGTTCGAACGATTCGAGAGAGGTTGCTAATCGCCCAGGACCGCCACGCTAAGTGCTATAATGCCAAGCATAGGAACGTGGAGTTTGCTGTTGGCGATTGGGTGTACTTGAAGATTAAGCCGTTCAAGGGTGTCTCGCGGGTGCGGCGATTGAAGAAGCTAAGCCCGAGGTACCTTGGACCGTTTGAGGTTCTGGAGCGGATTTGTGAAGCAGCTTATCGTTTGAGGCTATCAGTGGAGCTTAGTAGTCTACACGATGTATTCCACATATCGGTGCTGCGGAAGGAGGTGCAAGAGCGTTTGCAAGTTATAAATCTAAACCGAACAAACATATTTCTTCTGACGTCGTATGTTATTGCTGCAATAAGCCAAGGAACATGATCGCTGACTGCCCGCACAAGAAGAAGGAAGGATCAAGAAAAAATGAGAAGAAATCATTTTGATGAAAGAAGATAGAGGAGAAGAGCTTCATTGCAAAGAAACCAAAGACTTTCAACGATAGCGACTCAGATGTGTCGAGCTCAGATGAAGAACCCTATTTCAGGCCTATGGCTCATTTAGTTGAGGATATCTACGACACCCTATATGAAGGGAAGGTAAACTCAAACACTCCTATCTCTGAGTCTAATACACCTCTGATGGTCATGAAGACTATTCTTCCGAGGAGTTTTCAGATCTATTGATTCAGTATAAGACTTTGCTAGCAGGATTTGATAAATGTCGTAAGGTCGTTAAATCCCAAGCTAAAGAGATTGCCTCTCACAATGCACTGAACTCTGAATTGAATGAGTCAATCGAGAGGTTGACTCCTCTCGAAGTTGAAGTTCAATCCTTGAAAGAGGAACTGAAAACTTCCACTGAACTTGTATGTCTGAAAGAGAAAGCCATTAATAAACTGGAAGAAAAGTTGTTGGCTGAAAAGAAGCTTGTAGAAAGCTTCTCAAAACTAAAGACTGTCCTTCCTCTCATCGATGAATTTTCTACTTCTAAGAATGGTAGGGGTGTTGGACACAAATCCTTTAAGGGTAAAGGGAAGGCTCCTCAAAGTCAAACTACTCTCAAGAAAGTAATGTTTCTGACTAATATGTATGACTTTGAAACATTCTACTGTCACTTTGCTAGCCCAACGTATATTGACTCTAACAAGAACAATCATGGATGGAGCCACCCAGAAATTTTAGAATGAGTGTTATAAAGGCATCTCATGAAGAGATCATCCTTAAGTATTATGGTCCATTCATTCATGGATTGAATGCTAAGAAAGCACCAAATGTAAAATCTGTTGTTGTAAAGCCACATGAGTAGAAGAAGCCATGTGTTTGTTGCTCTCATGAGGCGTCTACTTCGAAGTCAGTAGCTACTGCTAGACCTCCCGTTAAAAAGGTGAAGCAGAAGAATAAGAGAAGGTACAATAGATTTGAATGTTGGTGCTTTGGCAAAATTGGTCATTTTACCATAGATTGTTGGTTCAATTCTATGAATTATAAGACTCCACGAGTTCATAATGCTAGTATGACCCCTAGTAATGTAAACATTTCTGGTAGTGTTTGACAACAAGGAACCAAGGACCCAAATTTGTTTGGCTTCCTAAGGATGTTTAGTTTGTAAATGCATGTATATTCAAGGATAACAAAACACTTATCTAGTATTTGGATAGTGGATGTTCCAAGCACTTGACTGGAATAAGAAGCCTACTACAGAATTATAACTCGGTCAAGAACAGTCCAAAAGTTATTTTTGGCAGATCTGATAGGGGAATCACAAAAGGCTATGGTATGATTACCGACGGTATTGTCTCTTTTACAAATGTGGCTTATGTTAAAGGATTACAACATAATCCTATAAGCATAAGTCAACTATGTGACAAAGGCTATATGATTGAGTTCTATAAGGACTAGTGTTTGATAAAGTCGTCTGAAAACTCAGAAACTATTTTATCTGGCCCTCGGAGTAGAAATATTTTCTATCTTAATTTTTTTTGTTTAGAATCTTCTACACCAGTGTATTTTTTAGCAAAAGAGAGTGTATCTGTTTATGATCAATGACATAAGAGATTAGAATATATAAATTTAAAAACTATAAATATGTTATTTTCTCACAACTTAGTGCGTGATGAACCCAATATTAAGTGCATTAAAGAGAGTCTGTGTAATGTGTGCCAGATGGGCAAGCAGACATGGGCTATCTTTAAAAGTATTATTTTCAAAGATTCTGAAAGATGTTTATATCTACTTCATATGAACTTATTCGACCCAATGCTAGTTCATAGTTTAGGAGGTAAAACTTATACCTTGGTTATTGTTGATGACTACTGAAAGTTCTCATTTTTAAGGTAGATAGCAACCTAGAGGGGGTGAATAGGTTTATCTAGGTCTTTTGATTTCTTTTTTTTTTCTTCTTTAGTTACTATGTGATTGAGAGCTTTTTATGTACCTGCAAACAGAAATCAAACACAGAAAAGCACACAAGTATTTTATAGTGGTTCTCCAAAATTATGGGTACATCCACTCTCCTCCCACCTTGCTAACTTCCTGTTAGTCAAGGCACTTCTCCAAATCAATGCTCCAAGGAGCTTACACCTCAGATCCCTCAGATCTCCTAGTCTCCTCCAAGACTAACACCTAAGCCACAAAGGCCTACACTCAGTGATACAAGAATCACCTACCTCAGACAATTAAGCTCTACCACTCAGGCTATGGAGGATAGCCCTAGCTCAGAGCAATCTTGATCCTACTACTCAGAGAGATACAGTCTCCTACAACTCAGGCAATACTGCCCTACTTCTCGGTGAGTAAACCTCACCTACCTTAGATCCCAGTTGGATCCTACACTTCGAGAGGAGCCCTCTCCTACAGCTCAGGCAAATTGCCCTACCTTAGGATCAAGGCCCTACAACTCAAATCTAGAAGGATCCTACAACAAGAAATACTTTAGTTAACTTTGACACAGAGAAATTTCTCTATATCAATAACTAGAGCAGAGAAATTTCTGCTATAACTCTCCTCACAGTAGAGAAAATTATTACTGGAGGTACTCAGAATCTGACTTCTAAACTTGCTGAAGAAGGCTAAAGATCTGTTGATCTTGAGTCTTCAAGCAACTAACTTAACCTGCCCAAGGCTGAAGGTTCTTCTTTCTTCAGAACAATTTCTGATTCTGCTGTGGCTAATGGAGATTGCACAGCTATCTGAACTTTTTCTTGCAGGAGAGCTTCAAGTTTTTTGCATGCAGCAATGACGATGAAGATGAAGTCTCCTGTTAAATTTTTCAGTTGGTAATGCCCTAAAAGTTCTCTTGTGTCTTGGCCCATCTCCTCCTTTTGTAGTCTGCTGATCAATGACTCTTAGAGATCAGTGGGTCCCACCTGCAGCTTCCAGCTGCGTCTTACTTTAACGCCTATCTATTGTATTGTAGGCCTACAGCGCCTTTTGTCGTGTACTATGGCTTTTCCACTAACAATTTGAATATGGTTGACATTTTGACTTGCTAACATCAGCACCTGAAGACTTAGTCAAAATTCAAGCATCAGTAGTATAGGCGTTGAGTGAGTGAGCTTCACTCAACGCCAAAGTACTTAGACAGTTTTACTATCTCTTGGCATTGAGTTAGTTACCTTCTCTCAACGCCAAAGTACTTAGAATATAAATTTGTTTCTAGCATTGAGTGATTCAGTTTCACTCAATGCCAACTTGCTTTCTCAGCTTTCTGATGTTTGGCGTTGAGTGAGTGAGCATCACTCAACGCCAAACACCTCAGACAAAATTTTGTCTTTACTAGGCGTTGACAGCATTGAGTGAGTAAAGCACACTCAACGCTTTTTGCCTTAACCCTTTATGCAGGTTCTTCTGCATGTATGACATTGATAGTGTTGAGTGATCATGCCTCACTCAATTCTTTTTCCTTTAACAAATTCTCTGTCATGACGTTGAGAGTGTTGAGTGACCACGCCCCACTCAACTCTTTCTGCCTTAGCCAAATTTCTGTATTCTTAAAAAATATTGGCTTTGACTGACTGAGTGTTACTCAGCACTTAAGAGGCTATGGCATAGAGTGAATGACCTTCACTCAATGCTTGTGGACTTAGCCACATTTCTGCCTCTTAAACCTTAGACATTGTCTCAAGCAGCCTCACTCTACTCTGAATTGAATTCGACGAGTGCTAAACTGAGTTTGACGAACAATGAGCTCAACTCGATGAACTCTGAAATTAGTTCGACGAATTTAGACTTGGCCAAATTTCTCAAACTCTTAGCTTAGTTCGATGAACGATTTGCTCAGCTCGACAAACTCTGAACTTAGTTCGACGAATTTGGACTTAGCCAAATTTCTCAAACCATATCTTAGGTAAGAGTTTTCCTAAATTAGCAACTTAGACTACCTGTCTCATCATTGTCATCTGCTGATATATGTATATCATTGATACGATTAACTTCCTCAAATCTAGGACATTTTGGGCACATGACCCAACAATCTCCCCTATTTGAGGAAGTCAAAAATCTTAAGCAAGTGAGTCAATGACAAACACTAGCATGGTAGCATGCTAGAACATTTCCCACAGTGGAGGAACAACTTCCGAGCTCTTCCACCCGGCAGTGGAGGAAGGAGAACTGATGCAGGTTGATGAACGTCCCTCCTAGATGGACCCATTCATTCTTTATCTGTCAACATGATATTTTCACCATTCAATCAAAGATCAGAAAAAGTTCAGAATAAAAGCAACCCACTATTACTTAGTGACAGGTATCCTCTATAGAAAAACATTCCTCTCTACCATGGCCAGATGTGTTTCAGAAGAAGAAGCTCCCGTTGTTTTGCAAGAAGCTCATTCAGGATATTGTGGAAGTCACTCGGGAGCAAGAACTCTAGAAAGACGGATCCTGTGGAAGGGATATTTCTGGCCCACCATGAAGAGAGACTCTGAGTCTTACCACACTTCCCAGCCACCAGAGTGGAACATCACTGCACCTACTTCCCCTGATTTGCTGCTACCATGCTAGAACATTAATCTGATCATCTGATCATCTTTTCCTCCAACTTTTTGACTTCAGCAAATAGCTGGTAGGATTCATTTGATCATCTGATCATCTTGTCATCTTCTCCCCCTCAATAAGGCAGCAATGAATTGTTGGAATTATGCTGGACATGCTCCCCCTCAATTGGAGAATCTTCAATTCTTTAAACAACAATTCCATATGCAAAATACCAAATAACCTGCAGTAGCATCAAGAAGAAATAGTAGGCTCAGGATAAGGTGCAGAAATAAGAGGAAAAGGAACTGAATCATCAAAAGAAGGAAGAGTACAAGAAGGGAAAAAGAATGGAACATTCTCAAAAAAATTGACATCGGCAGAAACATACTGTCGGCGGAGAACATGATCAAAACACCATTATCCTTTCTGAGTCGGACAATAGCCCAGAAAGATACATTTAATCGAGCTTGGTGACAGTTTGTCACGTCCAGAAGAAGGAGAATGAACAAATGCAGTGCACCCAAAGACACGAGGAGACAAAGGAAAAGGGTTCGCATCAGGATGCAGGATAGAAAAGGGAGACTTCACACCGATAACAGAGGACAGAATACGATTAATAAGAAAATAGGAGAGAATAACTGCATGTCTGCAATAAGACTTGAGAACATGCATATGAGTATGAAGACTCCGAGCAACATCCAGCAGATGACGATTCTTTCATTCAGCAACACCATTTTGTTGCGATGTATAAGGGCAAGTTGTTTGATGAACAAAATCATGATCCATAAAAAATGATGTAAATTGATGACTAAGATATTCCTTAGCATTATCAGATCTAAGTACTTTAATAGAAGTATCAAACTGTGTATGAATCTCATTATAAAAAGCAGTGAAAATAGAATAAAGTTCAGAACGTTTGCGAAGCAAATATAACCATGTACAATGGGAAAAATCATCAATAAATGTCACAAAATATAAGCTACCCCTACCAACAGTTTGAGTAGGAGCGGGGCCCCATATATCAGAATGGAAAATATCAAACTGACGAGAAGAACTACGTCCATTGCGTGCAGGAAAAGTAGAACGATGATGTTTTCCAAACTGACAAGCTTCATAATGAAGAGAAGAATCTTCTCGAGATAAATCAGGCAGAAGCTGATAAAGGATCCGAGGAGGAGTATGTCCAAGCCGAAGATTCCACTGAAGCAATGGAGAGGAGGCAGAAAAGGCATAAGAAGTATCAAGATAGAACAAGCCGCCACTCTCAGTCCAGGGTAGCTACCGTCTCCTTGGACTGAGGAACCTAAAAAGCACAAGTAGACGCAGTAAATATCACTTCACAGATTAACTGTTTGCAAAGTGAAGTAATAGAAAGAAGATTGCATGGAAAGTTGGGGACATAGAGAGTGTCCTGAAGCAGAAGAGAAGGAGTAACATGAACAGTGCCAAACCCGTGAACTGGGGACGGAGAACCATCAGAAATAAGAATAGGAGGTAATTGATTACTCTTAGTAAGAGAAGAAAAAAGCCGAGAATTCCCTATCATATGATTGGTAACACCAGAGTCAATGAGCCACCTACCCGTGATAGCTAACTGAGCAGCACCAGAAGTTGTAAGAGAAGTAGTAATATTCTTAGCAGAATCAGCAGAAGTAGGACGAAGATGAGGGTGTTTGACACAACAATGATCAATCAAGTGGCTAGTCTTGCCACAAAGAGAATAGAGAAATTTCGAAGAACCACGGCCGCCAGTACGGCCTCCCCGACCTCCAGAATTATCATGATTGGCACGATGAGCAATAATATCAGGAGAGGGAAAGGGAAGCAAAGGATGCTGAAGTAGAGTAATAACAGTAGAAATAAGGGCAGCAGTAGCATCAAGAGTCGAAGTGTCTGCCTCTCAGAGAATCTGTTGATGAATCATGTCATAGGAGTCAGGAAGGCGAAGCAAGTAGCAAACCACAAGTAGCTCTTGAAAATGTTTTTGTTGCTCAGCAAGATCAGCAGAAAAGGGATGATGTTGAAGAGGTTTGGCCCAAGACTCTGGACCTCCCGATAAGCAGCAGCAGGGGACATAACATGACGATCAAAAAGATCAGCATACGGAGTATAGATCCGTCAAGTCTGAGCGCCTTTAGAATATAAAGCAGCCAAATGATTCTATGCAGCCTTGAATGTTTGATCATGTCGGATGATAGGAAGACAATCATCAGATAAACTGTTGGCCAACCAAGTGCGGACCAAGGCATCAGAAGCATCCAGATCGTTGTAAGCAGCAAAGCCGACAGGAGGAGGGTCATCAGTCAAGTGAGAGTGCTTACTCTGAGAATGTAAGAGGATGACAAAAGACACACTCTAGTCAGGATAATTCAGGCCGGTAAGTTTGGATACAGTACCCAAATTACCCAAAGTACATACAAAGTAAAAGAATGAGTGAGAGGGACAGAGAAAGTAGCAGACGATGACAGAGTGTCCATGAAGAAATAAAGTCAGCCGCACGGTCAAGACGAAAACCTCATGGACAGGCAACAAGAGAAGAACAGTACGAAAAGAAAGAACAAGCCGCCCGGTCTCAGTGTGAACACACTAGTAGCAGAAAAGAAAAGCTGCGACCCAAAGGCGGAGAAGCCGCGCGAAAGGAAAGAAAGAAAGTGAGGGAAGAAGACAGATGAAGCTGGAAGAAGGGAGGGAAAAAAACAAACCCGTGCGGTCTCAAAGGACAAACCACAATGAACAGGGAGCAACAATTTTGGAGCAAAGGACCGGTTTTCCTCTGATACCAAGTAAAAAATGAGTATAAAAACGGACAAGAGGTAAATAACCGCAAATTTTATTGCTCCAAAAAAGTGAGTAATACATATGTATGCCCCCTTATTTGTAGAAAACGGGGGAGGTGAGAGAGTACAATACACGATGTGGGACTAAACTTAAGTCGGGTGGCTTGTGCGGTATAATACATCTTGCGGCCACTGGAGGAGACCGCCATAATCTATGATAGACCTCCAGACAAGTCGCCAGGCCGCACCAGCGGGTTGCCACTAGACTGCAGTGCGGCTTCCCCTCAAACCGAATCTTCTGCAATCCTCCTGACTACAAATTGCGGGCTGCCACCTGACTGCAGTTGCGACAAACCATCACGCACAGTAGCAGCTACATCAGACTGCTACGGCTAACACTTAAACCATAGCTGGAAACTACTGGCAGATCACTGTTGCGGATTCATATATACTGCTACGGTTTCACCGGACTGCGGAGACTTATAAGCCAAACCACTGCGAGTAATCGACCAAGGAGAGCTGTCTCAAACTATTCCGCTAGACATTCATCCCAACAGCTCGTTATGCCAAACCGCCATAAGGCCGACCAGACAGACCGCTGCGGCTAGAAATGCTAACCGCCTGAACTGAGTTCCAACAAATTCGAGACGGTATTGGAGATATATCTGCCCAAGATCGAGATGGAATTTTTAAGGGTTTCAAAGTGCCATATGGCAGAGCATTGCGGTCTTTGGCCTTTTGGCAAATATCGTAATGTTGTATATACACTTGCACTTGGGTTTGCAATTCGGGCCAGTAGTAGTATTGTCCTAATTGTTTAGTAGTCGCAGTTACGTTGGAATGACCCCCAATTTTGGTATTGTGGGCTTCACTTATCAGGATTGTTCGTAAAATGGAGTCTGGAACATATAATTTGGTTTTAAAGAAATATTTTTTGGTTTAGTATTTTCCAATCAGGTAGTAAATCTGGGTTCTGTTCAAGTTGAGAACGTATCTTGTTAGCTTTGACGTCCGTTTGATAGTGTGAGTCCAAATCGTCAAACAAATTTGAATATGTAAAGGATATATTTTGGTAGATGTTAATCGAGGGTTCCTCCTCGTGGATTCGGGAGAGGGCGTCACCAACTGCATTGTGACGCCCCATCCTGTAACGAATGAGATAATTGAATCCTAACATCTTTGAGAGGAATTTATGTTGTTCGGGTAAAGTCATTATTTGTGAGTTTAGATTATGCAGGGTTTTGTAGTCCGTTAAGATAGTGAATGTGGAGCCAATTAAGTACTATCGCTATTTACTTACTGCGGGCGTAATAACTAATAATTCCCTAATATAGGTGGATTTAGCTTATTCCCTTGCGGATAGCTTCTTGCTAAAATAGGCAATCAGATGCCCCTTTTGGCTTAACACGGCTCCTATCCCAACCTTAGAAGCATCACATTCAATAGTAAAAGGAATAGAAAATTTAGGTAGCGTCAAGTCTGGGGTCGTAAGTAATAATTCTTTAATCCTTTGAAATGCTTTGTTAGTAGTGTCCGTCCAGGAAAAACTATTTTTAACAAAAAGATCTGTTAGCGGTGTAGTGATAGTGGCATATTGGCGGATAAATCGTCGATAGTATCTTGCTATCCCCAGAAAGGATCAGAGTTGTTTCTGTGTTTGGGGAACTGGCCATGCTGCAATCGCGGCTAACTTTTCTGTATTAGGTAGAATCCCCTCGGAAGAGATTGTATGTCCTAAGAATTCAATTTTCGGAACATCAATAGTACATTTAGTGGATTTCAGGGATAGTTTATTATATGATTATATTTGGAACACTTGTTGTAAATAGCTTGCATGTAATGTCTCATTGCGGCTGTAAATTAGGTTGTCGTCAAAAAATATAACCTCAAATCGTCGGAGGAATTGTTTAAAAAGAGTATTCATTAAGGCTTGAAATGTTACTAGTGCGTTTGTAAGCCCAAAGGGCATTACGAGAAATTCATATAAGCCGTCGTGGGTTCTAAAAGCTGTCTTGTGGACGTCATGAGGGTTCATCCTGACCTGGTGGTAACCGGAGTAAAGGTCCAGTTTTGAAAATAAAGTTGCACCATGTACCTCATCAATGATTTCTTCAATTGTGGGCATCGTAAAACTGTCCTTTATGATTAATGAATTTAAAACGCGGTAATCCACACAGAAACGTCGGGTCCCATCCTTTTTCTTAATTAGGAGCACTGGTGAGCTAAAAGTGGAATTACTTGGGTGAATTAATACTTGAGATAACATCTCTGTGATTAAGCGTTCAATCTCGTTTTTGTAGATATATGGATACCGATATGGTTTTACTTTGGCTATTTTAGATTCGTTGAGTAGAGGGATTTTTTGGTCCAAGGAACCGACGGGAGGCAGCCCTGTAGGTTTATTAAATAGATGTTTAAAGGTGTTGAGTTCTTTGCCTATCACAGGATAGTTAGTTGAGGGCAGTTCAGATTGGGTTTCCACTCTCAGACCGGGTTCCATTTCTGTTTGGAAACATGACACCATATATTCGATAGAGTCTTGTGCGACAAACTTATGTGTCTGTGATGAAGAGACAAATCCTGCACTAAGTGTTTGGTTTCCCTTTATCATACAATGGCTTCCTTGATATGTAAATGACATTTCTCGTGCTGAATAATCTATTGTTATTGGCCCTAGAGTTTCCAACCAATTATATCCTAGTATAACGTCGGCATCATGAAGATCAGTCACAAATAAGTCTATTTGAAACTGGATTTTCTGAATGGTCAGCGGAACTTGGGGACAATTGTCCTTGCAAAACATAATGTTCCCATTTCCAACGTGGATTTTAAAAGGAGGGATCATTTTGACTGGTAGTTTTAAAAATGATGTCGCGCGTTTAGTAATGAAGTTATGGGTGCTGCCATTATCGAGGAAAATGTGCACGGCGGAGTGTCCTATTTGGCCGTGTACGCGGAGGGACTTTGATGGTAATGTGCCCATATAACATTAACACATATATCTAGGTTAACAAGGTCGTCACATGCTGATTCCTCTTCCTGGTCCGCTGGAATCTCCTCGTGTTCCTCTTGGTGTAACAACCCCATCCGTTCATATAATATATACTAGAAGGTCCGGTCGGGGCCCACAACATATACCACAAAACAGACGATGAAGCTACGGAGTGATACCAGAGTAGCGCAGCGCACCTAACACATTGCATTCTAGCGGAAGCCTACAACACTACACTTGAACTCCACTCTTAAATGTCCAACATATAAAAACTCAATATTTTATATCTCATAGGAATGTCTTACAAAACACATAAAGAGTTGGCATTATGGCCTTACAAGGCTTTCAACCAGTGGCCCAAACATTGGCACGCAGACAGGCCACAGCAAAAGAAAATATAACAATTACATTCACATTAGCCTTCGAGGGCTAGCAGCGGCAGCAGCCAAAGCAGTAGGGAGTTCAACCCTTATGCGTCCCGCTCGGTTCTCTAGCACCTGCACAGGGACAATCGACCCAACGGTGGAAAATAAAGGCAACGGTCAGCATTCAGCTGACCAAATTATAACGACCCTACCCCTTTCTCGGGGCAGCGGTAATCTTCCCTGCAGGCATAGTATATCACAAGCATGGTTATATATATCATATAATGTGCTTTCACTCACACATGCCATCACAACCATCAGCCACCCGACCCAACGGTCTGTGCACTCAGGGCACATTCTTGGTGTACTGGCAAATCAGTTGCCCACCACCGTATCAGGGTCACAGCCCAACGACAACTCACTTGAGCATTTACTCCATGGTGTGCAGCCGTAGTTCTAGTCGTAATGCACCGGGCTGGGCCCGTAGCCCCCCATTGTGTCATGGCATGCAGGCCTACGACTCTCGCTATGCGCTCCAACAGACCGTACCTTCTGGTCTCACGTCGGACGGACATAACGTAGGTCGAATCCTCCACCCCCACGTTGCTCAAATCGCCTTGCCATCACCGAGTACGGCGTACTCGCGGCTACAAAAGGAGCAGGTCGGTCTCACCAATCCTGTTCAGGCATTCAAGCCTGGGTATTTCTCTTACACTCATTATATCACAACATTAGCGGGTCTTTCCTGGGCACAGCAGTACTTCCTGCTACTCTCTTCGCAGGTGGACACCGCAAATATCACAAATGTCAGGGGTCTTTCCTGGCTACCATGCCAGTACTTCATGTTAATCTCTTCACAGGTGGACTCCCCATGATCATTAAGCATTACAAAAGGGTATTTCCTGGAATTCCAATCCAGTACTTCCTGCTATTTCCTTTCACAAGTCTAACCCAATAGCACCAGCAGCACAAGCACTCTACGGGTATTTTCCTGGACTACCACTCCAGTACTTCCTGCTACTTCCCTTCACAGGTCCAACCCGTCGACTCCTAACCTACGCGTTTATCACAGAGTCTTCTTGTAACACCTCCCCTGTAATGACCGTATAATATGGGTCCGGCCGGGGCCCCACAACATACGGACGCCACAGCTTTAGTATTATAAGATGATATAACTACCCATACTCAAAACTCTTTGCACAAAAGAGCGGAAACACAAACAAGACTAAAAGTTATCCACCACTAAAAGAGTAATAACAATGGCCTTATGGCCTTACAACACAAATGAGTCCAAAACTCAAAGAGTACAACAGTCATGAAAGTGCTTAAGAACTCCTAGTCTACCTCGGCATACAAGCCGGACAACATGAGTCTCAAACATACAACATCATATAAGTAGAGCTACAGAAGAGAGAAACACTTCATGAGGCTTAGGCCTTTCTGGCCGGCGATCTAGCTCCTGCTTGCGATCCTTGCCCTGTAAAAATTTATTAGTAACGTGGGTCAGCAAAGGCTGACCTCAAACTGTATAACAAACACATCTCCTCCCGGCCGCCCCTAACGTGTAACAACCTCATCCGTTCATATGATATATTCTAGAAGGTCCGGTCGGGGCCCCATAGTATATATCACAAAACAGGCGGTGAAGGTACAAGATGATACCAGAGTCGCGCATCGCACCTATCACAAAGCATTCTAGCGGAAGCCTAGACTACAACTTGAACCCCTCATGAATGCCCAAATATAAAACTCCACATTTTATACGATATAGGAATGTCTTACAACAAGTAAAAGAGTTGGCCTTATGGCCTTACATGGCTTTCACACAGTGGCCTAAACAGATTGGCGCGCAGGCCGGCCACAATAATAGAAAATATAACAAACATTCATCATCAAAAGCCTTTGAGGGCTAGCAGCAGTAGCAGTAACAGCAGCAGGAACATTAGCCTTTATGCGTCCCGCTTGGCTCTCCAGCACCTGTACAGGGACAATCCACCCAACGGTGGCAAACAAAAGCAACGGGCAGCGTTCAGCCGACCAAATTATAACGACCCTACCCCTTTTCTCGGGGCAGCGGTAAACTTCCCTGCAGGCATATCATATCATAGTATGGCAATATATTTCATCAAAATGTGCTTTCACGCACACAAGCCATCACAACCGTTCGCCACCCGGCCCAACGGTCTGTGCACTCAGGTCACATTCTTGGTGTTCTGGCAAAGCTCTTGCCCACCACCGTATCAGGGTCACAACCCAACGGTAAATCTCTTGAGCATTTACACCATGGCGTGCAGCCGGAGTTAGTCTTCCTACACCGGGATGGCCCGTAGTCCCCCATTGTGTCATGGCGCGCAGGCCGAAGACTCTTGCTATGCGTTCCAACAGACCGCACCTTTTGGTCTCACATCGGATGGACATAGCGCAGGTCGGATCCTCCACCCCCTGTTGCTCAAATCGCCTTGCCTTCTCCGAGTACAGCGTACTCATGGCTATATCAAAGGCGCGGGTCGGTCTCACCAATCCTGTTCTTGGCACACAGCCTGGGTATTTCTAGATACCCATTTCCTTAGCACAACAGCGGGTCTTTCCTGGGCCTCCCAGTACTTCCTGTGACTCTCTTCACAGGTGGACACCGCACAATCACAAATGTTAGGGGTCTTTCCTGGCTACCATGTCAGTACTTTCTGTTACTCGCTTCACAGGTGGACACCCTACGACATCAAGCATCACAAAGGGCCTTTCCTGGTCACACCAGTACTTCCTGTGCCTCATTCACAGGTTGGACCCAAAAATATAACATGGCTATTTTTCCTGGGCTACCACTCCAGTACTTCCTGCTACTCCTTTTCGCAGGCATAACCCGTGGACACCGCACAATCACACGTTTATCACGGAGTCTTCTCCGGTTCGTATGCAACATCACCAATCCAGACCAACCTGTCCAGATGGGCTTCACACAGCATGCCTATTTCGTACTCCAATTCCGGATCTATATGCCAATAAGGGGATTTCATGAATCACCCAAAATACTCCCAAAATCAGCCACCTCTTGGTGGGGGAATCACAAAGATATGTGAAAAGGAAGCCTTCACATGGCTAGGAAGAAAAGTCGTTACCCTTGACGACCGCTTCGGTGCCATGACCTCAAAGCTAGCTTGAATGGCTCACAAGAACGTTTCCTCCACAACGCCGGCTTCGGAACTCTTATCGGTAAACCACAGCACCACCAGCAATCAGCCCCCTTTCCTCCTCCTCCTTCTTCCTCTCTCTTTCTCTCTCTAAGCTTGTAGAAAGATGAAGGCCAAAATACACTATGAGAAATCCTTTCTCATTCACGGCCTTAAGGAAAGCTGGAGGCCTTTCAGCCTTTGGATCCAGGCTGAAGGAAATGGACGGCCATGATTTTGCCAAAAACACTGATTTTGCCCTGACACGGCCTGTGACACGCCCGTGTCCCTGGCCGTGTGCCTCAAGCGGTGGTCAACCGACCTATCCAGACCAGTGACACGCCCATGGGACACGCCCGTGTCATGGGCCGTGTCACCCAACATGCCTTCAGACACGCCCGTGTCTGTGGCCGTGTGCATTGGCGAAAATAATCCCAAAACATCCCGAGACTTCACACGGCCTGTGACACGCTCGTGTCCCAGGCCGTGTGCCCATACACGGCACTCAGACACGGCCTAGCGCAAAATTCGTCACGCTGAGTTCGTCGACCTGATTTGACATGACCTGTGACACGCCCGTGTCACAGGCCGTGTTCAACTTCTCGACACTCGACGACCACATCTCGACACTCGACGATCTCGACATCTCGACACTCGACGACACGGCCTGGGACACGCCCGTGTCCTGGGCCGTGTGCCCCCTCTCGACACATCGTCGAGTGAAAAAACGTCGACACCCAGGCCGATCGTCGACACGGCCTCGACACGCCCTGCGACACGCCCGTGTCGCAGGCCGTGTCCTCTGTTCGACGATCGTCGACTCCAAATTCCGTCGACTTCGCGGCCAAATCGTCGACTCCAGCTTGACACGCCCTGGGACACGCCCGTGTCCCAGGCCGTGTCAGCCAAAAATTTCCTGTTTGAGAAATTTGGACTGTTACAATCCTCCCCTCCTACAAGAAATTTCGTCCTCGAAATTCAGACACAGGAAGGCAATCAGTAACCAGCAAGAAAAATGTTACAACATGCAAAATTTTATGTTACAACATCCTCTCTACAGATTACAAAAACAGCTCAGGGAGCTCTTCTCGCATGGTTTACTCTCGCTCCCATGTCAGTTCTTCACAGCCGCAGTTGTCCCATCGGACTTTCACCATGCCGACCGTCTTGTTCCGCAACTGTTTCTCGGCTCGATCTTCGATCTACATGGGTCTAACTCTCGTTGTTAGCCCATACTCCACCGGCACACGATCATCCGCGATCACTTTAGCTGGATCTTTCACGGCCTTCCGAAGCACCGAGATGTGAAATACATCATGTAATCCACCCAAGTCTGCCGACAGAGCTAGCCGATAAGCCGCTTCGCCAACTCGCTCAACCACTTCAAAAGGACCCAAATATCTTGGACTCAATTTTTTCAATCGTCGAATCTGGGAGACACCTTTGAATGGTTTGATCTTCAAGTAGACCCAATCGCTAACCGCAAATTCCACGTTCCGGTGCTTGGCGTTGTAGTACTTCGCTTGTCGATCTTGAGCAATAAGCAATCTCTCTCGAATAGTCCGTATGGTTGAGTTTGCTTCATCAACCTCATTTGGTTTAAAAACCCGAGCTTCGCCCGCTTCTACCCAAGCCAAGGGAGTACGACACTTCCTTCCATATAAAGCTTCATATGGTGTCATCCCAATGCTCGCCTGGTAGCTGTTATTATATGCAAACTCTACCATATAGAGATGATCTTCCCATCTCTTTTCGAAGTCAAGGGCGCACATTCGGAGCATGTCCTCCATTGTTCTGTTGGTCCGTTCAGTTTGGCCATCCATTTGTGGATGAAAGGCAGTACTGAAAGTCAATTTCGTGCCTCTAATCATTTGACGTGAATCGCCCATCTCGATCACTTACGATGCTCTGAGAAACACCGTGAAGCCGCACAATCTGGTCAACATATAACTTTGCCAAACTTTCAACTGAATCATCCCGCCTGTTCGGGAGAAAATGTGCCACTTTCGTTAGCCGGTCAACAATAACTCAAATGGAATCATTTCCTCGCTGCGATCTCGGCAACCCGTGCACAAAATCCATGGAAATATCATCAAATTTCCACTCTGGGATCGGCAGTGACTTCAAATAACTGCCCGGCTTTTGGCATTCCGCCTTCACCATCGCACATGTTTGGCATTTGGATACATAAAGGGCAACATCTTTCTTGAGCCCTGACCACCAGAATAGCTTCTTCATATCGTTGAACATCTTCGTGCTCCCGGGATGAATGGAATACTTTGTATAATGCGCTTCATACATCAGTTCTTCCCTCAATTTCCCCACATTCGGGACGCACAAATGGCCCTCTTTTCGCAAAAGACCGTCATTCCAGGTGAATTTGCCCTCTGGCCCTTCATTCACATAGCGTAAGAGATCTTCATCCAACTTCATTGCCCGTCGAACTCGGTCTGCAAGGTCACATTGCACCTCAGTCCAGTTCAAACATGCAGTGGCAGTGGAATTCTTGTCAACACAATAAATCTCCAACGCCTGCAGCTCCTGGATAAGACGTTCATCATGCCTTTGTAACCAATTCGCTCTAGCCGGAACCCTCCGACTCAACGTATCCGCGACAACATTCCTCTTTTCGGGCGTATAGTGAATCTCGAAAGTGTAGTCCCCAAGGAACTCCAACCACCTTTGTTGTCGCATGTTCAAGTCTTTCTGCTCCAAAAGATACATTAGGTTCTTATGATCGGTATAGATCTCCACCTTCACTCCATAAATGTAATGTCGCCATAACTTGAGTGCAAAAATCACCGCCGCTAGTTCCAAATCATGGACGGGATAATTTCACTCGTGCACCTTCAGCTGGCGTGAGCCATAAGCAATAACCTTTCCATTCTGCAGAAGAACGCAGACTAAGCCGCTCCCTGAGGCATCACTATAAATCACAAATCCATCGGTTCCACGTGGCGAAGACAACACCGGCGCCGTGGTCATTTGAATCTTCAGCTCTTCAAAAGCTCGTGCACACTCTGGCGTCCAAACGAACTTCTGATCTTTTCGCGTCAGTGTGGTTAGCGGCAAAGCGATCCGCGAGAAGTTTTCCACAAATCTTCGATAGTAGCCCGCAAGTACAAGAAAACTCCTGACCTCGGCCACGGAAGACAAGATTGGTCACTCCTGTATGACCCTTATCTTCGCTGGATCCACTGCAATGCCCGCTCTACTCACCACATGGCCCAAAAATGCCACTGACGATACCCAAAACTCGCACTTCGAGAACTTGACATAGAGCTGATTTTGCCTCAACGTATTCAACACCAACCGCAAGTGAGTCTCATGCTCAGCTTTAGACTTCAAGTACACCAGGATGTCATCAATGAACACGATCACAAACAGATCCAGGTACTCGCGAAAAATACGGTGCATCAGATCCATAAACACCGAGGGCGCGTTGCATAGTCCAAATGGCATGACAGTGAACTCATAGTGCCCATAACGCGTTCCAAATGCGGTTTTGGGAATGTCACCTTCCCGAATTCGCAACTGGTAATAACCAGACTTCAGATCCAACTTCGAATAGACGGTCGAGCCCACTAGCTGATCGAACAACTCATCAATCCGGGGTATCGGATACTTATTCTTCTCGGTCAGCTTATTCAGTTCACGGTAATCGATACACAAACGCAATCCACCGTCTTTCTTCTTTACAAAAAGCACAGGCGCGCTCCAAGGTGACATGCTTGGGCGTATATAACCTTGCTCCAACATTTCTTGTAGTTGAACCTTCAACTCCGCCATCTCTTTAGGCGCAACGCGATATGGCGAGCGGGCCACAGGTTTTGCACCTGAAACCAACTCGATCGTGAAGTCAATCTCCCGCTGGGGTGGTAGCCCAGGGAGATCCATGGGAAACACATCTGTAAATTCTGCCACAATCAGAACCTCACTTACATGGGTCTTAGGCTCAACAACCTGAATCAGTGCAAAGTAACACTCCGCACCCTTCCGAACAGCCTTGACTACCTGGAGTGCAGACATCAATGTCCCGCCTACTCCTCGCATACCCGCGAACTTTGTCTCCTGTTCGGTATTCTGGCCCAATGTGATTTCTTTGGACTGGCAATCAATCATAGCATGCTGCTCCGCAAGCCAATCCATCCCAAGAATCACATCGAATTCCGATATTGGCAAAACAAATGCAGTTAAACTGAAATCCCGACTTCCTATTTGAACCGCCACATCGCAAGCTTGATCCGCAAGCATCCAACAGCCATTCGGCAACACCACTCTGACGTTATCTGTCTTTGCACGACTGGGTATACCAAGCCGCGCTATAAACGCGCTAGACAGAAAAGAATGCGACGCACCCGTATCAAACAGTGCTCGCGCCAGTGCGTCCCGAATCATCACAAAGCCTGTGACAATCATGTCACACACACAAACCGCAAACATAGGGGGACTAAGCAAAGCATACAAACAATAGCATATGCAAAACTAAACTCATACATGTGACAATGTCACTCTGCTTGATCGCCTCTTGCAGGCCAAGATTGTAGACCCGAGGTTGCGCCTGCGAGGCAGAGGAATCCACCACCGCCTTTCCTTTTTCCACATAAGATGCTCCCGCCTTCTTTTCACTCTTTGGCGGCATCCGACAATCTCGCACAATATGCCCCATCCGGCCATAATTGTAGCAGATACGAGTATCTGGCTTGGAGGTAGCCCCTGACGTTGCTCCCGTTGCAACTGATGAAGGAGCTTGTCCACTGGGCTTGGACTTCTTGCCCCATCTCTTTTTATAAAATGGTTTCCCAGATCGGGGCGCCTTCCACTCCGGTTGCGTCACAGCCAACGCTCTCTTCCCCTGCACCATTTTCATATCCTTTTCCAGTGCGCTCGCAGTATCAACCAACGCCTGGAAACCTTGGTTCACTGAACTTGACACAAGGAACCTCAACTCGCCCCTCAGTCCTTCATAGAAACGATTGGTCTTCCTCTGCTCATCAGCAAAAATAGAACCCGCATACCGCCCCAAGCGAGTAAATTCATGCAGGTATGCGTCAACACTTCCATCACCTTGGGTCAGCCTTTGGAATTCATTTTCCATGGCTATCCGCTGAGCCGCAGGAAGGTGCTTTGCTAGGAAGAGCCGGGAGAATTCTTCCATTGATACTTGGGTTAAAGGACGACCCGCCAAATGATGCAACTCCATCTCGTCCCACCACAATCGAGCTTCTCCTTCAAGTAAGAAGGTAACTAAGGTAACTTTCTGATGCTCCGTCGTTCCAATCGCCGTCATCACTCGCTTGACGCGCGATAGCCAATCCTCAGCCTGCGTCGGAGTTCCCGCTCCTGAGAACGTAGGCGGATGGAAACTCATAAACCGCGTTAGCTGCTTCTCAGCCGCTCGAGGAGCCACATCCACTACAGGTTCAGGCCTTGCCGCCACCTGTTCTGGCCTCATAGCCGCTTGTTCCTGCCTAAGTGGCTGGCCTTGGATCATGTTAAATAAAGCCTCCGTAACTAAACGCACATGTTCCGCAGACGGTGGAGGTGTAGGCACCTCGGCTGGTGTCATACTTTCATCAGAACGCTGGGGCTCAGACGGCCCAGCTCCACTTCGTGTCACCTAAAGGTGGACAAGACACACACATTAGCGGTCGTACCCAAGCAAAAAACACAAAATAAGAACACGCAGGTTCCTCAAACACATCAATTTTGCATTCCTATCATGGACATTCCGGAGTTCATGCGTAGATGTTGGTTTGCACAAACGCGTGCTCGCCACCCCACAAAAGAAGTCGGCCACGACTTCGAGAGGGAAAGACCAAGACAACTGATACCAAAAATGTAACAACCCCATCCGTTCATATGATATATTCTAGAAGGTCCGGCCGGGGGCCCACAATATATATCACAAAATAGGCGGCGAAGGTACATGATGATACCAGAGTCGGGCATCGCACCTATCACAAAGCATTCTAGTGGAAGCATAGACTACAACTTGAACCCCTCATGAATGCCCAAATATAAAACTCCACATTTTATACGATATAGGAATGTCTTACAGCAAGTAAAAGAGTTGGCCTTATGGCCGTACAAGGCTTTCACACAGTGGCCTAAACAGATTGGCGCGCAGGCCGGCCACAATAATAGAAAATATAACAAGCATTCATCATCAAAAGCCTTTGAGGGCTAGCAGGAGTAGCAGCAACAGCAGCAGGAACATTAGCCTTTACGCGTCCCGCTTGGCTCTCCAGCACCTGTATAGGGACAATCCACCGAACGGTGGCAAACAAAAGCAACGGTCAGCGTTCAGCCGACCAAATTATAACGACCCTACCCCTTTTTCGGGGCAGCGGTAAACTTCCCTGCAGGCATATCATATCATAGTATGGCAATATATCTCATCAAAATGTGCTTTCACGCACACAGGCCATCACAACCGTTCGTCACCCGGCCCAACGGTCCATGCACTCAGGGCACATTCTTGGTGTTCTGGCAAAGCTCTTGCCCACCAACGTATCAGGGTCACAACCCAACGGTAAATCTCTTGAGCATTTACTCTATGTCGTGCAGCCGGAGTTAGTCTTCCTACACCGGGATGGCCCGTAGCCCCCCTGTAACGTCCCGAATCGCTCTAGGCCCCTAGTGTGTGTGTTTTTGAGTCAGGAGGGTTGACTCAAGTCCTGAGAAGTGCAGGGAATTGGACTGCACTTGTGGAGAAGTGGAGAAATCAGTGTAAAAAGACACGGGAAGTGACACGGGTAGTGACACGGCCGTGTCCCTACCCGTGTGCGTCGAGTTGAGCTCGACGAGCCGTGGCGAGATCGTCGAGAATCGTCGAGAATCGTCGAGTGGGGAACACGGGTAGTGACACGGGCGTGTCCCTACCCGTGTGCGTCGAGTTGAGCTCGACGAGCCGTGTCGAGATCGTCGAGAATCGTCAAGATGCGTCGAGCGGGGAACACGGGTAGTGACACGGGCGTGTCCCTACCCGTGTGCGTCGAGTTGAGCTCGACGAGAAGTGTCGAGATGCAACCCGAGAGTACACGGCCAATGACACGGCCAGGCACACGGCCGTGTCATGTGAACACGGGTCGGGACACGGGCGTGTCCCTACCCGTGTCAAACATTGAACCGACATGGAAACCGCCACGGCCGTTTCGCGGAAGCGGGACACGGGTACGGACACGGCCGTGTCCCTACCCGTGTCATATTTTGCTTATAAGGGGCAGAGGAAACCCTAGCCGTTTTCACTCTCATTTCACCCCCTTTCTCCTGTGAGAACTCCTGGTGAGAGGAAAAACCGCTGGAGCAAGTTCTATCGGAGGAGATTCGCCATCGCCGTGAAAGAGAAGATGCCGCCAAGGAGAACTACGCGATCCATGGCCGGAAATGGTGGTACCGCTGGAGCCAACGTGAGTTTCCTACCCTCTCCCTTGGTGCTAGATCCTAGATATTTAGGAGAGACATCGGTTCAAGAGAGCTTGATGGAGAGGAGAAGATTTCTAGGTTTGGCCATGCTAGGATTTGAATCCTAGATTTTTAGATCTCTTCAACCCTTCCCCTTTTCTTCAATATGACGATGGGTGGATGGTCTCGTGAGGAGTTTATGGCCTTTGAGGTTGAATAAGGGAGGAGAATATTTCTGGAAAATTTAGGAACGATCGCCTTGAGGAGGAAGACGAACCGATGCCGTTCATTTTCCTTTAAGATGCGCGCAGAATCTGTATTCTGCGCGCAGCGATCTTATAGGCCCTTTTTATGTAGGATATGTGCAGATCTGGGCTTTTGGCTAAACACGAAAGTTGTAGCCCTTGGAAATACCTTTCCAACGAGTGGTTGCACGACTTCAGGTGATGTCTGTGGCCCCGGGAAAACCTAATCGAGTTTGCTGCCCGGCAATTCCTGTACACAGAAATTGTGTTCTGTGCGCAGTGAACTTTGAAGCCGATTTCGAGTAAGTTATTGTCAGATCTGGGTTGTGACCTGAATATGAAAGTTGTAGATCATGAAAAGATCTTTCCAACGAGGGGTTACACGCCTCCACCGGATTCCTGTAACTTCAGGAAACGCCGGTCGAAGTTGCTATTCAGTGCTAATCCTGCGCTGAAATTCTGGGTCTCTACATACGTTGTGGATTTGAAATTGGTGGATCTAATGTCGCAATTAATTCTAGATTTTGGAGAAATAATTTTATGTTAACCACCAAGTATTATGGATGATAATATTTACTGTTTTAGAAATCAATTTATTATTGCAAAATAGCTTGAGGCCTATTGATCTCCTTATGTTTAATTGGATTGATTTGATAATACCTCGGTAAGTTGTCGTAAGAGCAAATCTTGTTTAGATCATGTTGAAATCACTTGGGATGATATATAGATGGGTAACCCATGGCCATGCATATGTTTTATATCGGATTGAATTTAGGAGTCCAATACTTAGAGAGTCGTCTCCCTACGGGTAGTGTTGTAAAGGGATGTAAGTGCGGTGTTGACCGTCACTTGTTTTGGTTATGTTGAGGTAAGGTGTGGATGGATGGTTGGGCTGTGTCCTCGTGCTCACTCCGAGGCCCCTTCCATGATATGATGAGGTTGTGAAATTGCATGTGGTGTGAGTCGACACGCGGTGTCGTAATCCCGGGTTAAGGATAGTGTGGCAGGTCTACGGGCTCGCCAGTCGTCACATCGACGGGAGTTGGCAGTTAGACTTGGTCGGTTTGGGCTGTGTCCTCGGTGTGCACGTCCCGAGGCCCCTCCGACCATGTGAACGGTTGGGCTGTGTCCTCGTGCTTTCTTCCGAGGCCCCTTCCGGGTCACGCAAGGCCAGTTCGGGCTGTGTTCTTGGTGCACATCTACCCAAGACCCCGCTGGGCCATAGTACGCATGGGCTCCGCTGTTGTGTTCTTAGCGTTGAGGCGTACGGAGGCCTAGGTGAAGTAGTGTGATACCCGCCTAGTAGTAGAAGTCCCCGTTCTACTGTCACCGCCTGGCCACGGCGGTTGATGCCTGAGAGGTTAGCTACCTGCTCGAAAAGTGGGAACTATAGTCTGTGTCGACATAGCAATTGCATGGGTGTGCATGGGTGAGTCATTGCATAGCATTCATAGCATTTCATATCATTGCACCACAAGATCCTCATCGTATAAGTTTGTATGGGCACTCTTATACGATGAGTTACTTTTATGTAATCCGATCCTTAACTTATAAGTTTGTATGGGCATTCTTATAAGTTAAGTTACTTTCCTGCTGTTACTTATACTTGCTAGTTTAGTGTAGCTCTTACTTAAATGCTGATTATGATGTTGTTACTCTTACATTACCTTGCCACCTGCTTGTACTTCCTTTACTTGCATACTTGTTATATACTATACTCTTGTTCCTTTTCTCCGCCCGGTGCCGAGGAGTCGCCGGGGGAGCGGATGTGAAACCACTTAGTCGTTTCGACTAACGGTTGCTACGTCTTCCTTTTTAGGAGGTCACGCCGCAGGTAGAGCAGCCGCAGACTACGCAGCAGGACAGCCAGGCCAGGACGACAGGGCCTGATGTGACGGTGCCGTCGATACCGTCGGTTACAGATGTTAGTGTTTTGATTACTCTGATGTAGCCCGTTTGGGCAATGTTTAGCTGTACTCTGATATATTGAAGAAGCATGTTTTAGCTTCTCATTATTGATGTAATTGGACTGTATAACTTAGTGTGGATTTGACTTCTGTTTATTTATTTGGTTGGGTTGGCATGATATATTGATATTGTTGTAGCCGGCGGAATAGGCGTCTTGTGGTACAGGTTAGCCCGTGTGCTAATGCTACCGCAAGGCGGCTGTTCCGGGCATAAGACTCCCCCTTCGTGCCGTGTTTTGGGATCCGGGGAGGAGGGGTCTTACAAATGGTATCAGTTTGCCACGATCCTCAACTACGAAGTCATTCAACAATGGTGCCACCCCCGTTTGGTTAGTCAGTTTGGGGACAAACTGACTTAGCGGAAGCAGTGGTGTGCCCATATGTAATTCACATTAAGTTTGTCCAACTTAGACCTTAAGTTTAGCCAACCTGACCACAAATTTGTCGTATACGTGTAGATTCCACTGCATGTTGAGCCGATGGGGGGCACTCCTACCCCTCCCATACCCACTCAGTTCGAACAGTCTGAGTTGGGGCAGACGCTCACCGCCATTCTTGATGCTTTTAAGGCACAGCAGGCTCCGGTGCAACAACAGGCCCCGAGCTCCAACTGGCTGAGCACCTTCCGGGCTCTCTCCCCTCCCGTCTACCTTGGGACGGAGTCAGCCGTACGTACAGAGGAATGGCTAGACACGATACAGGAGTTGTTGGCCGGTATCCGTTGCCCAGCCAACATGGCAGTGACATTGGCAGTGTCCGTCTTGGACTTACATGCGAAGAGGTGGTGGAAGTCCCTCATGGGCTCTACCTTCCAAGGCCGGATCTACACAGAGATAAGTTGGAGTGAATTCTCGGGTATTTTCTTGGAGCACTTTATCCCTACATCGGCCCGAGATGTGCTTGAGCAGAGGTTCCTTCTACTAAAGCAGGGATCAAAGTCGGTCACAGAATACCAGCGGGAATTCCAGCATCTCGCAAGGTTTGCGGACTCTTATGAGTTGGATGACAGAGGTTATGCCAAGCGCTTCTATAAAGGGCTGCGAGATCCCCTAAGGCAGTCCCTTTTGTTTATAGCGGATGGTAGCTTGGCGGAGATCATTGATATGGCGAAAAGATTGGAGGCGGACCACATGGGATGTAGTAAGAGGCCTGCGGAGGACGTGATGGAAGCCGGCCCATGGAATAGAAGGAGGCGAGACTTCAGAGGAGGAAGGGGTTATCAAAGAGGTGGCGGGCGTGTCCACCGAAACTATAGGGTGGAGCATCCAGTTCCGCAGCCGCCTGCGTTGCCTCCACCCCCACAGCCTCAGCGATTTCAACAACCTGAAGGGCGTCGTGGTCTGGTGTGCTTCGAGTGCAACCAGCCGGGCCACATCCGACGTTTTTGCCCGCAGCTATATGGGAACGTCCCTCCTGCTCTCCCTCCTGCTCTCCCTCCTGCTCTCCCTCCACCAGCTCCACGAGGACGGGGATATATGCGTGGTCGAGGACGAGGACCGCCAAGAGGAAACCCCGGACCGGTCCGGGATCAGGTGTTCGCGCTTGACATGGCGCAGGAACGGAACCCACAAGATGTGATTGCAGGTATGATTTAATTAGTTTACATATTTGCATGGTTTAACATGAATTGAATAGAACTTATTAGACACTAGCAATAAGTTTTGGTCGTTGGCACTTAGGCACCGTGATTATTGGCGGGAAGACGGCCTATGCGCTGTTCGATACCGGTGCCTCACACTCTTTTGTGTCCGAGGATTTCATAAAAGACGTGGGTGATGTTCAGTACTTCACGGGAATAGCCCGACGTGTACGCCTTCCGGACGGCTCGGAGATGATCGCGACCGCCAAGTGCGAGTTGGAGTTATTTATTGATGGGAAGGCCTTTGATACACCGGCCACGGTTCTGAGAATGCCGGAGTTTGACATCATTTTGGGCATGACATGGCTCGATTGGCACTTCGCAAGGATCGACTGCGCGGAGAAGCGGATCTATTTGAGACATGGAGACTCTGACGTCATCTTCCAAGGTATTGGCTTCGCTCCTCGCATGATGTTATCTTCCGTCCAGGTTGTAAAAGCTCATATGAAGGGGGACGAGGTCTTCATGATCTGGTTCGAGTTGAAGGAGGAAGCGTTGGAATTAAAGGATGTACGGGTTGTGCGGGATTTTCCCGAGGTATTTCCTGAGAAGCTACCAGGATTACCACCGCATAGAGAGGTCGATTTCCAGATTAATTTAGTACCAGGTGCCAAGCCTGTATCTAAGACTCCGTACAGAATGGCCCCGAAAGAACTCGCGGAGTTTAGAGTTCAACTACAAGAACTAGTAGATTCAGGGTTCGTTCGCCCCAGTTCATCACCATGGGGTGCCCCCGTGTTGTTCGTAAAGAAGAAGGATGGAACCCTGCGATTGTGCATAGATTATCGGGAACTCAATCGATTAACGGTGCGGAACACTTATCCGCTACCTCGGATCGACGAGTTGTTCGATCAATTAGTGGGAGCACATTGGTTCTCTAAACTAGACTTGCGCTCTGGATACTATCAGTTGAGGATACAAGAGGGGGATATACAGAAAACAGCCTTCAGTTCGAGATATGGTTTGTATGAGTTCACAGTAATGCCGTTTGGGCTCACGAATGCACCTTCGGCCTTCATGAGCCTGATGAACAAGGTGTTTGAACCGTACTTGGACATCTTCGTCATCGTTTTCATCGACGACATCTTAGTCTACTCAAAGACGGAGGAGGAGCATGTCGAGCACCTGACCCTAGTTTTGAAGAAATTGAAGGAGCACGCCTTGTATGCCAAGTTTAGCAAGTGTGAATTCTGGCTTAAGGAGGTTGCCTTCTTGGGGCATGTGATCAGTGGAGGAGGATTAGCTGCGGATCCAGCTAAGGTGCGGGCCGTGAAGGAGTGGTCGCCCTTGAAGTCGGCGGCCGATGTACGAAGCTTTCTTGGACTTGCTGGGTACTACCGCAAGTTCGTGAAAGGTTTTTCCAAGATTGCCCTTCCCCTTACCTCCTTGACGAAGAAGGGTGTGCCATTTGAGTGGACACCTCAATGTGAGGCGGCGTTTCAAGAATTGAAAGATAGGCTTACCTCCGCCCCCATCCTTGCACTACCGTCTGGGAAGGAAGGATTCCAAGTTTACACGGACGCATCATACCAAGGGATGGGAGCGGTGCTGATGCAGCACGGGCATGTGATCGCTTATGCTTCAAGGCAGTTAAAGAAACATGAAATCAATTACCCGGTTCATGATTTGGAGTTGGGAGCCGTGGTGTTCGCTTTGAAGGTCTGGAGACATTATTTATATGGCGTGCACTGCGAGATCTTTTCCGATCACAAAAACTTGAAGTATGTTCACACTCAGAAGGAGTTGAACCTGAGACAACGGCGGTGGTTGGAATTTCTATGCGACTATGACTTCACCATGAACTACCACCCCGGGAAAGCGAACTCGGTAGCCGATGCCTTGAGTAGAAAAGTGCCAGGCTCTAGCCCAGAGTCTCGGCTGATGAGTATGGAGTTGGCTCGGATGATCGAGGAGATGGAAATTACTCTAGTATTCAAAGATCCTTCGGCAGAGTATGCGGAGTATTTGGCCAACATGAGCATAGTTTGTGATATCCGAGACCGGATTCGGGTGGAGCAAGGAATGGATGCGGCCTTGGCCCCGGCAATCAAGGCAATTGAAGATGGGACCACCGATGAGTACACACTCAAAGACGGCCTCATTTATTTTCGTGGCCGACTCTATATTCCCAAGGGCGGCAAAATTCGGGAGGATATATTGAGAGAGGCGCATTCCTCTCAATATTCAGTGCATCCGGGTATTGCTAAGATGTATGCCGGACTGCGGAAGACCATGTGTTGGCCGGGAATGAAGAAGGATGTTCGCTACTATGTTACACATTGCGAAGCTTGCCAAAGAGTGAAGGCTGAATGCAGGAGTCCCGGTGGTTTGTTGCAGTCGCTGCCCATCCCCGAATGGAAGTTCGAGGATATCTCCATGGATTTTGTTCATGGGTTACCTCGTTCCCGCTCCGGGAATGATTCGGTGTGGGTTATTGTGGATCGACTAACAAAGGTGGCCCGGTTCATTCCAATGAAGAAGGAAGCACACGTGGATGTTTTGGTACGCCTTTTTGTGGAGCAATTTGTACGGTATCATGGCGTGCCCAAGACAATTGTTTCGGATAGGGATGGTCGGTTTACATCCAATGAGTGGAAGGCGGTACAGGCGTATTTGGGCTCACGCCTAACCTTTAGTACCGCATTTCATCCACAGACTGACGGGCAGTCTGAAAGGACCATCAGGACACTGGAAGATTTATTGAGGTTATGCGTGCTGGACAGAGGAGAGCCATGGGAAAGGCTCTTGCCCCTGGTGGAATTCTCCTATAATAATAGCCATCAGGCGAGCATCGGCATGGCGCCCCATGAAGCCCTTTACGGAAGAAGGTGCAGGACTCCCTTGTCTTGGGTGCAAGATGAAGATCCGAAGGCATTGGGAAACGAATACATAGATGATACTGATGCGGCGGTCAGATTGATACGGGATCGCATGTTGGAGGCTCAAAGTCGACAGGCGAAATATTACAATAAAAAGCACCGGATGGTGGAGTTTCAGGTGGGCGAAAAAGTGTTCCTTAAGATTCGGCCGATGCATGGAGTGTCACGGGTGCGGGGAGTGAAAAAGCTCAGCCCAAGGTATGTTGGGCCTTATACTATATTGGAAAGAATTGGCTCCGTTGGCCTATCGGTTGGAGTTACCACCGGAACTAGAAAATCTTCACGACGTGTTCCATGTATCGTCGCTTCGAAAAGCACTATTGCGGCCCGACCAATTTATTCCCACTACTGATGGTGCAGTGGCGTCGGATAGATCTGTGCGACTAGAGCCGGTGCGGATTGTTGACAGCGAGACAAGAACATTACGCCGCAAAAGTGTCCCCTTAGTGAAGGTGCAATGGTTGAATCATGGGAAGGAGGAGTACACCTGGGAGCCAATGGATTTGATGCAGCAACGCTACCCGGAGTTGTTTGCCCAAGGTAGTCTTATTTAAAAACGTATGATAAATTTCCTGTTAAGCTTTTTTCCACACAGCCTAAGCCTGATTTCGGGGACGAAATCTTTTATTTTGTTTATAGGATTTGTAACGTCCCGAATCGCTCTAGGCCCCTAGTGTGTGTGTTTTTGAGTCAGGAGGGTTGACTCAAGTCCTGAGAAGTGCAGGAATTGGACTGCACTTGTGGAGAAGTGGAGAAATCAGTGTAAAAAGACACGGGAAGTGACACGGGTAGTGACACGGCCGTGTCCCTACCCGTGTGCGTCGAGTTGAGCTCGACGAGCCGTGGCGAGATCGTCGAGAATCGTCGAGAATCGTCGAGTGGGGAACACGGGTAGTGACACGGGCGTGTCCCTACCCGTGTGCGTCGAGTTGAGCTCGACGAGCCGTGTCGAGATCGTCGAGAATCGTCAAGATGCGTCGAGCGGGGAACACGGGTAGTGACACGGGCGTGTCCCTACCCGTGTGCGTCGAGTTGAGCTCGACGAGAAGTGTCGAGATGCAACCCGAGAGTACACGGCCAATGACACGGCCAGGCACACGGCCGTGTCATGTGAACACGGGTCGGGACACGGGCGTGTCCCTACCCGTGTCAAACATTGAACCGACATGGAAACCGCCACGGCCGTTTCGCCGAAGCGGGACACGGGTACGGACACGGTCGTGTCCCTACCCGTGTCATATTTTGCTTATAAGGGGCAGAGGAAACCCTAGCCGTTTTCACTCTCATTTCACCCCCTTTCTCCTGTGAGAACTCCTGGTGAGAGGAAAAACCGCTGGAGCAAGTTCTACCGGAGGAGATTCGCCATCGCCGTGAAAGAGAAGATGCCGCCAAGGAGAACTACGCGATCCATGGCCGGAAATGGTGGTACCGCTGGAGCCAACGTGAGTTTCCTACCCTCTCCCTTGGTGCTAGATCCTAGATATTTAGGAGAGACATCGGTTCAAGAGAGCTTGATGGAGAGGAGAAGATTTCTAGGTTTTGCCATGCTAGGATTTGAATCCTAGATTTTTAGATCTCTTCAACCCTTCCCCTTTTCTTCAATATGACGATGGGTGGATGGTCTCGTGAGGAGTTTATGGCCTTTGAGGTTGAATAAGGGAGGAGAATATTTCTGGAAAATTTAGGAACGATCGCCTTGAGGAGGAAGACGAACCGATGCCGTTCATTTTCCTTTAAGATGCGCGCAGAATCTGTATTCTGCGCGCAGCGATCTTATAGGCCCTTTTTATGTAGGATATGTGCAGATCTGGGCTTTTGGCTAAACACGAAAGTTGTATCCCTTGGAAATACCTTTCCAACGAGTGGTTGCACGACTTCAGGTGATGTCTGTGGCCCCGGGAAAACCTAATCGAGTTTGCTGCCCGGCAATTCCTGTACACAGAAATTGTGTTCTGTGCGCAGTGAACTTTGAAGCCGATTTCGAGTAAGTTATTGTCAGATCTGGGTTGTGACCTGAATATGAAAGTTGTAGATCATGAAAAGATCTTTCCAACGAGGGGTTACACGCCTCCACCGGATTCCTGTAACTTCAGGAAACGCCGGTCGAAGTTGCTGTTCAGTGCTAATCCTGCGCTGAAATTCTGGGTCTCTACATACGTTGTGGATTTGAAATTGGTGGATCTAATGTCGCAATTAATTCTAGATTTTGGAGAAATAATTTTATGTTAACCACCAAGTGTTATGGATGATAATATTTACTGTTTTAGAAATCAATTTATTATTGCAAAATAGCTTGAGGCCTGTTGATCTCCTTATGTTTAATTGGATTGATTTGATAATACCTCGGTAAGTTGTCGTAAGAGCAAATCTTGTTTAGATCATGTTGAAATCACTTGGGATGATATATAGATGGGTAACCCATGGCCATGCATATGTTTTATATCGGATTGAATTTAGGAGTCCAATACTTAGAGAGTCGTCTCCCTACGGGTAGTGTTGTAAAGGGATGTAAGTGCGGTGTTGACCGTCACTTGTTTTGGTTATGTTGAGGTAAGGTGTGGATGGATGGTTGGGCTGTGTCCTCGTGCTCACTCCGAGGCCCCTTCCATGGTATGATGAGGTTGTGAAATTGCATGTGGTGTGAGTCGACACGCGGTGTCGTAATCCCGGGTTAAGGATAGTGTGGCAGGTCTACGGGCTCGCCAGTCGTCACACCGACGGGAGTTGGCAGTTAGACTTGGTCGGTTTGGGCTGTGTCCTCGGTGTGCACGTCCCGAGGCCCCTCCGACCATGTGAACGGTTGGGCTGTGTCCTCGTGCTTTCTTCCGAGGCCCCTTCCGGGTCACGCAAGGCCAGTTCGGGCTGTGTTCTTGGTGCACATCTACCCAAGACCCCGCTGGGCCATAGTACGCATGGGCTCCGCTGTTGTGTTCTTAGCGTTGAGGCGTACGGAGGCCTATGTGAAGTAGTGTGATACCCGCCTAGTAGTAGAAGTGCCCGTTCTACTGTCACCGCCTGGCCACGGCGGCTGATGCCTGAGAGGTTAGCTACCTGCTCGAAAAGTGGGAACTATAGTCTGTGTCGACATAGCAATTGCATGGGTGAGTCATTGCATAGCATTCATAGCATTTCATATCATTGCACCACAAGATCCTCATCGTATAAGTTTGTATGGGCACTCTTATACGATGAGTTACTTTTATGTAACCCGATCCTTAACTTATAAGTTTGTATGGGCATTCTTATAAGTTAAGTTACTTTCCTGCTGTTACTTATACTTGCTAGTTTAGTGTAGCTCTTACTTAAATGCTGATTATGATGTTGTTACTCTTACATTACCTTGCCACCTGCTTGTACTTCCTTTACTTGCATACTTATTATATACTATACTCTTGTTCCTTTTCTCCTCCCGGTGCCGAGGAGTCGCCGGGGGAGCGGATGTGAAACCACTTAGTCGTTTCGACTAACGGTTGCTACGTCTTCCTTTTTAGGAGGTCACGCCGCAGGTAGAGCAGCCGCAGACTACGCAGCAGGACAGCCAGGCCAGGACGACAGGGCCTGATGTGACGGTGCCGTCGATACCGTCGGTTACAGATGTTAGTGTTTTGATTACTCTGATGTAGCCCGTTTGGGCAATGTTTAGCTGTACTCTGATATATTGAAGAAGCATGTTTTAGCTTCTCATTATTGATGTAATTGGACTGTATAACTTAGTGTGGATTTGACTTCTGGATGTTTATTTATTTGGTTGGGTTGGCATGATTTATTGATATTGTTGTAGCCGGCGGGATAGGCGTCTTGTGGTACAGGTTAGCCCGTGTGCTAATGCTACCGCAAGGCGGCTGTTCCGGGCATAAGACTCCCCCTTCGTGCCGTGTTTTGGGATCCGGGAGGGGGGGGTCTTACACCCCCATTGTGTCATGGCGCGCAGGCCGAAGACTCTTGCTATGCGCTCCAACACACCACACCTTTTGGTCTCACGTCGGACGGACATAGCGCAGGTCGGATCCTCCACCCCCCGTTGCTCAAATCGCCTTGCCTTCTCCGAGTACAGCGTACTCATGGCTATATCAAAGGCGCGGGTCGGTCTCACCAATCCTGTTCTTGGAACACAGCCTGGGTATTTCTTGATACCCATTTCCTTAGCACAACAGCGGGTCTTTCGTGGGCCTCCCAGTACTTCCTGTGACTCTCTTCACAGGTGGACAACGCACAATCACAAATGTCAGGGGTCTTTCCTGGCGACCATGCCAGTACTTCCTGTTACTCGCTTCACAGGTGGACACCCTACGACATCAAGTATCACAAAGGGCCTTTCCTGGTCACACCAGTACTTCATGTGCCTCATTCACAGGTTGGACCCAAAAACATAACATGGCTATTTTTCCTGGGCTACCACTCCAGTACTTTCTGCTACTCCTTTTAACAGGCATAACCCGTTGAATCCTCAAATTACACGTTTATCATGGAGTCTTCTCCGGTTCGTATGCAACATCACCAATCCAGACCAACCTGTCCAGATGGGCTTCACACAGCATGCCTATTCCGTACTCTAATTCCGGATCTATATGCCAACAAGGGGATTTCATGAATCACCCAAAAGACTCCCAAAATCAGCCACCTCTTGGTGGGGGAATCACAAAGATATGCGAAAAGGAAGCCTTCACATGGCTAGGAAGAAAAGTCATTACCCTTGATGACCGCTTCAGTGTCATGACCTCAAAGCTAGCTTGAATGGCTCACAAGAACGTTTCCTCCGCAACGCCAGCTTCGGAACTCTTATCGGTAAACCACAGCACCACCAGCAATCAGCCCCCTTTCCTCCTCCTCCTTCTTCCTCTCTCTTTCTCTCTCTAAGCTTGTATAAAGATGAAAGCCAAAATACACTATGAGAAATCCTTTCTCATTCACGGCCTTAAGGAAAGCTGGAGGCCTTTCAGCCTTTGGATCCAGGCTGAAGGAATGGACGACCACGATTTTGCCAAAAACACTGATTTTGCCCTGACACGGCCTGTGACACGCCCGTGTCCCGGGCTGTGTGCCTCAAGCGGTGGTCAACCGACCTATCCAGACCAGTGACACGCCCATGGGACACACCCGTGCCATGGGCCGTGTCACCCAACACGCCTTCAGATACGCCCGTGTCTGTGGCCGTGTGCATTGGCGAAAATAATCCCAAAACATCCCGAGACTTCACACGGCCTGTGACACGCCCGTGTCCCAGGCCGTGTGCACATACACGGCTCTCAGACACGGCCTAGCTCAAAATTCATCGCGCTGAGTTCGTCGACCTGATTTGACACACCCTGTGACACGCCCGTGTCACAGGCCGTGTTCAACTTCTCGACACTCGACGACCACATCTCGACACTCGATGATCTCGACATCTCGACACTCGACGACACGGCCTGGGACACGCGCGTGTCCTGGGCCGTGTGCCCCCTCTCGACACATCATCGAGCGAAAAAACGTCGACACCCAGGCCGATCGTCGACACGGCCTCGACACGCCCTGCGACATGCCCGTATCGCAGGCCGTGTCCTCTATTCGACGACCGTCGACTCCAAATTTCGTCGACTTCGCGGCCAAATCGTCGACTCCAGCTTGACACGCCCTGGGACACGCCCGTGTCCCAGGCCATGTCACCCAAAAATTTCCTGTTTGAGAAATTTGGACTGTTACATAACGGACCCCGGGGAACCCTCCAACCTGCAAGTCAGCACTTCGTATGCAATATATATAAATATAAAAAGAAGTGCATTAAGAACAAGCTTGGATGTCCCAAACATCATATACGTTCTCTACTGGTTGAGCATATAATAAAAAGGGCCTACTTATGCAACATGAATGCAACACCCGGGCTTCAACCAAGGCACCCTAAAACGTAGGCATCTAGCAGAACATCACACCAATTGGGTACTCATCGCTTCCCCATCGGCATAAAGCCACAAACAAAGGGGTATCACAATTTCCCCCAACGGCGCACAGGCCGCCACAAGGAACCCTTGCTAAGGCCCCACCTGCTCATGGTCTTAGACCCGGGCTTGCCTGCAAGCTTTGACGTCTCAAGTCAGGATTCCAACAAACACAAACTGACCGATTCTAAGAAGCCTTGCCGGACCCCACCCGCTCTTGGCCTCATTGCCCGGGCTTGCCCCCATGCTTGGCATTCTCGTCAGTCTCACAGAAGGGGACTAGTCTCGCCGGGACAATCTCCACACATGACATGTACGTCACGGGATAGCCAGCCGACCACGGAGACATAGCCACGCCTTGGCACATCACAAACCAAGACAATTCCACCCTAGTCCCTCATTTGTACTGCAGCGTTCCCGCGCACCAAGGAAACCATCTACCAACAATGCGGAGCTAACCTTGTCCACCAAGGAAACCATCTACCGCCATTGAGGAGCTAGCCTTGTCCGGTTCCGACTACACGTACTCACTTGAGAAAAAGGGGAAAACATCACCACATCACAAACGACATCGTGCCGCAACGGAATCTCTACGAATCCTTAAAGTTCGTATGCAACATCACCGAGTCGGACTAACGGTCGCGACTACGGCTTCACCCACCATGCCTAATCCACTAACGGGACGGATCTCTAATGCAAAACATGCCGGGGACGGACTCAATCGACCCGGAGGTTCCTCTTGAACCTTGGCGACCCAAACCCCTCTCATTTGAGTGTTTGGTTGCCAAAACTAGAAAAGAAAATGATGCTAAGACATGCATCCTAAAACCGAGAGGAGAAGTGTCGTTACCTTCCGACTCCTCTTCCTAGCCATGGCAAAATAGCCAGATGAAAGCCTCCGCAAAGCTCTAGCCTCCGCGGATCTGGACTCGGCTTGCGATTTGGAGCACTGAAACCTCTCCTACAGCCCAAACCCTCCTTCTCCTTCTTCCTTGCTCTCACTTCTCTCTAGAACTTAGTAAGAGAAAGTTTGGAGAAGAATGAGGGTTTCCAACCCTATTCTCGGACTTAACTCCCCAAGAGCAGTCCTGAACGATCAGATCCCAAAATAAGGGAAAGAATGGCCACGATCCATCTGAAAAATAAAACACCTGGGCCGAACATGGCCTGGCACACGCCCGTGTCCAGGGCCGTGTTCCTCATTCACCGTCTCAAATCGACGCGCCTAGAACAACACACGGGCATCCGACACGCCCGTGTTCGAACCGACACGCCCATGTCCCGACTGACACGGCCGTGTGGTTGGCCGTGTGCCTCCATCGACACAGCCCCGAACACAACCCGAGAAGGACACGGCCTGGGACACGCCCGTGTCCCAAGCCGTGTGCGAAGTCTCGACACTCGTCGACTGCCTTTGTGTCGACACTGCGGAAAAACGTCGAGCGAAGTTCGTCGACCATGCAGGACACGCCCTGTGACACGCCCGTGTCACAGGCCGTGTGCCCCTGTCTTGACACTCGACACTCGTCGAGTGAACTTCGTCGAGTGAACTCTCGACACTCGACTGACACGACCTTGGGCACGCCTGTGTCCTAGGCCGTGTGCCTTGTCTCGACACATCGTCGAGCGAAAATCGTCGACTTCTCCACCAAAACGTCGACTGGAGCCCGACACGCCCTGGGACACGCCCGTGTCCCAGGCCGTGTGCCCCCTACCAGAAACCAAACTTGGTCAGAAAACGCTGGTCTACCCTCTCTCAAATTTTGGGGTGTTACAACTCTCCCCCCTTAACAGAATTTCGTCCCGAAATAACAAAGCAAAAGGGAACACAATTTAAATGGTACTTGAAATAAAGAGTTCTAGATACTCTTCTAGCATGGCTTGTTCTCGTTCCCAAAATTGCTCCTCACGACCGCAGTTGTCCCATCAGACTCTCACGATTTTAACCACTTTATTCCGCAACTGTCGAGTCTCCGAATCCTCTATAGCAATTGGACGGACTCGCGTCCTCAAGTCTTCCTCTATCGGCACCGATGCCGGCTCAATCACCACACTAGCCTCCACCAAAGCTTTCCTCAAGACGGAGACATGGAAGACGTCATGCAATCCACTCAGCTCCGCGGACAACGCCAACCGATAGGCTGCTTCTCCCACCCGTTCAACAACTTCAAAAGGCCCCAAAAACCTTGGACTCAACTTCTTGAGTCGGCGAATCCGTGAGACGCCTTTGAACGTCTTGACCTTCAAATAGACCCAATCACCTACCGCAAATTCAAACTTCCTGTGACGAGCATTAAATTATTTGGCTTGCCAGTCTTGCGACACCTTCATATGCTCTTGAATGGTCCGCACCAACTAACAAGCATCAACTACCACCTCTTTTCCCAAAATTTTGGTGTCTCCCGCCTCTGCCCAAGACATCGGTGTTCGACACCGTCTCCCATACAAAGCTTCGCATGGCGCCATTTTTATGCTTGCTTGATAACTATTATTGTACGCGAATTCCACCATGAAGAGCTGATCTTCCCACCTCTTGCCGAAGTCAAGAATGCACATTCTCAGCATATCCTCCATAGTACGGTTCGTCCTTTCGGTTTGCCCGTCAGTTTGAGGATGGAACGCCGTACTGAACTTTAGCTTCGTGCCCAAACTCTTTTGAGTCAATCTCCAGTCCTTGGACGTAAACCGTCCATCTCGATCGATAACTATGCTCTTAGGAATCCCATGCAGTCGCACAATGTTGCGAACATACAACTCCACCAGCTTCTCCACGCTGTCCTCCTTCCGATTCAGGATGAAGTGGGCCACCTTGGTTAAGCGATCCACGATCACCCAAATAGCATCATTACCCTGCTGCGATCTAGGCAAACCATGTACAAAATCCATGGAGATGTCATCAAATTTCCACTCCGGGATTGGAAGAGGCTTCAGGAACCCGCCCGACTTCTGACATTCGGCCTTCACCAAGGCGCAAGTTTGGAAACGATTCACATACAAAGCTACGTCCCGCTTCAGCCCCGGCCACCAAAAGGATTTCTTCATATCCAAGTACATCTTTGTACTGCCCGGGTGAATGGAGTACTTTGTGAAGTGAGCTTCAAACATCAACTCCTCATGAAGTTTGCCGAACTGCGGTATACAAACCCTTCCGTCCTTTCTTAGAATCCCATCAATCATCTCCCAGGCGCTGCTCTCGCCCTTTTGAGTCTCCAACACATATGGTTGAAACTCCACATCCAACCAAGTCGCTTCCCAAATGCGATCGGACAAGTCGTTTTGCACTTCAATCCAGTTCAACCGAGCCACGCTGGACTCGCCTCTCGCAACACATTCCAAACCAATGGACTCCCATTCCCGTACCAACCGCTCATCATGAGCTTCGATCCAATTCCCTTGCCCCGAGTACTTTCTACTCAAGGCATCCGCCACCACATTGGCTTTACCTGGCGTATACTGAATCGCCACTTCGTAGTCTCCAAGAAACTCAACCCACCTGCGTTGCCGCATGTTCAAGTCCATTTGATCCAAGAGATACTTCAGGCTTTTATGATCCGTGAAGATCTCCACCTTTGCACCGTACACATAATGACGCCATATTTTCAACGCAAAAATTACCGCCGCCAACTCCAAGTCATGGACGGGGTAATTCCTCTCTTGGGGCTTCAGCTGTCTAGAACCAAAAGCTATCACCTTGCCATGTTGCACCAAAACGCAACCCAAACCGCATCCCGATGCGTCACTGAAAATCTTAAATCCCTCGGTCCCTTGTGGTAGACTTAGGATTGGAGCCATCATCAGTCTCTCCTTCAGTGCTTTAAATGCTTGACTGCACTCTTGAGTCCACACAAACTTATGATCTTTACGAGTGTGTGAGGTGAGGGGTAGAGCTATCCGCGAAAAATTCTCCACGAATCTCCTATAATACCCGGCTAGTACAAGAAAACTTCGGACTTCCGCCACGGTCCTCAAGACTGGCCAATCTCTGATGGCCTCCACTTTTGTTGGATCCACTGCCACCCCATCCCCACTAATCACGTGGCCCAAAAATGCCACCTTCTCCAACCAGAACTCTCACTTTGAGAACTCTGCATACAATTGATTCTCCCTTAACACTTGCAAGACCACTCTCAAGTGGGTCTATTGCTCCGCTTCCGATTTGGAATACACCAAGATGTCATCAATGAAGACAACCACAAAAGAATCCAAGTATTCCTGAAATACTCGATTCATAAGATCCATGAACACAGATGGTGCGTTCGTCAGCCAGAACGGCATCACCGTAAAGTCAAAGTGTCCATACCTTGTACCAAAGGCAGTCTTGGGTATGTCCTCATCCCGAATTCGCAGCTGATAATAGCCTGACTTCAAGTCCAATTTTGAATACACCACTGACCCCACCAATTGGTCGAACAAGTCATCTATCCGAGGAATCAAATACTTATTCTTGATGGTCAATTTATTCAGCTCTCGGTAGTCTATGCATAGCCGCATGCTACCGTCTTTCTTCTTTACAAACAACACCGGCGCGCTCCACGGTGAAGAACTGGGTCTAATATACCCTTGCTCCAACAGTTCCTGTAGCTGTACTTTGAGTTCGGCCAATTCCTTTGGTGCCATCCTAAACGGAGGACGTGACACCGGCCTAGCCTCCGGCACTAACTCGATCGAGAAATCGATCTCCCGCCGAGGAGGCGCTCCAGGAAGTTCATCCGGAAACACATCCTTGAATTCTGCCACTACGGGCACTTCCTCAATAGATAGGTGAGATAGACGAACCTCCAATAACGCTACAAGCGCTACACCACCCTGGTTAACCGCCCACATCAATTGCATGGCCGAAATCAGGGAATAGGCCACTCCACAAAGGCCCTCAAATTTGACCTCCGCCTGCCCTTTGCTCTTTAGGGTCACTACCTTAGATAGGCAATCAATACTGACGCGCTGCTCTGCAAGCCAGTCCATGCCCAAAATGACATCGAACTCAACCAATGGTAAAATCACTGCTACCAAAACGAAGTCAACTCCGTCCAGCTCCCAACAGATGCGCCCTTTGTCCCCGGTGGTCATGGATGACCCATTAGGCATGCGCACTTTCAGCTCCGCGTCCACCGAGAAAGACTCAACTCCTATTCTCCGGATGAAGCTCTCCGCGAGAAAGGAGTGCGATGCTCCAGTATCGAACAATACCCTAGCGGGGTATCCGGAAACTAATACAAAGCCTACAACATAGACATCACACAAAAGGTCTAAAAGTATGAAGCACAAAGTTTAAACTTAAATTTTCTTCATACCTGTCACCACATCGGTTTGGTGGATCGCTTCTTGCTGTTCAAGGTTGTAGGCCCTTGGTTGCACCGGTTGGAATCGAGAAGCGCTCGACTCCGCCATCTTCCCTTTCTCCGCGGCACTGGGGCCGGAGCGTACACTCTGCTCCTGCCTTGCCTCTTGCTCCGCTCCTCCTTGAGGACAAACACGAGCTATGTACCCCACCTTACCGCAGATATAGCACGTCGGCGGTCCCCTAGAGTGAGAACCTCCAGGCATCCACTTGCTCTTTTCACCGGATCTGGAAGTGTGAGGCTTCTTCCTCCACCTACTCCCTTCAGATTTTCCCTGAGATTGGGGAGGCTTCCCTTCCCCTTGTTTGGGAGTGAAACCCTTACGATGTTGGGTTCGCTCCAGATCACTTTCCAAAATCCTGGCAGCCTCAACTAATTCATTGAAACCAGCTCTCTTCATGGAAATGAGGGGCTGCCTCAGATTCTCCCTCAGCCCCAGATAGAAGAGATTATCCATCTCTACATCATCTGCCATCATCGTCCTCGCGTAATGACCCAAACGAGTGAACTCCTGCACATACTCATCCACCGTCTTGTCTCGCTTCATTAAGTGCAGAAATTGCCTCTGATGGGCCAACCGTGTAGAAACTGGAATATAGCTCTTTAGAAACGCATCCCCAAATTCCTCCATTGACGGGGTGCGTCCAGGGAACTGGCGGCCGCTATGGCTCACCCACCACAACTTGGCGTCTCCTTCCAACATGAACGCCGCATACTCAGATTTCTTTTCTTCTGGCGTCTCTGCCTCCCTCAAAAGCTCTTGAATGCGAACCCACCAATCCTCTGCATCCGTTGGCGTACCAACTCCCTTGAAAGACGGGGGATGGAAGCTCAGGAAGTACTTCAAGTGCCGGTCTCCATGTCCGGCAACTACCCTTTCCGCCAAAGGCTCCACTCGCCTGGCTTCTCCGCCTGGCACGACCGTCGCCGTATCCGGTGTAGCAGGGGTTGCTACTTGAGCTGCCGCTGCAGCTTGGGCTTCCACCATCGCTTCTGCAAGCATGCGGCAGAAATCGGCCGGGTTAACACCCATGCCCAAAAGACCTGGAGCAGTAGCACTGCTCGCCGAAAGCTCTTCTCTTGCTCTCGACTTACCCGCCTCGTTGCTTGCACTCTTCAAGAAAACAAGAAATAAGGAATCAGTCTCTAAACTCAAGACTTAAACATAAGGACACTCATGGTCCAGCGTTACTCTTATGTTGATAACTTCTCTACGCATTGACCTTGAATCTAACCTCGCTTTGATACCACATTGTAACACATCCCAAGTAATGACCGTATAATATGGGTCCGGCCGGGGCCCCACAACATACGGACACCACAGCTTTAGTATTATAAGATGATATAACTACCCATACTCAAAACTCTTTGCACAAAACAGCGGAAACACAAACAAGACTAGAATTTATCCACCACTAAAAGAGTAATAACAATGGCCTTATGGCCTTACAACACAAATGAGTCCAAAACGCAAAGAGCACAACAGTCATGAAAGTGCTTAAGCACTCCTAGTCTACCTCGGCATGCAAGCCGGACAACATGAGTCTCAAACATACAACATCATATAAGTAGAGCTACAAAAGAGAGGAACACTTCATGAGGCTTAGGACTTTCTGGCCGGCGATCTAGCTCCTGCTTGCGATCCTTGCCCTGTAAAAATTTATTAGTAATGTGGGTCAGCAAAGGCTGACCTCAAACTGTGTAACAAACACATCTCCTCCCGGCCGCCCCTAACGGACCCAGGGGAACCCTCCAACCTGCAAGTCAGCACTTCGTATGCAATATATATATATATATATAAAGAAGTGCATTAAGAACAAGCTTGGATGTCCCAAACATCATACACGTTCTCTACTGGTTGAGCATATAATAAAAATGGCCTACTTATGCAACATGAATGCAACACCCGGGCTTCACCCAAGGCACCCTAAAACGTATGCATCTAGCACAACATCACACCAATTGGGTACTCATCGCTTCCCCATCGGCATAAAGCCACAAACAAAGGGGTATCACAATTTCCCCCAACGGCGCACAGGCTGCCACAAGGAACCCTTGCTAAGGCCCCACCCGCTCATGGTCTTAGACCCGGGCTTGCCTGCAAGCTTTGACGTCTCAAGTCAGGATTCCAACAAACACAAACTGACCGATTCTAAGAAGCCTTGCCGGACCCCACCCGCCCATGGCCTCATTGCACGGGCTTGCCCCCATGCTTGGCATTCTCGTCAGTCTCATAGAAGGGGACTAGTCTCGCCGGGACACTCTCCACACATTACGTGTACATCACGGGATAGACAGCCGACCACGGAGACATAGCCACGCCTTGGCACATCACAAACCAAGACGATTCCACCCTAGTCCCTCATTTGTACTGCAGTGTTCCCGCGCACCAAGGAAACCATCTACCAACAATGCAGAGCTAACCTTGTCCACCAAGGAAACCATCTACCGCCATTGAGGAGCTAACCTTGTCCGTTTCCGACTACACGTACTCACTTGAGAAAAAGGGGAAAACATCACAACATCACAAACGACATCTTGCCGCAATGGAATCTCTACGAATCCTTAAAGTTCTTATGCAACATCACCGAGTCGGACTAACGGTCGCGACTACGGCTTCACCCACCATGCCTAATCCACTAACGGAGCGGATCTCTAATGCAAAACATGCCGGGGACGGACTCAATCGACCCGGAGGTTCCTCTTAAACCTTGGAGACCCAAATCCCTCTCATTTGAGTGTTTGGTGCCCAAAACTAGAAAAGAAAATGATGCTAAGACTTGCATCCTAAAACCGAGAGTAGAAGTGTCGTTACCTTCTGACTCCTCTTCCTAGCCATGGCAAAATAGCCGGATGAAAGCCTTCGCAAAGCTCTAGCCTCCACGGATCTGGACTCGGCTCGCGATTTGGAGCACCGAAACCTCTCCTACAGCCCAAACCCTCCTTCTCCTTCTTCCTTGCTCTCACTTCTCTCTAGAACTTAGTAAGAGAAAGCTTGGAGAAGAATGAGGGTTTCCAACCCTATTCTCGGACTTAACTCCCCAAGAGCAGTCCTGAACCATCAAATCCCAAAATAAGGGAAAGAATGGCCACGATCCGTCTGAAAAATAAAACACCTGGGCCGAACACGGCCTGACACACGCCCGTGTCCAGGGCCGTGTTCCTCATTTGCCGTCTCAAATCGACGCGCCTGGAACAACACACGGGCATCCGACACGCCCGTGGTCGACCCGACACGCCCGTGTCCCGACTGACACGGCCGTGTGGTCGGCCGTGTACCTCCATCAACACAGCCCCGAAAACAACCCGAGAAGGACACGGCCTGGGACACGCCCGTGTCCCAAGCCGCGTGCGAAGTCTCGACACTCGTCGACTACCTTTGTGTCGACACCGCGGAAAAACGTCGAGCGAAGTTCGTCGACCATGCGGGACACGCCCTGTGACACGCCCGTGTCACAGGCCGTCTGCCCCTGTCTCGACACTCGACACTCGTCGAGTGAACTTCGTCGAGTGAACTCTCGACACTCGACTGACACGGCCTTGGACACGCCGGTGTCCTAGGTCGTGTGCCTTCTCTCGACACATCGTCGAGCGAAAATCGTCGACTTCTCGACCAAAACGTCGACTGGAGCCCGACATGCCCTGGGACACGCCCGTGTCCCAGGCCGTGTGCCCCCTGCCAGAAACCAAACTTGGTCAGAAAATGCTGGTCGACCCTCTCTCAAATTTTGGGGTGTTACACTTCTCTGATTCATATGCAACATCATCAATCCAGACCAACCTGTCCAGATGGGCTTCACACAACATGCCTATTCCGTACTCTATTTCCGGATCTATATGCTAACAAAGGGGATTCCATGAATAAACCCAAAGATTCCCAAAATCAGCCACATTTTTGGTGGGGGAATCACATACATATGTCAAAAAGGAAGCCTTCACATGGCTAGGAAGAAAGGTCGTTACCCTTGAAGACCTCTTCGGTGCCATGAGCTTTTAACTGGCTAGGAAGATCCACAACAGCTTTTCCTCCGAAACACTGGCCTCGGATCTCTCGTAGGAATACTACAGCAGCACCGGTGATCAGCCCCTTTCCTCCTCCTCCTTCTTCCTCTCCCTTTCTCTCACTAGGAATGTAGAAATAGAAGACCAAATGAAGAATGAGATTTCCCTTCTCATCCACGGCCTTAAGGAAACAGGGAGACAGCTCAGCCATTGGATCCCAGCTGAAAGAACGAACGACCATGATTTTGCCACAAAAGTACAAATTTGCCTTACACGGCCTATGACACGCCCGTGTCCCAGGCCGTGTGCCTCAAGCGGCACTCAACCTACTTATTCAATCCAGTGACACGCCCATGTGAAACGCCAATGTCACGGGCCGTGTCACCCGACATGCCTTCTGACACGCCCGTGTCTGTGGCCGTGTTCATCAGGTTGAAAAATCTCAAAATCACCCGAGACTCACACGGCCTGGGACACGCCCGTGTCTCAGGCCGTGTGCCCAGACACGACACTAAACACGCCCGAGCTCAAATTCGTCGGGCTGAGTTCGTCGACCGCGCTGACACGCCCTGCGACACGCCCGTGTCACAGGCCGTGTCCTAAGCACTCGACGATCGTCGACCAAATTTTGTCGACCACTCGTCGACTGTTCCTCCCGAACACTCGTCGAACGCAGGACACGCCCTGGGACACGCCCGTGTCCCATGCCGTGTCACCCAAAAACTGAGCCTGCTGAAAAATGGGCTTTTACAACCCTCCCCTCCTACAAGAAATTTCGTCCTCGAAATTCGTATACAGAAAGGCAACCAGTAAGCAAAAAGTTATAACATCAAAAGATCTTGTTACAACACAAATTGCACTATGCAATCGCTACAAAAATAGCTCGGGAAACTCCGCACGTGTTGTCTGCTCTCGCTCCCATGTAAGTTCCTCACAGTCGCAATTGTCCCATCGGACGTTTGTTGAAATTTGTGAAGTGGAAGTGGGTGACGGGACAGGCCAGGCGGCCTGGGGCGGACAGCTTTGGCGGACTAGGCAGACTGGGCGGACTGAGATCTGCGGCCAGGTGGAAGGTCTAGTGAGAAGCCAGTTGTTCTTCTGAGCGGCTTGTTGCATGGAGTCCGCGGACTATGCGGCCTGGTTTCTGCGGATAGGGTGTTTGCCGATTGGCTTTGCCAAGGAGCGGCCTGAGCGGATAAAGGCTTGCGGACTGGTGCATTGCTCAGTGGCCGCGGGTGCAAGCTTGTGTTGATAGGCGGTTTGGCTTGTGTCCGCGGGTAGCTTGCGGACTAGAGTGTCTGCGGTGTGGGCTGTTGCGGACTGAGCTTAGAGCTTGGCTGAGGCCTTGTCGAGCTCTGGTGGCACAGCAGGTGATTTGCTGTGGAGATCGATTGGCGGACGGGAATTTGAGTCCGCCATGCTCGCATTGACCCTTGATGGTTTTGGACTTGGTCACACTTTGTGTCAAGGCCATGGTGTCCGCGGTATCCGCCAAGTCTGCTGTGACCGGGCGGACTGTTGCTGTCTTCCTTTGGTCGTGGACTTGTGGCGGATTGAGGCGTGAGTCTTGCGGACTGCCTCGGGTTGGTGCGGACTGCCATTGAAGAGGGTTGCTGTCTTGCAGTGGTTGGAGCTTTGCGGGCTGATGCCTTGTCCGCATAGCTTGGGCGGACTGGAGAGGGTTCGCTAATGTTTGCCTTGCTCCTGGCGGTTTCCCTTAGTATCCGGCTAAGTCCATGCGGACTCGGCGGACGGAGGTTTGCTATCGCGCGGGCTGGGGTGGTGACGCTATCTCTTGGGCGGTGACCACACTCCTCACCTTGCCTATAAATAGGACCCCCCTGGCATAACCTAAGTAACTTGAGTGAACAGTAAGTTGGGTTGAGCGAAGTGCTGCGGTCTGTGTTTGTCAGTCCGCGCGGATTGTTTTAGGCTGACGGTTTGCTGTGTGCAGGTCGCGCGGATAGCTTCAAGGAGCCAGGAGTTTGGCTGTGACTTCGGTCAAGTGCTTGGAAGTGTGCGGTCTCTACGGACTCAGCAGGAGGTCGCTCTGCGGCTTGTCAGTTCTGTTTCATCTTTGCCAGCTTCAATAACCTGTCCGCCGGCTTCAGGCGGGTAGGGGTGTTCCTAAGTTCAGGTTCAGCAGGAGGCGAATAACGGTGTGTCCGCGCGGCCTCGCGGCTTCGGCGGACTCCGTGTCTATTCGGCGGATTGCAGCATAGCTTGGGCGAGCTCAGCGGTCTCGGTGACCTCGGTGACCTCGGCGACCTCGCGGTCTCGGCGGACTCTAGTGCTGTCTGCCCGGCTTGTTTTTTGGTGCTTTCTGTTTACAGCTGTGATACTAGCGAAATCATGTCTCGCTATGTATGCCTTGCATTGTAAAGAAGTAAATGTATAAAAGACCTGCTTGTGCCTCCATTGTTTGTTGGGATTAACCTTTGTACCTCTAGTGCTTGGTTTCCGCTGGTTCAACGTGCGAACTGGGTAGTTCCAAAGATATTAATTTGGCGTTTGGGCTATCTTGCTGACCACGTTGAGAAAATTTAACATGGTATCAGAGCCAGGTTTCTGAGGTTCAGTTGCGTGAGCAGAAGTCAGCCAGTGTTGTTACTCAGTGATTGAGTGGTGATCAACCTGTGTTGTTGCTCGGAGCTGCTGAAAGGTTGCCAACAGGTGTTGTAATGGAAGGGAGTTTTGCAAGAGTTCTTGGCATTGAACTCTTAACGCCGACTAACTTCAAGAAGTGGAAGTCGTGCATGAAGAGTTATCTTCTTGGCGAGGAGCTGTGGGAAGTCGTCGGTGGAGACGACAGACAGGAAGTCACTGCTGCGTTCGGTACTGCTGAGCAGGTGAGGCTCTGGAGAAGAACAAATGCTAAGGCGGAGTTCATTCTGAAGAGAGCCGTGTCTCCGGAACTGTTTGATCACATCATTGGATGTGAGTCGGCTGCTGATATTTGGACAACCATTGATGAGTTGTTCAATAGGAAGAATGTGGCGCGGCTTCAGTTCCTGGAGAATGAGTTGGCCAGGGCAACTCAGGGAGACCTTTCCATCTCCAAGTACTTCTTAAAGATGAAGAGCTTGTGTGCTGAGCTGTCGGCACTGGATCCTGATGAGCCTATCTCTGAGGCAAAGATGAAAAGGCACATTATCCGCGGCTTGCGGAAGGAGTATGTGGCCTTTGTTACATCTGTTCAAGGGTGGGCTACTCAGCCGTCGTTGCTGGAGCTGGAGAATCTGCTTGCCTCGCAGGAGAGCTTAGCAAGGCAGATGGCTGGAGTGAACCTGAATCAGGAAGGCAGCGAAGCTCTCTTCTCAGGCAAGAAGAAAGGATGGGAAGGGAAGAAGAAGAAGAAGGTGCAGGCCGCTGGTGAGAAGGAGACTTCAACTTCATATCCGTCGGAGAGGAGCAATGCTCCTAAGGACTGGAAGAAGAATCTGAAGTGCTACCGGTGTCATCAGCGAGGGCACTTCAAGCGGGACTGCAAGGTCAAACTGCAGCCTGGGCATGCTGCGGGAAAGGAGGAAGCTTGCTCAAGAAGTGAAGAAGCAGAATGGGGCGGAGCTTTTATGACGGGCACTTGTTTCCGGGCCTTGTCTGCTGAGGACTTCAACAGCGAGTGGATCGTGGACTCCGGGTGTGGTCATCACCTCACCGGAGACAAATCGAAGTTCACCTCCATGCAGGCTTACTCAGGTAACGAAGCTATTATCACTGCTGATAATACTGTTTATGTAGTAGAGAAAGAGGGGGTCGTGTCTTTGGGTAGTGATCAAGGGCCACTCACGTTAAGGAGTGTGTATCACGTGCCGGGCATGAAGAAGAACCTCTTCTCGGTGACCAATGCGGTGGACGCTGGATATCGCGTTCTGTTTGGGCCAACAGACGTGAGGTTCCTTCGCAACGTATCAGCGGTGAAGGCTGATGTTGCTCATGTTGGGAGGAGGGTGAAGAACTTGTTTGTTCTTTCTACCAATGCTTATGTTGATAGAATGAGGGCCAATGATAGCGCTGCTATCTGGCATGAGAGGCTGGGGCATGTTGGCATGGACAAGCTGAAGGCAATGGCGAGTAGAAGTTTGGTGAGGGGGTTGCCAAAGTTGTCCTCCTTTGGGGATGGGCATGTTTGTGCGGGCTGTCAATACGGTAAGGCACATCGCCTTCCGTTTGATAAATCACAAACAAGGAGCAAGAAACCCTTGGAGTGTATTCATGGCGACCTGATGGGACCAACGGTTACTGCTAGCCTTGGCGGAAGCAGATTCATGCTTGTCTTGGTTGATGACTACTCAAGGTATACTTGGGTGTACTTCTTAAAGGAGAAGTCGGAAGCCTTCCATTTGTTCGTGGAGTTCAAGGAGTTGGTAGAAGGCCGGCTTGGCTTGCGGATTAAGAAGCTTAGAACTGATAACGGGGGTGAGTTTGTCTCCTCCGAGTTTTCTAACTTCTGCAGGAAGCACGGGATCCAATGGGAGCTTACTTGTGCTCACACTCCACAACAAAATGGGTTAGCGGAGCGGAAGATCCGTCATTTGACGGAAACCTGCAAATGCTGGCTTCATGCGAAAGATATCCCAAGGTCCTTTTGGGCGGACGGAATGTCTTGTGCTGCTTATGTTATCAACCGGATGCCACTCAGCCCTATCAACATGAAGACTCCCATTGAGCTGTTGCTGAAGGAGAAGCCGAGTGTTGGACACCTTAGGGTGTTCGGTTCAACTTGCTACGTGCATGTCCCAGATGCTTCACGGACAAAGCTGGATGCGAAGGCAAGGAAACTTGTCTTTGTTGGCTATGATGAGCGGAAGAAGGGATGGAAATGCATGGACCCTGTGATGAAGAAGTTCGTGGTGTCAAGAGACGTTGTCTTTGACGAGCTGACGTCATATGGAGGTGGCTCAGTGGAGCTAACCGGAAGTAGCGAGGTTGATGAAGCACCGGTGGAGGCTGCTGAAGGCTTGGAAGAGGAGCTTGTTGTTTCACCAGCAGCTCCTATTGCTTCGAACTCCGAGGCTGAGCCTTCTGGCTCAGGAAGCAGTGGGAGCACTGCTCAATGCTTGCCCCAGGTAGGAGTGGAGCCCGAAGAAGCAACGGAAGCCGTGAGCAAGGAGCCGTGTCTTCGGATAACGAAGAGGGTGGTTAAGCCACCGGCTCGGTACTGTGATGGGAATGCAGTGAGCTTTGTCTCCTGCTTCTTTGCAGGTCCTCTGGATGAGCGAGAGCCTGCAAACTTCAACGAGGCCACTGGAGTAAAGGAGTGGGATGATGCTATGAAGGAAGAGATTGATGCTCTGAAGAAGAATGAAACCTGGGACCTTGTGCCCAAGGTTGATGACATTACTCCGGTTACTTGCAAGTGGGTGTACATGTTGAAGAAGAAGGCTGATGGGAGCATTGATCGGTTCAAGGCTTGCCTGGTCGCTAGAGGATTCTCACAGCAGTATGGAGAAGACTATGAGGAGACATTCAGTCCAGTTGCGAAGATGACTTCTGTAAGAGTGGTGATCGCCTTGGCTGCTAGCAAGGGATGGAAGTTGTGGCAACTCGATGTGAAGAATGCCTTTCTTTACGGAGAGATTGACAAGGACATCTTCATGGATCAGCCGCTTGGTTTTGTCTCTGAGAAGCATTCAGACTATGTCTTTAAACTCAGGAAGGCTCTCTATGGGTTGAAGCAAGCTCCTAGAGCGTGGTATGGGAAGATTGCAGAGTACTTGCAATTCTGTGGATACCTTGCTTCTAACTCGGATTCAAGCTTGTTCGTCAAGAAGAAGGGAGAGCTACGAGTCTTGGTCCTGCTGTATATGGATGACATGATCATCACAGGGAACTCGGAGGGGGAAGTAGCAAGGCTCAGAGCTGAGCTTGCTATACGCTTCGAGATGAAAGACTTGGGAGAGTTGCATCACTTTCTCGGTCTGGAAGTGGAGAGGAAGGAGTGCGGGGTTCTCATTAGCCAGAAAGGATATGCTGATCGCATTGTAAAACAGTTTGGCATGGGCGAAGGGAAGAAGTGCTCTACTCCACTGGAATCTGGGCTGAAGCTTCGACGAGATGAGGGAAGGGTTCTTCCTGATCCCTTGGTGTTCAGGGCTCTTGTTGGGAGCTTGATTTACCTGACGATTACAAGGCCAGATATTGCTTATGCTGTTGGCCGAGTAAGTCGGTATATGGCTGAACCAAGGCAATCTCATCTAGTGGCGGCGAAGGGAATTCTGAAGTATATCAAGGCTTCTTCTGACATGGGACTCCTCTATAGAAGGGACGCGGAGGTTGTGTTGCTCGGGTACACGGATGCTGACTATGGCGGTGATTCGGATGATCGAAGTTCTACTTCAGGTTATGTGTTCACTTGCGGTTCAGCTAGCATCTCGTGGTGTAGCAAGAAGCAGGACTCGGTGTCGGTGTCAACCACGGAGGCCGAGTATAAGGCTTCGGCCTTGGCTGCTCGGGAAGCCGTTTGGTTGAGAAGGCTTATAGAGGATGTTCATGAAGAAGTGCAAGGGCCTACTTTACTCCGGGGTGACAATGAGAGTGCTCTCAAACTGGTTAACAATCCAATGTGTCACGCCAGGACCAAGCATATAGAGATTGATCACCACTTCATCAGGGAGAAGGTGTTGGAGGGGTCTCTGCTGGTCGGGCATGTTCGGAGTGAAGATAATCTTGCTGACATCTTCACGAAGCCACTGTCGAAGGGGCCCTTTGAACGCTTGCGCAGCTTGCTGGGCTTGGTCACCACTTCCCACTTCAAGGGGGAGTGTTGAAATTTGTGAAGTGGAAGTGGGTGACGGGACAGGCCGGGCGGCCTGGGGCGGACAGCTTTGGCGGACTAGGCGGACTGGGCAGACTGAGATCTGCGGCCTGGTGGAAGGTCTAGTGAGAAGCCAGTTGTTCTTCTGAGCGGCTTGTTGCATGGAGTCCGCGGACTATGCGGCCTAGTTTCTGCGGATAGGGTGTTTGCTGATTGGCTTTGCCAAGGAACGGCCTGAGCGGATAAAGGCTTGCGGACTGGTGCATTGCTCAGTGGCCGCGGGTGCAAGCTTGTGCTGATAGGCGGTTTGGCTTGTGTCCGCGGGTAGCTTGCGGACTGGAGTGTCCGCGGTGTGGGCTGTTGCGGACTGAGCTTAGAGCTTGGCTGAGGCCTTGTCGAGCTCTGGTGGCACGGCAGGTGATTTGCTGTGGAGATCGATTGCCGGACGGGAATTTGAGTCCGCCATGCTCGCATTGACCCTTGATGGTTTTGGACTTGGTCACACTTTGTGCCAAGGCCATGGTGTCCGCGGTATCCGCCAAGTCCGCTGTGACCGGGCGGACTGTTGTTGCCTTCCTTTGGTCGTGGACTTGTGGCGGATTGAGGCGTGAGTCTTGCGGACTGCCTCGGGTTGGTGCGGACTGCCATTGAAGAGGGTTGCTGTCTTGCAGTGGTTGGAGCTTTGCGGGCTGATGTCTTGTCCGCATAGCTTGGGCGGACTGGAGAGGGTTCGCCAATGTTTGCCTTGCTCCTGGCGGTTTCCCTTGGTATCCAGCTAAGTCCATGCGGACTCGACGGACGGAGGTTTGCTATCGCGCGGGCTGGGGTGGTGGCGTTATCTCTTGGGCGGTGACCACACTCCTCACCTTGCCTATAAATAGGACCCCCCTGGCATAACCTAAGTAACTTGAGTGAACAGTAAGTTGGGTTGAGCGAAGTGCTACGGTCTGTGTTTGTCAGTCCGCGCGGATTGTTTCAGGCTGACGGTTTGCTGTGTGCAGGTCGCGCGGATAGCTTCAAGGAGCCAGGAGTTTGGCTGTGACTTCGGTCAAGTGCTTGGAAGTGTGCGGTCTCTACGGACTCAGCAGGAGGTCGCTCTGCGGCTTGTCAGTTCTGTTTCATCTTTGCCAGCTTCAATAACCTGTCCGCCGGCTTCAGGCGGGTAGGGGTGTTCCTCAGTTCAGTTTCAGCAGGAGGCGAATAACGGTGTGTCCGTGCGGCCTCGCGGCTTCGGCGGACTCCGTGTCTATTCGGCGGATTGCAGCATAGCTTGGGCGAGCTCAGCAGTCTCGGTGACCTCGGCGACCTCGCGGTCTCGGCGGACTCCAGTGCTGTCCGCCCGGCTTGTTTTTTGGTGCTTTCTATTTACAGCTGTGATACTAGCGAAATCATGTCTCGCTATGTATGCCTTGCATTGTAAAGAAGTAAATGTATAAAAGACCTGCTTGTGCCTCCATTGTTTGTTGGGATTAACCTTTGTACCTCTAGTCCTTGGTTTCCGCTGGTTCAACGTGCGAACTGGGTAGTTTCGAAGATATTAATTTGGCGTTTGGGCTATCTTGATGACCACGTTGAGAAAATTTAACAACTTTAACCATCCCAACCGTCTTGTTCCGCAACTATTTCTCGGCTCGATCCTCGATCTAAATGGGTCTAACCCTCATTGTTAGCCCATACTCCACCGGCACATGATCATCCGTGATCACTTGAGCTGGATCTTTCACGGCCTTCCGAAGCACCTAGATGTGAAACACATCATGTAGTCCACCCAAGTCTGCCGAAAGAGCTTCCCGATACGCAGCTTCTCCGATTCGCTCAACCACTTCAAATGGACCCAAATATCTTGGACTCAACTTTTTCAAACGTCGAATCCTGGAGACACCTTTGAAGGGCTTGATCTTCAAGTAGACCCAATCGCCAACCGCGAACTCCACGTTCCGGTGCTTGGCGTTGTAGTACTTCGCTTGATGATCTTGGGCTATGAGTAGCCTCTCCCGAATAGTACGAATGGTTGAGTTTGCTTCATCGACTTCATTACGATTATAAACTCTAGCTTCGCCATCTTCTACCCAAGCCAAGAGAGTATGACACTTCCTTCCATATAGAGCTTCATACGGTGTCATCCCGATGCTCGCCTGGTAGCTGTTATTATACGCAAACTCCACCATGTAGAGATGATCTTCCCATCTCTTTCCAAAGTCGAGGGCGCACATTCGGAGCATGTCCTCCATCGTTCTGTTGGTTCGTTCAGTTTGGCCATCTGTTTGGGGATGAAAGGTCGCACTGATAGTCAATTTCATGCCCAACAATTGGTGAACTAGCCTCCAATCCTTTGACGTGAATCGCCCATCTCAATCACTCACGATGCTCCGAGGAACACCGTGAAGCCGTACAATCTTTTCCACGTACAGCTTTGCCAAACTTTCTACCGAATCATCTCGCTTGTTTGGTAGGAAATGTGCCACTTTCGTTAGCCAATCAACAATCACCCAGATGGAATCGTTCCCTCGCTGAGATCTCGGCAACCCGTGTACGAAATCCATAGAAATATCATCAAATTTCCACTCTGGAATCGGCAACGACTTCAAATAACCACCCGGTTTCTAGCATTCCGCCTTCACCATAGCACAGGTTTGGCATTTGGCCACATAAAGAGAAACATCTTTCTTTAGCCCTGGCCACCAAAATAGATTTTTCATATCTCTAAACATCTTCGTGCTCCCTGGGTGGATTAAGTACTTCGTATAATGTGCTTCATACATCAGTTCTTCCCTCAATTTACCCACATTTGGGATGCACAAACGACCTTCTTTTCGCAAAAGACCGTCATTCCAGGAGAAATTTCCTTCTGGCCCAGCTTTCTCATAGTGTAGGAGATCTTCAACCAACTCTGTTTCTCGTCGAACTCGGTCTGCAAGGTCACATTGCACCTCTGTCTAGTTCAAATATGCATTGGCAGTGGCATTCTTGTCAACACAAGAAATCTCTAACGTTTCCAGCTCCTGGATGAGACGTTCATCATACCTTTACAACCAAGCTGCTCTTGCCAGAGTCCGCCGACTCAAGGCATCCGCGACAACATTCCCCTTCCTTGGAGTATAGTGCATCTCAAAGGTGTAGTCCCCGAGGAACTCCAACCACCTTCGTTGTCGCATATTCAAGTCCTTCTGCTCCAAAATGTACGTTGGGCTCTTGTGATCTGTATAGATCTCCACTTTCAAACCATAAAGATAGTGTCGCCATAGTTTTAGTGCAAAGATCACCGCCGCCAACTCAAGATCATGGACGGGATAGTTCCGCTCGTGCACTTTTAGCTGGCGTGAGCCATAAGCAATCGCCTTTCCATTTTGCAGAAGTACGCAGCCTAAGTCGCTCCCTGAGGCATCACTGTAGATTACAAATCCATCGGTACCACATGGCGATGACAACATCGGCGCCGTGGTCAACCGAATCTTCAGCTCTTCAAAAGCTCGCACGCACTATGGCGACCAAATGAACTTCTGTTCTTTTCACGTCAATGTGCTTAGTGGCAAAGAGATCCGTGAGATGTTTTCAACAAATCTTCGGTAGTAGCCTGCTAGTCCAAGGAAGCTCCTGACCTCGGCCACTAAAGATAACACCGGCCACTCTTGTATGGCCCTTATCATCGCTGGATCCACAGCTATGCCCGCTCCACTCAACACATAGCCCAGAAAAGCCACCGACGATAGCCAAAACTCGGACTTCGAGAACTTGGCATAGAGCTGATTCTGCCTCAATGTATTCAACACCAACCGCAAATGCTACTCATGATCGGCCTCCAATCTCGAGTACACCAAGATATCATCAATGAACACTATCACAAACAGATCCAGGTACTCGCGGAATATTCGGTGCATCAAGTCCATAAATACCGAGGGTGCATTGCACAGCCCAAACGGCATGACCGTGAACTCGTAGTGCCCATACCTTGTTCCAAATGCGGTTTTGGGAATATCTTCTTCCCGGATTCTCAATTGGTAATAACCGGATTTAAAGTCCAACTTCGAGTAGACGGACGATCCCACTAACTGATCAAATAGCTCATCAATCCGCGGAATCAGATATTTATTCTTCTCGATTGGCTTATTCAATTCGCAGTAATCAATACATAACCGCAAGCCACCATCTTTCTTCTTCACAAAAAGCACAGGGGCGCTCCAAGGAGACATGCTTGGGCGTATATAACCCTGCTCCATCAATTCCTGCAGTTGGACTTTCAACTCCGTCATTTCCTTAGGCGCGACGCGATATGGCAAACGGGCCACAGGTTTCGCACCTGGCACCAACTCGATCGTGAAGTCAATCTCACGCTGGGGTGGTAGCCCAGGGAGATCCTTGGGAAACACATCTGCAAATTCCGACACAATCGGAACATCACCCATACTGGCCTTATGCTTAACGGCCTGAATCAAGGCGAAGTAGCACTCCGCACCCTTCCGAACAGCCTTCAAGACTTGGAGTGTAGACAACAACGTCCCGACCACTCCTCGCATACCCGCAAACTTTGTCTCCTGTTCGGTATTCTGGCCCAACGTGATCTCTTTGGACTGGCAATCAATCAAGGCATGCTGCTCCGCAAGCCAATCCATACCAAATATCACGTCGAATTCTGATATCGACAATACAGATGCAGTCAAACTGAAATCCCGACTTCCTATTTGGACCCCCACATCGCAAGCTTGATCCGCAAGCATCCAACAACCATTCGACAACACCACTCTGATGCTATCTGTGTTCCCACGACTAGGTATCCCAAGCCGCGCTATAAACTCGCGAGACAGAAAAGAATGTGATGCACCTGTATCAAACAGTGCTCGTGCCAGCGTGTCCCGAATCATCACAAAACCTGTGACAATCATGTCACACACACACAAGCCTCATACACATATGCATTAAGCAAAACATACAAGCAATATAATACTCAAACACTAAACTCGTACCTGTGACAACGTCACTCTGCTTGATGGCCTCCTGCAGGCCAAGATTGTAGACCCGGGGCTGCGCCTGAGAGGCAGAGGATTCCACCACCGCCTTTCCTTTTTCCGCATATGATGCTCCCGCCTTCTTTTAACTCTTTAGCGGCACCCGACAATCTCGAGCTATATGCCCCACCCGTCCACAATTGAAGCACGTACGAGTATCCGGCTTGGAGGTGGCCCCCGACGTTGCTCCCGATGCAACTGAAGAAGGAGCTTGTCCTGCCGTCTTGGGCCTCTTGCCCCATTTCTTCTTATAAAATGACTTCGTAGGTCGGGGCACTTTAAACTCCGGCTGTGACACAGCCAATGCCCTCTTCCCTTGCACCCTCTTCATGTCTTTTTCCAGCGTGCTTGCAGTGTCGACCAACGCCTGGAAGTCTAGGTTCACAGAACTAGAAAGCAGGAACCTCAACTCTTCCCGCAGTCCTTCATAGAACCTATTCGTCTTTCTCTGCTCATCAGCAAATATCAAACCCGCATACCGCCCTAAGCGTGTAAACTCATGCAGGTAAGCTTCCACACTGCCATCACCTTTCGTCAGCCTTTGGAATTCATTCTCCATGGCAATTCGTTGCGCCGCAGGAAGGTGCTTCGCTAGGAAGAGTCGAGAGAATTCTTCCATCGATACTTGTGTTAAGGGACGACCAGCCTGACAGCTAGGTGAGATCTCATTGAAGCCTTTTATTTCCTCCCAGAATTCCCCAGATTTCAAGCCTCCCTGGCTGGGATGAGCAGCCTAGGACAAGGTTTCTAAGGTACTTTGCAATGTCTCACTAGGGACCAACTGCCCAGTCAGTGGGGCGAAAGCCTGATAGCGGGAGTAACTTGACTTAGTTTCAAAGCAAGAACAATGTCCACTGAGGACCCCTGCACTGCCAGCTAGATGACAGCCTGACAGCGAGAGAAACTCTGGAATTAATTCTATAGTAACCACCGACTGCTACCACCAGCCCAATCAGCTAGGTGAGACACTGACAGCGGGTGTTGAGCATCAACCAGACTTTCCTTTGGCCAACCACCAGGTGCTACCACCGGCCCAATCAGCTAGGTGAAAGCCTGACGGTGGGTGTTGAGCATCAACAAAACTTTCCTTTGGCCAAAAATCGGGAGTTACTACCGGCCCAATCATCTAAGTGAGAGCCTGACGGCGGGTGTTGAGCATCAACCGGACATTCTTTTGGCCAACCACAAGGAGCTACCACCAGACCAATCAGCTAGGTGAGATCATGATAGCGGGTGTTGAGCATCAACCGGACTTTCCTTTAGCCAACCACCGGGTGCTACCACCGGCCCAATCAGCTAGGTGAAAGCCTGATGGCGGGTGTTGAGCATCAACCAGACTTTCCATTGGAAAACTATTGGGCGCTACAACCGGCCCAATGAACTAGGTGACAACATGACGATGGGTGTTGAGCATCAACCAGACTTTCCTTTGGCCAACCACCGGGCCCTACCACTGGCCTAATCAGCTAGGTGAGAGCCTAACGGCGGGTGTTGAGCAACGACGGGTGTTGAGCATCAACCAGGCTTTTCCTTCAACCAAGTCTCATATTGTACCTGTCGAGTAAATGAATCATTGAAAAATAATAAGAACATGAAAAAAGCCATCTCATTACTTTCATGGGTAGAATCGCTTTAGGTCATCGCCGCTCCAGGCATGGCTGAGGGATTCCCCCTCTACATCTTGGAGGTGATATCCTCCTAATTTCAAGGCCTCTTAGATTACATACGGACCCTCCCAGCTAGGGTTCAGCTTGCTGATGGATGCCGACCTCCAGGCCGTGTCGACCGTCTTCAGGACCAAGTCCCCTTTTGCAAATTCCATGATTTTTACATGCTTGTCAAAATACTTGTCGATTCACCGCTTGACCTCCTCTTGCCAGATAGCTGACATGTCGCGCAACTCCTCCACCATATCAAGGGAGAGCCGAAGCTCGTCCTCATTCTCTTCTTGCCATTCCTCTCTGCCTTCCTCTACTGCCACGACCCACGGTGTCCGCACCTCGAAATATATGGGGTGCGCTGCTTCACAGCCATGGGAGAGGTCAAAGGGGGTCTCCCTCGTTGCCATGTTTCAAGTGGTCATCAGGGCCCATAGGACCGAAGGGAGTTGCTCTACGTAGCTCCCCTTCAAATTCTCGACCTTCTACTTTAAGAGGTTTACGATGATCTTATTCGCCACCTCCACCTGCCTGTTGCTCCTGGGATGATAGACCGATGCTAACTTGAGATCAATCCCAAGCTGCTTGCAGAAACTAATGAACTCGGCGCTAACAAACTGTATCCCATTGTCCGTGACAATGACCTGTGGCAGTCCGTGCTGGCAGATGATTTCGCCCCATTCAAAGTTCCTGATTACCTGGGAGGTCACTTTGGCCAAATCCTTTACCTCCAACCACTTGGAAAAATAATCTATCATGACTAGCAAGAACCTCGTTTTCCCACTGGCCTGAGGGAAGGGTCCTACTAGATCCATTCCCCAAATGGCGAAGGGCCAGAGCAAAAGTTTGAGATGAAATTATAAGGAATAGAAAAAACTCTAAGTTTAGCTACCGCTTAATCAATTATAAGAGAGATCTAAATAAATAAACGGGGTGTAAGAGTTAAGTACTAAATTTATAAATATGATTTAAATAGCGCAAAAGTTTTGGCCAAAAGACTTCTTGATATAATCAAATAGAAAGCAATAATTGTAATGGTTAGATTAACAAGAATAGTTTGGAATTATATGAACTTTTAGCCTATAGGAGTTTTACTGAAAATAATGCAATTTACAAATTATGCTCTCAAAAAGATTTTTTGAATTAAATCTAGAATCGTGAAATTGGCTAAGGGGGTTGAAAGAAAACTAGATTTTTCATTAAAAAACAATTTTAAGAGCAACCATAATAAATTGTAAGTTCCAATTTTTCAGAAAACTAAAAGTAAACATAATTGAATCATATGGTCGTTATTGTCTAACATAATTCACGTGCTCCTATTAATGAAAAATTAGAAGTAGTGCCTAAAACAAGTTCGCTATTTTTAACAAAGCATAATGAATTCTTTAAAACTTAACCCGAATATTTAAATTTTTCAATCAATAATTAACAAACGAATAACAAACAAAAAATTAATAAAATTCACATATAAATAAACTCAAAGCAAAATTTTTGGATAGCAAGAAAATTAAGGATGTTATATTTGATTTATTTGTTTCAAAATAATTTTTTTGGGTTTTTTTAGAGTTTTTTCATCATTTTTTTGTGTTTTTTATTTATTATCTCTTTTTTTGTTTTGTTTTACTCAATATTTTTTTAAAAAATTTTGTTTAGTTTTCCTCTTCTTTTTTTTAAAAAATTTTGTTTTTGAACTTATTATCGTTTTTTTAGATTTTTAAGGTTTTGCGGAAAGTGCGAGAAAAAGAGACGGTATTTACAAGAATGAGAGAGAGAAGGAAGGAGGAGAGAGATGATTATTTACAAAAATATTTACATAGATTTGAACAAAATGAAACTAAAATTTTTTCGGAATTTTTGTTTTATAATTTTTTGGAGTTTTTGTTTTATAATTTTTTTGAAATTTTGTTTTACAAATTTTTTTTTTGGAATTTTTGTTTTAACAATTTTTTTTGGAATTTTTGGTTTTTTTTTAAAAAAAACAGAAAAAAACATTTTAAAGACAAAATAAAAAAAAACTTAAGTTTTTGGGATTTAAGTTTTTCATTTTCAAAATTTTTTTTGTTTTTTTTGTTTTATATAATTTTTTCATATATTTTTTTTGTGGTAGTGCAGAAAATAGAAATACAGTGCCGAAAATAGAAGTGCGAAAAAGAAAGTGAGAAAACACCTCCGTACTTAAGTCTAACATTGTCCCCAATGTTGTGGCGTAAGTATGCGGAACAAAACATGTAAGAGAGTATATACAAAGAAAAGAAATAGAGGGGGGGAGTAGAAGCTTCCCTGGCAGGAGGTGAGGAAGGCGCAGTTTAGGAACCCTGCATTATGAAGACGGATAGCAAAGAAAAATGTAAAGAGATAACGAAAAAGATAAACATAGGGTGCCTCCCAGGAGCGCTTTGTTTATAGTCATGTAGCTTGACAATTTTGGCGGTTTATATATCGAGGAGGGTTATGGATTCGAAATTACCGCCCACAGGATCGCCTGCTATGTATAATTTTAAGCGATGACCGTTCACTTTAAACGAGCCTTTATCCGGGTGGGAGACGAGTATAGTCCCATATGGCCAAACCTCTTCAACTTTGAAGGGGCCGGACCAGCGTGATCTAAGTTTCCCGGGGAAAAGTCTAAGTCGTGAATTATAAAGAAGGACAAGATCGCCCGGAGAAAAAGTTTTTTGGGGCTTGAGTTTTCGGTCGTGATAAAACTTAGAACGCTTCTTATAGAACTTATTGCTCTCATAAGCGTTGGCACGCCATTCATCGAGCTCGTTTAGTTGTAGTTTTCTATTTTGGGCGGCTAAGCTAGCGTCGAGATTTAAAAGTTTTAAAGCCCAAAGTGCGCGATGTTCCAATTCTACGGGGAGATGACACGCTTTGCCGTAGACTAATCGATACGGCGTACAACCAATTGCGGTTTTATATGCGGTACGATAAGCCCACAACGCATCGTCGAGTTTGATGGACAATTCTTTCCTATTAAGTCAAACGGTTTTCTCTAATATGCGCTTTATCTCTCGATTGACTGCCTCCACTTGGCCACTAATATGCGAGTGGTAGGGGATGGAAAGTTTGTGCATGATGCCGTATCTAGCTAACGTCTTAGCCATCTGGATGTTGTAGAAATGCGCCCCCCTATCGCTTACAATAGCGCGCGGAGTGCCGAAGCGCGAAAATAGTTTTTTAAGAAATATAACGACGACTCGCGCATCGTTGGTGGGGAGAGCTTGCGCTTCCTCCCACCTCGATACATAGTCGACCGCTACTAAAATATACATATTTTTGAAAGACGGAGGTAGGGGGACAACAAAATCTATGCCCCATAAATCGAAGACTTCGCATTCTAAAAACATATTTTGAGGCATCTCGTCGCGACGAGAGATGTTACCCGACCGCTGACAACTATCGCATGCGCGCACAAAATTGTGAGCGTCTTTGAATAGAGTGGGACAAAAGAAGCCCGCCTTTAGAGCCTTCCGCGCGGTCCTGTTAGCATGATAATGCCCACCAGCCGAACCCTCGTGGCAGTGCCTAAGGATTTGCGTGCACTCCAAACCCGCAACACATCTTCGGACCGCTTGGTCCGCGCAGATACGAAAAAGAAAAGTGTCCTCCCAAAAGAAATATTTCACGTCAGAAAAGAATTTCTTCTTTTGCTGGCTCGAAAAGTCTTTTGGAAGCACCCTCGCAACTAAATAGTTCGCAAAATCTGTGAACCACGACGGGGAAGATGAACTAGTAGTTATGGCTAGGAGGCGTTCCTCGGGGAATCTGTCATTTATGTCAGATTCGACGAGCGCTTCCGCAGCTGGATTTTCTAAGCGGGAGAGGTGATCGGCGGCTAAATTTTTGCGCCCCTCTTATCCCGGATCTCTAAATCAAACTCCTGCAAGAGGAGGATCCATCGAAGAAGGCGGGGTTTGGCGTCCGTTTTCGCTAACAAATATTTTAAGGCGGAATGGTCAGTAAATACGATAACTTTGGATAGCGTAATATACGAGCGAAACTTATCGAAGGCAAATACGACGGCTAAAAGTTCCTTTTCCATTGTCGTGTAATTTCCTTGTGCGGAAGTGAGTGTCTTGCTAGCGTAGTAAATAGGATGAAAATATTTGTTTATACATTGGCCAAGAACGGCACCTACGGCAATATCACTAGCGTCACACATAATCTCGAACGGAAGGGTCCAATTGGGAGCCACTAAAATAGGTGAATTGATAAGTTTTTGTTTTATGAAATTAAAGGCAGACTCGCATTCGCTATCAAAGAAAAAATTTGATTCCTTTTCCAAGAGGCGAGTAAGCAGCTTTGTTATTTTTGAAAAATCTTGAATAAAACGCCCATAAAAGCCTGTGTGCCCTAAGAAACTCCTAATAGATTTAACGTTGGAAGGCGGGGGAAGTTTTTCTATAATTTCAACTTTGGCTTATCGACCTCCATCCCCTTAGACGAAATCATATGGCCGAGAACCAAACCTTCTCGAACCATAAAGTTACATTTTTCCCAATTTAAAACGAGATGCGTGTCCTCGCATCACTGAAGGACATGATCTAAATTACGAAGACAGGACGGGAAAGAGCTTCCGAAAACAGAGAAGTCATCCATAAAGACTTCCATAATGTCTCCTACCAGCTCGCCAAAGATCGCCAGCATACATATTTGGAATGTAGCGGGCGCGTTGCAGAGGCCAAATGGCATTCTTCGATATGCGAAGGTACCAAACGGGGAGGTAAAAGTTGTTTTGTCTTGGTCATCGGGGGAAATGGGGATTTCGAAAAACCCCGATAATCCATCAAAAAAACAAAAATACGGATGACCAAACAAACGCTCTAAAATTTGGTATAAGAATGGTAGTGGGAAATGATCCTTACGGGTGGCGTCATTTAGTTTTCTATAATCGACGCACACCCGCCAACCCGTAACAGTACGAGTTGGGATGAGTTCATTGTGCTCATTCTCCACTACGGTAAGACTGCCCTTTTTGGGCACCACGTGAATGGGACTAACCCACGTACTATCCGATATGGGATAAATAATCCCCACATCTAATAATTTAATAATTTCGGCCTTAACGACGTCTTTCATGTTTGGGTTAAGACGTCGCTGCGGCTGAATAGTTTGCTGCAATCATCGAGATGGAAAATCTTATGGGTGCAGAAAGACGGGTTAATCCCTTTGAATCAGAAATTTGCCACGCAATTGCGTGGAGATGTTTAAGCAAAACTCCCAATAAATCGGAAGACTCCAATTCGCTCAAATGCGAAGAAATGATAACAGGGAGTGTATCATCTTTCCCCAAAAAGGCGTATTTGAGTGACTCGGGTAGGGGTTTGAGTTAAAGGCAGGGCGGTTCTTGTAACAAGGTTTTAATTCCTATGTCTTTCTTACCAATTGGTTCGAAAGGCAAGTCTATAGAGGTTTCCTCATCGCAGTTAAAATTTTCGAGCGCATAAAGATCATTGTTTAAAAAAATAGACTCAAAATAGGGGAAGAACAATCTCCGATATATGTGTCTAAATTATAACAAAAGTCATCGCTCAATGACGAGTCTCCTATGGAGGGATTAATAGAGAAAGTAACTTCATCATCTCCTACCCGCAGGAGGAGACGACCGTTACTGACATCAATTAATGCGCGGGAGGTAGCGAGAAAAGGGCGACCGAGTATAATTGGTACATCGGTGTCCTCCTCGATGTCCACGATGACGAAGTCTACCAGAAAGATAAACTTATCAACCCGGACAAGTACGTCCTCCACTACCCCGACGGGAAACTTAACCGAGCGATCCGCTAGTTGGATTCGCATTTTTGTAGGGGCCGGAGTGCCCAAACCTAATTTTTGAAAGAGCGAGAACAACATCAAATTAATGCTCGCGCCTAAATCTACAAGAGCGTATTTTACTAATATATTGCCAAAAAGGCACGTGATGGAGAACTGTCCCGGGTCATTTCTTTTTAGGGGCAATTTATTAGTAAGTGCCGCTGAGCAGTCAGTATTAAGAGAAATATGCGAAATATTTTCTAATTTTTATTTATTGGAAAGAAGTTGTTTTAAGTATTTCGCATATTTAGGCATCTGAGAGATTGCCTCGCAGAAGGGAACATAAATTTGAATTTGTTTTAATAATAAAATAAATTTTTCATATTGCGCGTCCTTGCGCTCACTATTAAGTTTATGCGGATACGGCAAGGGCGTTTTAATAAGTTTTTCATTTAAAATTTGTAAAGGCGGCGTAATCGAAGAAGGGGGAAGAGGGGTCGGAGGTGAAATATGTACCTGAGGATCGGTCCGTTTTGGATCGATCACCTCCTTTCCACTACGGAGGGTTATAGCGTTGATATTTTCCCGCGGATTGGGCTCCGTGTTCCCCGGCAGTGCCCCGAGCGCGCGCTCGGACATCATTCGCGCAAGCTGTCCAACCTGGAGTTCTAAGTTTTTTAGCGATCCGGTGATGTTCCAGATATTTGACTCGTTGGAAGCTATATATTTAGAAAAATTATCCTCCATCGGGGAGGGTTTTGGAAGAGGGGGAGGCGGCAGAAATCCGTGCACGAAAGAATTGGGCGGGCGCTACGTATTATTCGCATTGCTCCATGAGAAGTTGGGGTGGTTCCTCCAACCCGGATTATAGGTATTGCTATAGGGTTTTTGTTGGGGTTGAAGGAAGGTCGCCCAGCATTTCCCACGTAGTCTACGAATTCATTTGCTACGCCGGCATTAGGGGGAATCGCCCAAGGCGGAGTGGTGGAGGCAGCAGACATCTCCGCCACCTGCTTCGTCAGCCTTTCAACTTGAAGGGCTAAGTGGGCAGTGGCATCCACTTCAAAGAGGCCGGCCTCCTGCTTGGGACGTCCCCGCGAGACGTTCCATTGGTAGGCGTTCATAGCCATCTCTTTAATAAGAGCTTGGGCAGCCTCGGGGGTCTTATTATTCAAGGTACCCCCGGCAGCCGCGTCAATCATTTGACGTGTCTGATAATTAAGCCCATTGTAGAAGATTTGGACCTACAACCACGCAGACAGCGCGTGATGAGGACGCTTGTGGAGGAATTCCTTAAAGCGCTCCCAAGTCTCAAAAAGAGACTCGGAATCGTTCTGCACGAACGAAGAAATGTCCGCCCGCAACTTTGCAGTTTTGGCGGGCGGAAAATACTTCGTTAAGAATCGTTCCGCGAGGTCGGCCCAGGTGGTGATACATCCTCGTGGGAGGGAATTCAACCACGCCTTAGATATGGATCAGAAGTAGAATGGAAAATGGCGCAAACGAATGGCGTCATCAGTGACGCCATTGATCTTAAAAGTATCGCAAATCTCCAAAAAACTAGATAAATGAATGTTCGGGTCCTCATCCGGCTGTCCGTCGAACTCCACGGCATTTTGGATCATTTGGATAACGCTCAATTTAATCTCAAAATTATTGTTCGCCACCGTCGGGCGAACAATACTAGACCCAGTATCGTCCAAATTAGGCCGGGCGTAATATGACATTGTACGCTCGACGACCGCGTTCGGATTGGGCTCAGCCATAGCAACGGCAGAGGGTTCTCCGATGGATTCTTCAGGATCAAAAGAGGGATTTCGGCGTTGAGACCGAATACGCGCAAGCGAGCGTTCGATCTCAGGATCGAAATCCATATTTTCGGACTCCGAAGGCTGTCCACGGGTCATACACCCGAAAATAGAAAGTAGAAAATTAACTTCTTTTTTGGATTGGATTTTGAAGAAAAGTTTTCAAGTTTTTTTTTTAGTTTTTTTTTTAGTTTTTGAAATAAAGGTAAAAGTAATAGACTTCGGATTCGGAATAACAACTCAAAGAGTTCCCCGGCAACGGCACCAAAAACTTGATTGGCCCACGAACAGACTCTTACTGTGGTTGGTTCGGTGAGTCGATCGCCGCGAGCTTGCTAGATGAGGCAAGTGCACCTATCGCAAGTAGTACTCGATATTCGGGAGAAAACCGAGGTCGTATTATTCCCGGGAACGAGTTGATAACCCCTACTCCTCCGAAAACACTATTATTTTACCGAAATAGTAAGTTGAGGGTTTTAATTAAAATAGGATAAAACTAGATTTTAAGAAAATAGTCGATGAAGAGATAACTCCCGGTATCGAATTGCGTTAGGATTAAAAATAGATTTGAATAACTAGATATCTAAAGTTTCAATTTAATTAAAGCGGAAACTTGGCCGTGGAGGTTCAAAATAATGAGCTCACATATCTCTAGGAGTATCGCTCACCTAGACATTAAGGCTATTCGACCGGGCTCTCGTCTGACGAAGGATTCCCCTTAATGCCCGCAATACGCGAAAAACCCCGCTATTGGGTGGGGAACCCAATCCGGTAGAGTAAGCATGCCTCCTCTCTCGAGGGTTAGTGCGGAACTCTATTTACCCAGGGGTGATCTGCTCATACGCACGGCCTCTCGGCTACCTAGCGTATGGATAACGGAAATAGAGCCCACACATCGATATGTGGTTCTACGCGTCGTTAACCCGGGGTAAACCTTAAGTTTTAAATTAAATTGAAAAATTAGACATTTGGTTATTTAAAACATTTTAGATCTCAAAGCTCTTCGATACTGAGGGCTAAAAGCAATTAGCCACTCATCGGAATGGGGATAGCTTATATGTTTGGTTATGCGAGTGTTCTAAACTATTCGCTGAAAGGTTATAAAGAAAATAAGAAGAAATGTAAAATATCCTAACATTAGAAAAGTTATTACAATTAAACACACCCGCACTCATTCAAACATATAACAAGAGACATAAATAAAACTAAGTTACACATAAGAGAAAATTGAATAATTGAAATTTGCAGGTACCACTCAAACGAGTGGGGGCGAGAAATAAAAGCTGAAAATTGCAAATCTTACTCAAACGAGTGGGACTGAAATGAAAGCGAGTCCTACTCAAACGAGTAGGAGAAAATAAATGCGATTACAGGGCTTTCTTAAATATTTAAATCAAAATAAGGTCCGACCATTTAACTCCCAGTGAGTAGGCGGAAAATCAAATCCAGCCATTTAACTCAAGTGAGTAGGCGGAAAAATAAAGAATGAAAATTACAAGTCCTACTCAAACGAGTAGGACTGAAAATACAGTCCAGCCATTTAACTCAAGTGAGTAGGCGGAAAATAAAAGCTACAAACATTTGCTTGAATAAAATCTAGCCAATTAACTCAAATGAGTAGGCAGAAAAATAAAAACAACACACGCACTCTACTTGAATAAAATCCAGCCAATTAACTCAAATGAGTAGGCGGAAAAATAAAAACAACACACGCACTCTACTTGAATAAAATCCAGCTAATTAACTCAAATGAGTAGGCGGAAAAATAAAGACAACACACACACTCTACTTGAATATAACTACTCACACACTCGACATAAATAAACACACACACACACACACTTGCATGAATTAACTAAGACGATAAAGATTATCTCATACACTCACGCACTCGAGCGAGAAATAATTGAGAAAAACAAAGTTATTGAACAATTAAAATGGCTGCATTTCTACCGATGTAATGCAGTAGAAATGCATAAAAAGAAAAAAATAAAAATTGTTTGAGCAAAAAGTTTTCAAATTAAAGTGAGAAAGGCAAGTGCCCGAAAAATTAAAACGTTTACATTTTTACCGTTAGATTTTGATAGAAATGCATAAAAAGTGAAAATAAAAATTGTTCGAGCAAAAATATTTTTTTTGTAATTACTTAAAATGAAAGTTGATGAAAAATAAAAATAACAATTTATACATTCTTATAGTCTTGTAAAATGGTTTAAAAAGTGGGAGTAAGCTAAAAAGCAGCAATAGTTTTATAATTAAAACAAAGTAAAAGCTAAGTTAAGAGGGATGAAAACCACTTTTTTAACATTTTACAAGTTCTTAAGAACGCATTTTAAAGCATGAAAATCCTAAGTCTAACTAATTTTAAGAGTTTGAGAATGAAATCGGCCATAATAACGGCTATAAATTTTGTTATTATGATAGTAAAACAAATTGTTTTTCATTTTAAAACATAAATTTTGCAATGTTTAACTCATACACACACACACACGCATAAGAAAATGAAAATAAAAGTACATAAGATTGATGAAAAGGATGCTTTTTGGAGAAATTTTAAAGCATGTAAGGATGAAATAATAACGATTTTTATTACAAAAAAGGGTTGATTACAAGAGGTCAAACATACAAACATAAAAAGGAGAGGGGGGATCCTTACATAGCACTAAGCAAGCTCCAAACAGCAACCCTAGTCAACAAAATGGTTCAAAAATTGGAACCCTGAACTCATACAGTAGCTGCCTTTTTATAGGCAAAAATTTCCAAGTACACGCCCTCCGACACGGGCGTGTTGGAGGGGGCGTGTCAGCACTATTTTACAGCAGAATTCGGTGATCTGACGGATTTGACGGCGATTTGACTTTTCGGTCGAAAACGCGGTAGTCACGCCCCAGGTCACGGGCGTGACGGTGGGCTTGTCGTTCGGCGCTTAAAGGCGTTGTTGACTTCGGGATTCGCCGGCGGTAGTTTGTCGGGCGAGGTGGAGCAGTCACGCCCCAGGTCACGGGCGTGACGGTGGGCGTGTCATTTGAATCGACACTCGACAAACGTCGAGCGGAAATTGTCGAGAGATGGTCACGGGCTTCGGCACGGGGCGTGTCGGGCTGACACGGGCGTGGCGCTCATTGGACACGGGCGTGTTCCTCTTGGGTCGACGAATATCGAGTTGAAATCGTCGAGCGGGATAGACACGGGCTTGGTCACGCCCCGTGTCGGATGGACACGGGCGTGTGGCCGGGCGTGTCAGGCTTTTCTCTTCAAAACTGGCTGCTTCACGGGATTTTGAGCTGTCACGCCCTGGTCACGGGCGTGACCAATATGTCACGCGCGTGACATGGCATTTTAATTGCAGATTTTGATTTTTTTCCTGAAAAATAAAATAAAACAAGTTAGTATAATATTTACAAAAATAGGAGCATTTTATTGAATAAAAACAAGTAGAAATGACAAAAATAAATGAAAACAACTTGAGTAATGTACATAAAAATAGGTATATTTACAATTCATCAGGCAGTCCATGCTGGCATATGATTTCGCCCCATACAAAGTTCCTGATTACCTGGGAGGTCACTTTGGCAAAATCCTTTACCTCCAACCACTTGGAAACATAATCTATCATGACTAGCAAGAACCTCGTTTGCCCACTGGCCTGAGGGAAGGGTCCTACTAGATCCATTCCCCAAATGGCGAAGGGCCAGAGTGCCGTGATGCTTCTGATCCACTGAGCCGGCATTAGCTGGAGAGGGGTGAACAACTGACACTTGTGGCACTTCTTCGTGAATTCAGCGGCATCCTAGCCTAGGGTCGACCAAAAGTACCCTTGCCCTACTATCCTTCCTTCCAAGGTCTTGCTCCCCGAGTGACTCTCACACTCTCTGGAATGAACTTCTTCCAAAGTCCTCTAGACTTCCCTCTAGACCACGCAACGTGCATATAACCCCGAGAGGGTATTCCGATATAACTGCCCGTCACGCATGAGATAGTATGCTGACTTGTGCTTGAATCGCTTCTTAACCATGACCTCCGAGAACTCCCATGTGGATAGGAAAGTTGCAAAAGGATCCATCCACGAAGAGTGCTAGTCCACCTCCATCAGCTCCCCCTCCTCGATGGATAGGCGGAATAAGTCGGTGATGGTGCCACTCACCTAGGGTCCGTGCTTGGACAATTGATCCACCACTCATTTTCTTCCCTTGGAATGTGTCAAATGGAGAATGTATAGAACATGTCGATTACCCCCTTCACCTTTGCCAAGTAAAACTGGAGAGTTGGCTCCCTTACCTCGAACTCCCCATTGATCTGGGAGGCCACCACCATGGAGTCTGTGAGGACCTCTACATCATGCACTCCAAGATGCCTGGCCAGGCGCAATCCTGCTATCACTGCCTCATACTCGGCTTGATTGTTGGTGATGGGAAAGTGCATGACCACCGTCTGCTCGATCCTTGTTCCCTGGGGGCTCTCTAAGATCACCCCTAACCCTAAGGAATGCCTCCCTAAGGCGCCATCCACCATCACCTTCCAAGGAACTGGGCGATTGAGTTCCTCCTCTACCACCTCGACCATGTAATCAGTAAGAAAGTCATCCATTTCCTGGTACTTGATTGAGAGGCGAGGAATAAAGGATATGTCGAACTCACTCAGTTCCACCAACCACTTTGCCAACCTCCACGAATGCTCTACCAACTCAAATATGTTGTAGATGGGATGGTCGGTCACCACTCGGATGGAGTGTTTCTAAAAGTAGGGTCGGAGCCTCCGGGCCGAGATGACCAGAGTAAAGGCTAGCTTTTCTAAGATCAGGTACCAGAGCTCCGCCTTCCTCAAGACCTTGCTCATGTATTAGATCGACAACTGCTTCTTCCCTTCTTCCCAGACCAGGACAGAGCTTATTGCCTCAATCCCAACCCCAAGGTATAGGGAAAGATCTTCCCCTTCCTTAGGCCCTTGGAGGAGTGGAGCCTGGGTCAATTGCTTCTTCAAGGCTTGGAACGCCTCCTAGCATTACCGAGACCACTCGAACTTCTGGCCCGCTCCCAGCTCCTTGAAGAAGGGGGAGCACATCTCTCATGCCCGAGAGAGGAACCTACTAAGTAATGCCAACTTTTTCGTCAGCCGCAGAAATTCCTTGGCATTCTGCGGTGATCCAAACTCCATGATTGCATTAAATTTCTCAGGATTGGGCTCCACTCCCGCGAGAGTAAGAAGATGACCTAGGAACTCCCCCTTGCTCGCCCCAAAGACACAGTTCAAAGGGTTAAACATCGTCTTATACTTTTGCAAGGTGCCGAAGGTCTCCTCCAGATCCCGGAGATGAGAATCCACCTCCCGGCTCTTGATCTTAAGATCATCCACGTACACCTCTAGATTCCTGCCTTTTTGCTCTCAGAAGATTCGATCTATCATTTTCTGATATGTCGTCCATGCGTTCTTTAGCCCAAAGCGCATCATCTTGTAGCAGTAGAACTCATCCCCGGTGATGAAAGAGACATTTATAATGTCGGGTGGGTGCATCCTAATTTGATGACAACCTGAAAATGCATCCCAAAAACTCATCACAGAAAAACCGACAGCTGAGTCAACCAACGCGACGATCTGAGGCAGGGGATAACAATCCTTAGGACATGATTTATTTAACAAATAAAAATTGACACACATCCTCCACCGTCCGTCTCCTTTTTTTACCATTACAGTATTGGAGACCCAACCAGAATATTGGATCTCAGTCACGAACTCAACATTGAGGAGCTTGGCCACCTCCTCCCTGATGGGCTCAGCCAACTTGTCTGTTGTGGACCTCTTCTTCTATTGGATGGGGAGGGCTTCTGGATCTAAGTTGAGGTGGTGGCAGGCAATGTCCACATCGATCCCCCACATTTTTGTCGTGCTCCATGCAAAGATCTCCACGTTCTTCTATATGCATTTCAGAATCCTCCCCTGGTCCTCCAGGCTCAACCGCCTACTGATGCGCACCTTCTCAACCCTGCCTCCCTATGTGAGAACATCCATCTCCACCACCTCCTCTACTATCTCCATTCGGGACTGCTCTTCCCACTCTCTAATGGATCCCTCACCTGGGATCAGGACCTCCTCCTCCTCAGCTTCCTCTACGACCATTACTTCATCCTGATCCTCTAAAACTCCTTCCGCCACCTCCACCTGGGAGAGGATCTCCTCCACTTCCATATCCTCTACCTCTCCTTCAGCCTCCTTCCTAGACAGCTCCTCCATCCTCCTCTCCATCTCCTCGGCTCCTCCCTGTCAAGAGATGGAGTTCACCGCGATGATATAGCACTCCCTTGCCAACTTGGGGTCTCCCCAAACCCTGACCTGGATGCCCTCAGCGTTGAACTTCAAGTACTGATGGAAAGATGAGGGCACGCATCTCAGCTGGAGCCGAGCAATAGCAGCAGCAGGAGTGGCAGGACCTGGGCCAACGGAGAGGTTTCCATGAAGGAGAACAGCTATTACGGCGAGAAGGGCCAATTCCACCCTCCAGGCTAGAGGCAGGGCCAGAGGCCTCCTCTCCCCGATCAACATCGGGCTATGATGATAGCCTAGGGGAGGAGTAGTGGCCAGTAGAGGAGATGGGATGGGGGTGCCAAGAGATCATGTTAGGCTCTTGGCACCCCCATCTCAGCTGCTGCTATTGCTCTTCCCTCTTCCTAGGTTCATCTCTTCTCACCTCCTGATCTCTATCACCTCCTGGCTACCTCTATTCCTCCATGGCCCACTTGGCCAGCTTCCAGGAAAAGTTCGGGTTACACGCCTCCCCATCAGCCTCTCTTGCTGCCCTCTCCATCAGTTTCTCATAGGAGAGAAGAGGCACCCTCTTCAGCTCCATCCTGAAGAAGCAATGTTGCAGCCCCAAGGTAAAAGCCATCATCAGGGTGTGCCCTGGCATCTCCTGGACCTGCAGGACCCCCTCCTGGAAACGGTCCACATAGCTCCCTAGGGTCTCGTTCACTCCCTGCTTGATGTGAAATAGGGACTCAAACTCCCTCTTCCTTTTCTTGGAGTTGATGAACCTCAGCATGAACCCCCGACGTAGGTCCTCGAAATAGTAGATTGAGCTGGTCAGAAACTAGTGGAACCAATCTTTTGCCTTCTCCTTGAGGGTGATGACGAATAGCCTGCATTTGAACGCATCCGACATTTGTCGGATCGAAACCACATCCTCAAACCACTGGATGTGTTGAACTAGATCATCCTTCCTAGTATAGTAGGACATCTCCAACTCTCGAAACTGCTCTAGAACTGGGGGTGGATGAAACCAACTCGTTAAAGGGGTTGTTTCCCCCTGTTGTCCGAGCCGGGGGATCTCTCATAACTATATTACCGATCTGACCACCACTTGCTGAGCCTTGGAACAACACTTGCACATGCGATCTTGCCCCTTCCCTATTCTACTACCTCCTTCCCAGGTCGCCTACCGAGGGCGTTCTCGCCAAGGGTTGGGGCCGCGATAATTAGGACCGCTGGTGTCGAGCACTCGGAGTGCGTTATGAGTGCGAACTTGACGAGGCTAATCACCTCCAACCGGAAATCCTCTAACATCCCAAGGGTGGCGAGTGGAGGGGGAGGTGGTGAGTCGGTCCTGTCAGATCCATATCCATCACCTCCAGTCATCGAGCTCACTAAACATTTTTGATGGAGATCACTCTCCATGGTCACCGGACCAAAATGTTGAAACTGAAAAATCGGTCTCTGTGGAGTTCGACGCTTGGGGAAGGGGGGAACATACAGAGTGCAACTAAAGCGTCAAACAGAGTTCGGTGAATGTCGAACCGAGTTCGGCAAATGTCGAACAGAGTTCGGCTAATGTCGAACAGGGTGCGGCGAAGGTCGAATAGGGTTCGACGAACGTCGAAGAGTTCGGTGAAGGTCGAACAGGGTTCGATGAACGTCGAATGAAGTTCGACGAAAACGTCGAACAGAGTTCGGCGAATGTCGAACAGGGTACGATAAATGTCTAACAAAGTTTGACGAATATGGCTCTATTACGTGTTAGGAACCCGTTTGACGAACTCAAGCCCGTTCGACGAACTCACTCCCATTCGATGAATTTCATTAGACGAACTCAACCCCATTAGACAACTTATCGAAATAAGATATCGCCGAAGTGGTGACTCATGTCAGATTGTTGGTGTGCGGCCAGTGGACGGTGGTTGACATTTTAGCTCAAACCCGGGCCATTGCTTTGTTTTGATGAATTTATTATGTGGCTGGGATTGGAATGCGGAAATCATTATTTCCTTTTCTCTCTCTCTCTTCCTTGCATCCCAGTTCTGGAGTAGAAAACTCATGGCGGGAACTAGGGTTTGGGTGGATCTTGTTGAAGGTTTTGGAGAAGATCTTGTGACTGGAATCAAGATCCGAAGCAAGATTCACGAAGGGGAAAGTGAGGCGCTCATTTCCATCCGCGTAAAAAAGCTTTTCCATGGCTCCAAAGAGAACTCCAAGGGTAACAATCTTCCTCCTGGGATATGTGAAGCCCTTATTTCGGCTTATGCATGGAATCCCCCACCAAAAGGTGGAGTGTTGAGGGATTTTTGTTGGGTTGATTCATGAAATCCCCAGTAAGTCTTGCATATAAATTCGAAAATGTGTAGTAAGGAATAAGCATGCTGTGTGAAGCCAATTTGGACAAGTTGGTTTGGATTAGTGATGCTTTATTTTATGCACCGGATAAGACTCCGCATATAAATGAGTATTTTGTGGAGTATGTGGATTGTTCCTGTGAATTGGAGTAATAGGAATAAATGGTGTGGAATTCTATGAAAATACCTCGAAATTCATATGTTGTATGTTGTGCAAGTCCCGTGTATCTGACACTACAGGTGGTTGCAGGGTTTTCTGGACTATTGGTCCAGTTATGGTTGGGGCTAGATACAGAAAGAGTGTTCTGTTGCTAACACCCGGCAATAGTGGTTGTCGCTGGCGATTGCTCCCACCTAACCTGTGATTATGAATGTTAGTCCTTGGAGGACAGTGTGGCTATTGTAAGCTATGAGCTCTTAAAGGCCAGTGAGCCGAACGGACAAGGGGAAGCCGACCCGCATCAGTCTAGACAATGAACTGGTGATTTGAGCAATGGGCAAGGGATGAACTGTTCCCACATTATGGTTGTCTAACTTGAGTGTCTAAGTTATTGGCTTCATTAAGATCACATACTGAGAGTATTGGGCTATCCTCCATCAAGACTAAAGTCTTCGATCGTGGGCCATGGAGCATGAATGCTCAATGTTTACCGTTGGGTCTGGGACCTAAGAACGGTGGTGGGACCCTGGTTTTCCAATACACTGATAATGTGCCCTGAGTGCATGGAGCGTTGGGACGTGCAATCAACGTGTGTGATATATTGAACTGTGTGTTAGTGTACATTTTGTGATATATCTGCTTGTGAAAATGTTATGCCTCCAGAGAAGGAATCCACTGCCCCGGGAAAGGAGTAGGGTTGTTATAACTTGTTCAGCTGAATGCTGACCGTTGCTTAGTTTACCACCATTGCGGTGGATTGCCCCCAAACAGGTGCTAGAGAGCCGAGCGAGAAATAGTGGGCTGAAGCCCTTGCTGCTACTATGCTGGCCCTTGAAGGCTGAATGAAGAAAAGTTTTACTGTTTTCATGTGTGGACGACCTGCATGCCGATGTATGTAATCCATACTTGTGAAGAATAACTATAAGGACTTAAGGCCAAACATTTTTGTGTATTTTATATACATTTCTGTGAGATATATAAATGTGGTTTTTTATATATAGTGGACTTTCATGGTCGATGAGTTCAGTAATAACCCCTAATGCTACTGCTAGAATGCTCTGAGTTAGGATGCGTGTACTAGTCTTCGATATTAACCTGTAACCTCGTCGCCTGTTTGTGGCATATGGTGTGGGGCCCCGGCCGGACCCTCTATTATATGTCAAGTAATGGATGGAGGTGTTAAAATTTGATATCAGTTTGTCTTGGTCTTCCTCCTTTGAATTCGTGGTCGAATTCTTTTTTGGGGTGGCGAGCACATATGAGTGCGACCCATTATAACATAAATGAACTTAAGAATGTCCACTAAGGAATGTAAATACACCTATTTGAGGAACCTACGCGTTCCTACAATTTTGTTGTTGCTTTTGTAAAGTCACTAAAGTGTGGCTTTTACACTTATAGGTGACTCAAAGTGATGCAGGGCAGTCTGAGACCCAGTGTTCTGATGAGGGTACGACACCAGCTGAGGTGCCTTCACCTCCTCCATCTGTGGAGACAGTACGCTTAGTTGCTGAGGCATTGTTTGTAATGATCCAGTCACAGGCTAATGGGCAGGAGCAGCCTGCGGTGATGCTAGGACAGGTTGGTGTGATGCCAGTACCTATTGAGGCTGTTGCAGATCCACAAGTAGCAGAACGGTAATTGAAGCAGTTTATGAGTTTCAATCTTCCTACGTTTGCAGGGGTAGGATCCCCGACGCATGTAGAGGATTGGCTTGCGCAAGTCAAGAGGATTTTGACGGTAATAAGAACTGAGGAGGAAGAGAAAGTCACCTTGACCACTTTCCTGTTGGAATTAGAGGCTCGGCTTTGGTGGGACGAAATGGAGCTGCACCACTTAGCGGGCAGACAATTAACGGAAGTCTCGATAGAGGAGTTTTCGAGATTGTTCTTGTCAAAGCACTTGCCATCATCACAACGCATCGCCATGGAAAATGAATTCCAGCGTCTAACTCAGGGAGAAAGTAGTGTTGATACCTACTTACATGAGTTTACAAGGTTGGGACGTTAAGCGGGGTCTATTTTTGCTGACAACGAGCGTAAAACCAATCGGTTCTATGAAGGGTTGCAGGATGAGTTGAGATTCCTGCTCTTGAGTTCGGTGAACCAAGGATTTCAAGCGTTGGTGGATACAGCTCATGTGTTGGAGAAAGATATGAAGCGGGTACAGGGCAAAAGGGACTTGGCTATGACAAAGCCTGAGTTCAAAGTGCCGCACCCGGGAAAATCGAGCTACCGAAGGAAATGGGGTAAGAGATCCAAGTCTTCTACACAGGCTCCCTCTACTGTTGCTTCTGGGGCAACTTCTAGGCAAGATCATCGTGACTATTATACATGTGGTAAAGTGGGTCATCTAGCCAGTGACTATCGGGTTGGTCCGCCAAAATGTGAGAAGAAGACAGGTACGTCATATGCTGAAAAGGGAAAGGCGGTGTTGGAGTCCTCTGCATCCCAGGTGCGACCCCGAGTGTATAATCTTGGCCAACAGGAGGCCATCAAGCAAAGTGACGTTGTCACAGCTACGAGTTAAGATATACTTTTATTGTTTTTATATTTCCTACCTCGTGTGTAACTTGTGCATGATGTGTTTGTATTAGGCTTCGTCCTTGTTGGATCCCTAGTTGATTTGGGCTAGGTTCACTAGATTAGGATGTGACCCAACCTGTATAGCCAGGGTCAATTTTGTGTCCTAGAGTCTAGGTCAAGTCCTTAGGTTCAACTTCAGAGTGACCAGCCTTCAACAAGACCATAAGAGACTCCAGACTTAGAGGATTTCAAGACCAAGTAAAATGAGTTCGATGTTCGTCGAACTCAGCTCGACGAAAGGTGTTCTGCGCTCGACGATCGTGAGACAATTCTTAGTGCTGAGCTCGACGATCCTAGTTCTATGTTCGATGAATGTTGAGGTTCTACTTCAAGCTAAAGCCAGGACAACTTCAGAATTTTTCTAAGTCCAGCTTCAAGCTTTGGTCGACGAATTAGATTCTGAGCTCGACGAACTTGGACCTCAGGTTCTCAACTTCTCAGGTCGACGAAGTCAACTTCTCAGGTCGACGAATGCAGTACTCTACTCGACGATTTCTGAATTCAGAGGATTTGTGTCGACACTTAGGGCATGTGTTGACACCAGACAATTTATGTCGACACCGGAAGATTTGTGTCGACACTAGGATATCAGTCGACACCAGCTCATGTCGACACCAGAAGATTTGAGTCGACACCAGGATATCAGTCGACACAAGCTCGTATCGACACCAGAATATTTGAGTCGACACAAACTTAAGTCGACACAGAATATCAGCAGATGCAGAATATTTGGCTAAGTCCACAATCTTTCTTCACTCGACGAATTTGGATCTCAGCTCGACGAATGAAGACTGTCTGTTTGACAAATGAAGATTGTCTGGTCGACGAACTAATCTAGCTCAGCTCGACGAACTCAAGGTCAACTCGACGAACTCAAGCTCGGCTTGACGAACTCAAGTTCAGCTCGACGAACTCAAATTCAGCTCGACGAACTCAAACTCAGCTCGACGAATTGTGTTCTTCATTCAACGATTCCAGATTAGGTCTTCTTCAGTTTTCCCGTCCTATCTCTTTGCGATGATTCCTGAACAATTAATGCCAGATTTTCTCGGAATGTTACCATTAGAACGTGCAATTAATCATGGATTATTACATGTCGTTTTTCCATGGGACAGTTAGGGAAATTATTGATTGTCGCTTCCTTCCCAGGCTGACTGCAATTACTGCTCAACATTCAAATTTTCGAATGATCTTCAGTCAGAGAGACATCATCAAAAGAGTAGTCAGAAAATCAAAGAGTAACACACAGACACTCAGACAGCCAGCAATATAGATAATCCGACAGACACACTCAGATTACACAGAAGAACAATCATTCACAAAATCAAAAAGTTCTACTGCAATCAGCCTTGACCAGAGAACAACTTCATCAAGAAGAAGAAGAAGAACATTCAAATACTATCAAGAGTCTTCTTCCTTCAACTCTACAGGACAACTTCAAAGGACAACAAATATCAATCTGTCAAAGAAGTTCCTGAAGCAAATTTCTGGTCCAGGCATTCTAGGTCTTTGAAGACCTATCACCCTGAAGCAGTTCTCCAGTTTTCTTGATACATTCAAGATCTCAGGAGGAGCATATCTGCTGAAATCAATCCAAAGTCTTCTTAGTTGCTATTGAGAAAGAGAAGACACCATCACCTCTTTTCCAACTCCTATACAGGGTTTTAATTCCCTTCAAAATTATTCTGTTTGTAAGTCTCCTTCCAAAAGACTTGAGGTTTTGGTTTTTGAGCACTTGAACAAAAGCTCATTGGTGTCAGGCACCTGATCAAAAACCTGGGTGGATTCCTACCAGGGTGGTAGGAGAGTGGATGTACCCAGGTTGGGGAACCACTATAAAATTTCTTTTGTCGTCTGGTTGCCCTTTATTTTTGTTTTGGCTGTGTTGTTCTGTTCTTAATAGGTTGTTGTGCTTAGTTTATTTTATTTGCTGACTTGTTCACCTAGGCTTACAAAAAAGTTGTAAAAAGTTTGAAGAAAGCACAATACTCTATTCACCCCCCCCCCCTCTCTAGAGTATTTTAGATCTAACCTGCACTTTTAATTGGTATCAAAGAGAGGTTGGTTAAAAGACCACACCTTTAGAGGTTGGTTAAAATACCATACCTGAATTGGTTACACAGATTAACACCTGAATCACAAAGATCCCTCTTGTTAGATCTGTTTGTTTGTTTTTGTTATTAGATTTATCTCTTCACAGACATGGCTCAAAACAAAGATTATGCAAGCATCAGACCTCCAATGTGCAATCTTAACAAGTTTGCCATCTAGAAGGCAAGAATCAGGCTATACATGAATTATATTGATGAGAATATTTTTTCTTTTATCTTGACAGGTGTACCTCCAGCACCTGCAGCTTCTACAAGCACCTCCACCAACATGACTGCAGTGCCCCCTCCTGAAAAAAATGATACATACAAGAAAGTCAAAATGGCAGATGCTAAAGCAATGAACATCTTAGCTCAAACTATGTCAGATGACATATTTCAAAAGGTGGTCGAGTGCACCTCAGCCAAGGCCATTTGGGATTCCCTCAACCAAATGGTAGCTGGTTCAACAGATGAAAGGAAAGACTGGAGATCCAATCTCATATCCCTGTATGTGAATTTCAAGAAGGATGAGGCTGAATCAGTGGCTGACATGTATAATAGGTTGAGCTCAATCATCAATAAGCTTAAAACCCTGGATAAGGACATCACCCTGACAGAGGTGAATGACAAGATATTGATGTGCTTCCCTAGCTCTTGGGACTCCAGAATCTGGCCAATCAAAGAATCCAGAAGCCTAAATGAGATATCAACTGAATCTCTACTAGGCAAATTAAAGTCCTATGAGCAGCTGATAAAATCAAGAGAAGCAGTAGAATAGAAGGCAACAACTCCAGTTAGGAAGGATCACAGCATAGCCTTCAAAGCATCTGAGGAATGTGAGACTTCAACATCAAATGAAGAATTGATGAGCCTCTTTGCAAAAAGATTCTACAAGATGGCTAGAAAGGATTTCATAAGGAAGTCATCCAGGCAGGATGATAAGCCCAGATTTGACAAGACACCAACCAAGGAGGTGGTGTGCTTTGGATGCAGAAAGCCTGGACATTATATCTCTGAATGTCCAGAAAACCAGAAGAAGGACAAGAGCAGAGAAAAGGACTCCAGGAGAAGACACAGCAGCAAACCCTCCTTCAACAAATATAAAAAGAAAGACAAGGGCTTTTTTGCTGAAACATGGAGTGATACAGAGGAAGAATCATCCTCTTCTAGCTCAAGTGAAGAAGATGAAGAAGCAAGATCCAAGGAGGTTTGCCTAATGGCAATTGATGTCTCCAGGAGCAATTTTGGATCAGAAGGAGAATCTGAAGATGAAGCAGCCTCAGACTGAGAGGCAGATCAGGTTCTTTCTACTTTTGATTTTAATTCTGATTTATTTAAAACTGAATTCAAAACTATGTGCTTAGACATAATCAATTCAGAAAAAGAAACAAAAACTCTTAGAGAAAGACTAGGAAGTCTTGAATCTGTTAACTCAGAAAAAATTAAACTGCAAGCTCAACTAACCTTAGTTAATGAACAAATAATTAAATTAAAATCTGACTTATGTGAGGCCAAACAACTTGAGCAATCTCTCAATGGGAGAAGCCTCAAGCTGATGGACATAACAAGCACAGTTAATGCCAGATTAAATGGCAAGCTGGTCTTGGGTGCTTCATCAAGTTTGCCCCCCATAATCAAGAAAAATATTCTTACAACCCCCATCAAGTTTATTTCTGCCAAGGGAAAAGAAAAGTTAATAGACAAACCAATGTCAGAAAACAATCCAAGACCCATAGACAAGAGAAACAGAAATCATAAAATAGTTAACAAAAACAAGGTTCAACAGCATTCGTCGAACTCAGATCGATGAAATGTGGCCAGTTCGTCGAACCCAGATCGACGAACGCTGAACGCAAACTTCAGTTATAATAATTCGTCTAACTGCGATCGACGAACTGTGTATTGTTCGTCGAGCAGAGGTCGACGAACTTGCGGCACAGAAAATGACTACTGTCATTCTCTGAGCAGAGATCGACGATCTCAGCCCTATTCGTCGAACTCTGGTCGACGAACTTACAACAATTCGTCGAACCCAGAGAGACCAAACTTAAACTATTTCTCTTACAGAAATTCCAAGCCAACTAATAAGACATTCAATCCAGTAGCTCATTGGGTTATTCCACCTAGGAGATATCACACCTTAGGTTATAAATCTCAACCTGCATTATCAGTCATATCCAGTTTCTCTTTTCAACCAAATAAAGGACCCAATGTGACCTGGGTCAAGAATAATTGAGTTTTTGTTTTTCTTTGCAGGTACAGGTGAAGAGCTGTCCAAGGGTAAGTCAAACCTGGTACTTGGACACTGGTTGCTCCAAGCATATGACAGGCAGCAAGGCAAATTTATCCAACTACAAGTCCAAGCTAAGACCAAATGTGATTTTTGGAGATTCAAACAGTGGCCAGTCAGAAGGATATGGAGCAGTCAAGATTGGGACAGTTACTTTCAAGAAAGTAATATATGTAAGAGAACTTAAACATAACCTAATATCCATAAGTCAATTATGTGATGAAGGTTATCAGGTACACTTTAACTCTACTTCTTGTTCTATTATTAAAAATGAAAACCAAACTGTTTTAATTGGACTTAGACAAGGCAACATATATCTAGTAGATTTTATTTCTGCCACAACTGATATCTGCTTACTGAATCTTACTAGTAATCAAAATGAGTTATGGCATAAAAGATTAGGGCATGTAAATCTTAAGAATATATCTAGGTTATCTAAAGACAACCTTGTTAGAGGTTTACCTTCTGGCCCCTACAAGAAGGAAAACCTATGCAGGGCTTGTCAATTAGGCAAGCAAACCAAAACTAGTTTCAAATCCATTAATAAAAGTGATTCACCTAGGATTTTGTATTTGCTTCATGTGGATCTATTTGGACCCATTGCAGTACAAAGCCTAGGAGGGAAGTCTTACACTTTAGTGATTGTTGATGACTTCTCTAGATTCAGTTGGGTAGCCTTTTTGAGAGCTAAGTCAGATACATTCAAGGTTCTTACAGGACCATACAGATTGAGTTCTCTACTAATGTTGCATTGATTAGAAGTGATCATGGCATAGAGTTTGAGTCTCTTCTTATGCATGAGTTCTGTGAGAAGGAAGGTATCAGGCAGTGCTTCTCAGCTCCTAGAACTCCCCAACAAAATGGGGTACCTGAAAGGAAAAATAGGACACTCATTGAATCTGCAGGCACATTGTTGGCAAATGCTTACATGCCTCTATCCTTTTGGGCAGAAGCTGTAAACACTACTAACTATGTCCTGAATAAAAGTCTTATACATAAGCTAAAAAATAAGACCCCCTATGAATTACTTAAAGGTAAGAAACCTAAAATCACATACTTTAAAGTTTTTGGTTGTATATGTTACATTCACACAAATAACAAAAGATACATTAGAAAGTTTGAGGCTAAGGCTGAAGAAGGGATTTTTCTAGGATATTCCCAAGTAAGCAAGGCCTATAGGGTTTTTAATAAATCCACTCTTAAAATTGAAGAGTCTGTTCATGTATCTTTTGATGAAGCTAACATGTCTTATAAGGAGAAAGAGATTTCTACCAGTAGCTTTTTGCAGGTTCCACCACTGTGTGAGTCTATGCATGGACTAAACCTTACCCAAGAGGTATCAACCCATCCTACTCCACAGGCTGCTGAAGACAGTGAAGAAAAAATTCAAGTGAAAGTGGCTGAACTTCCCTCAATAGCTAGTACCATTCCTCAAGAGGAATTAATTACAGAGGTTGTTGCTCAACAAACTCCACCAACTGATCTTGTCACACTTAGAGATCACCCCAGATCTCAAGTGATTGGAGACATTTCAGTAGGTGTACAGACAAGGCATCAACTCAACGAATACTTGATGCATGCCTGTTTTCTCTCTCAAATTAAACCTCTCACCATCCATGAAGCAGAGCAAGATCCCCACTGGATCATTACAATGCAAGAGGAACTAAATCAGTTTGAGAGATGTAGAGTTTGGGATTTGGTTCCAAGACCTCATAACTACCCAGTTATTGGAACCAAATGGGTCTACAGGAACAAGCTGGATGCTCAAAGGAACATAGTGAGAAATAAGGCTAGGCTTGTTGCTCAAGGCTACAGGCAAGAGGAAGGAATTGACTATGACCAAACCTTTGCCCCTGTTGTAATGTTAGAGGCCATAAGAATATTCCTTGCCTATGCAGCTCACATGAGATTCAAAGTGTTCCAAATGGATGTCAAGAGTTCATTCTTGAATGGAGTGCTTCAAGAAGAGGTTTATGTAGAACAACCTCCAGGTTTTATCTCTCTAACTTATCCCTCTTTTGTATTTAAATTGCATAAAGCTCTCTATGGTTCAAAGCAAGCTCCAAGAGCTTGGTATGAAAACTTAGCAAGCTTTCTTTTATAGCATAAATTTACAAGAGGAACCATAGATAAAACTCTTTTCACTAGACATCATAAGGACCAAATATTGTTAGTACAAATATATGTGGATGACATCATTTTTGGGTCTATTGATCCCAAATTGTGCAAGAGGTTTGCTGACCTCATGCATTCCAAATTAGAGATGAGTAGCATGGGTGAGCTTTCCTACTTCCTTGGTCTACAAGTGAAGCAGCTCCCTGATGGTTTCTTCCTCTCCCAAGCTAAGTATGCTAAAGAGCATATCAAGAAGTTTGGGATGGGTGATGCTTCAGGAATGAAAACACCTATGGCTACAAACGCTGTTGTGGATTCTGATGCAGTAGGGAAACCTGTGGATTAGAAGCATTATAAGGCAATTGTTGGATCCCTATTATACCTAACAGCTAGCAGACCTGATATAATGTTTGTCACATTCCTTTGTGCTAGGTTCCAAGTGAACCCTAAAGAATCTCACCTTATTTTCTTAAAAAGGATTTTGAGATATATAAAGAGTTGTCCTAATCTAGGACTCTGTGTTAAATTTTCTCAACATGGTCAGCAAGATAGCCCAAACGCCAAATTAATATCTTCGGAACTACCCAGTTCTTACGTTGAACCAGCGGAAACCAAGGAACAAAGGTTAATCCCAACAAACAATGGAAGCACAAGCAGGTCTTTTATTCATTCACTTCTTTACACCACGAGGCATACATAGTGAGACGTGATTTCGCTAGTATAACAGCTGTAAACGGAAAGCACCAAAAAATAAGCCGGGCGGACAGCACCGGAGTCCGCCGAGACCGCGAGGTCGCCGAGGTCTCCGAGACCGCTGAGATCGCCCACGCTAAGCTACAATCCGCCGAATAGCCACGGAGTCCGCCAAAGCCGCGAGGCCGCGCGGACACACCGTTATTTGTCTCCTGCTGAACCTGAACTGAGGAACACCCCTACCCGCCTGAAGCCGGCGGACAGGTTATTGAAGCTGGCAAAGATGAAACAAAACTGACAAGCCGCAGAGCGACCTCCTGCTGAGTCCACAGAGACCGCACACTTCCAAGTACTTGACCGAAGTCACAGCCAAACTCCTGGCTCCATGAAGCTACCCGCGCGACCTGCACACAGCAAACGTCAGCACTGAAACAATCCACGCGGACTGGCAAACAGAGACCGCAGCACTTCGCTCAACCCAACTTACTGTTCACTCAAGTTACTTAGGTTACTGTAGATGTGCCAGGGGGTCCTATTTATAGGCAAGGTGAGGAGTGTGGTCACCGCCCAAGAGATAGCGACACCGCCCCAGCCCGCACGATAGCAAAACTCCGTCCGCCGAGTCCGCAAGGACTTAGCCGGATACCAAGGAAAACCGCCAGGAGCAAGGCAACCATTGACGAACCCTCTCCAGTCCGCCCAAGCTATACGGACAAGGCATCAGCCCGCAAAGCTCCAACCACTACAGGACAGCAATCCCCCTTCAATGGCTGTCCGCACCAACCCGAGGCAGTCCGCAAGACTCACACCTCAATCTGCCACAAGTCCACGACCAAAGGCAGACAACAACAGTCCGCCCGGTCACAGCGGACTTGGCGGATACCGCGGACACCATGGTCTTGGCACAAAGTGTGACCAAGTCCAAAACCATCAAATGCCAATGCGAGCATGGCGAACACAAACTCCCATCCGCCAAACACCCTAGCACAGACCGCCATCAGTTCGCGAGCTCCTCGCACTCCTGTCCAACGCAGCAGCCATCCCCGGACTCCAAAACTAGTCCGACAATCGACCTCCACAGCAAAGCACCTACTGTGCCACCAGAGCTCGACAAGGCCTCAGCCAAGCTCTAAGCTCAGTCCGCAACAGCCCAAACCATGGACAGGCCAGTCCGCAAGCTTCCCGCGAATATGAGCCAACCCTCCTGTCAGCACAAGCTTGCACCTGCGGCCACTGAGCAATGCACCAGTCTGCAAGCCTCCATCCGCTCAGGCCGCTCCTTGGCAAAGCCAAACAGCAAACACCCTATCCGCAGAAACCAGGCCGCATAGTCCGCGGACTCCATGCAACAACCCGCTCAGAAGACAGCCGGCTTTCCACTAGACCTTCCACCAGGCCACGCATCACAGTCCGCCCAGTCCGCCTAGTCCGCCAAAGCTGTCCGCCCCAGGCCGCCCGGCCTGTCCCGTCAACCACTTCCACTTCACAAAATTCAACACTCCCCCTTGAAGTGGGAAGTGGTGACCAAGCCCAGCAAGCTGCGCAAGCGTTCAAAGGTCCCCTTCGACAGTGGCTTCGTGAAGATGTCAGCAAGATTATCTTCACTCCGAACACGCCCGACCAGCAGAGACCCCTCCAACACCTTCTCCCTGATGAAGTGGTGATCAATATCTATATGCTTGGTCCTGGCGTGACACACTGGATTGTTAACCAGTTTGAGAGCACTCTCATTGTCACCCCGGAGTAAAGTAGGCCCATGCACTTCTTCATGAACATCCTCTATAAGCCTCCTCAACCAAACGGCTTCCCGAGCAGCCAAGGCCGAAGCCTTATACTCCGCCTCCGTGGTTGAAACCGACACCGAGTCCTGCTTCTTGCTACACCACGAGATGCTAGCTGAACCGCAAGTGAACACATAACCTGAAGTAGACCTTCAATCATCTGAATCACCGCCATAGTCAGCATCCGTGTAACCGAGCAACGCAAACTCCGTGTCCCTTCTATAGAGGAGTCCCATATCAGAAGAAGCCTTGACATACTTCAGAATTCCCTTTGCCGCCACTAGATGAGATTGCCTTGGTTCAACCATAAACCGACTTACTCGGCCAACAGCATAAGCGATATCCAGCCTTGTAATCGTCAGGTAGATCAAGCTCCCAACAAGAGCCCTGAACACCAAGGGATCAGGAAGAACCCTTCCCTCATCTCGTCGAAGCTTCAGCCCAGATTCCAGTGGAGTAGAGCACTTCTTCCCTTCGCCCATGCCGAACCGCTTCACAATGCGATCAGCATACCCTTTCTGGCTAATGAGAACCCCGCACTCCTTCCTCTGCACTTCCAGACCGAGAAAGTGATGCAACTCTCCCAAGTCTTTCATCTCGAAGCGTATAGCAAGCTCAGCCCTGAGCCTTGCTACTTCCCCCTCCGAATTCCCTGTGATGATCATGTCATCCACATACAGCAGGACCAAGACTCGTAGCTCTCACTTCTTCTTGACGAACAAGCTTGAATCCGAGTTAGAAGCAAGGTATCCACAGAATTGCAAGTACTCTGCAATCTTCCCATACCACGCTCTAGGAGCTTGCTTCAACCCATAGAGAGCCTTCCTGAGTTTGCAGACATAGTCCGGATGCTTTTCAGAGATAAAACCAAGAGGTTGATCCATGAATTTGTCCTTATAAATCTCTCCGTAAAGAAAGGCATTCTTCACATCGAGTTGCCACAACCTCCATCCCTTGCTAGCAGCCAAGGCGATCACCACTCTTATAGAAGTCATCTTCGTAACTGGACTGAATGTCTCCTCATAGTCTTCTCCATACTGCTGTGAGAATCCTCTAGCGACCAGGCGAGCCTTGAACCGATCAATGCTCCCATCAGCCTTCTTCTTCAACTTATACACCCACTTGCAAGTAACCGGAGTAATGTCATCAACCTTGGGCACAAGGTCCCAGGTTTCATTCTTCTTCAGAGCATCAATCTCTTCCTTCATGGCATCTTCCCACTCCTTCACTCCAGTGGCCTCGTTGAAGTTTGCAGGCTCTCGCTCATCCAGAGGACCTGCAAAGAAGCAGGAGACAAAGCTCACTGCATTCCCATCACAGTACCGAGCCGGTGGCTTAACCACCCTCTTCGATCTCCGAAGACACGGCTCCTTGCTCACTGCTTCCGTTGCCTCTTCGGGCTCCACTCCTACCTGGGGCAAGCATTGAGCAGTGCTCCCCCTGCTTCCTGAGATAGAAGGCTCAGCCTCGGAGTTCGAAGCAACAGGAGCTGCTGGTGAAACAGCAAGCTCCTCTTCCAAGCCTTCAGCAGCCACCACCGCTGCTTCATCAAGCTTGCTACATCCGGTTAGCTCCACCGAGCCACCTCCATATGATGTCAGCTCGTCAAAGACAACGTCTCTTGATACCACGAACTTCTTCGTCACAGGGTCCATGCATTTCCATCCCTTCTTCCGCTCATCATAGCCAACAAAGACAAGTTTCCTTGCCTTCGCATCCAGCTTTGTCCGTGAAGCATCCGGGACATGCACATAGCAAGTTGAACCGAATACCCTAAGGTGTCCAACACTCGGCTTCTCCTTCAGCAACAGCTCAATAGGAGTCTTCATGTTGATAGGGCTGAGTGGCATCTGGTTGATAACATAAGCAGCACAAGACATTCCCTCCGCCCAAAAGGACCTTGGGATATCTTTCGCATGAAGCCAGCATTTGCAGGTCTCCGTCAGATGATGGATCTTCCGCTCTGCTACCCCATTTTGTTGTGGAGTGTGAGCACAAGTAAGCTCTCGTTGGATCCCGTGCTTCCTGTAGAAGTTAGAAAACTCGGAGGAGACAAACTCACCCCCGTTATCAGTTCTAAGCTTCTTAATCTGCAGCCAAGCCGGCCTTCTACCAACTCCTTAAACTCCACAAACAAACAGAAGGCTTCCGACTTCTCCTTTAAGAAGTACACCCAAGTATACCTTGAGTAGTCATCAACCAAGACAAGCATGTATCTGCTTCCACCAAGGCTGGCAGTAACCGTCGGTCCCATCAAGTTGCCATGAATGCACTCCAATGGTTTCTTGCTCCTTGTTTGTGATTTATCAAACGGAAGGCGATGTGCCTTACCGTATTGACAGCCCGCGCAAACATGCCCATCACCAAAGGAGGACAACTTCGGCAACCCCCTCACCAAACTTCTATTAGCCATCGCCTTCAACTTGTCCATGCCAACATGCCCCAGCCTCTCATGCCAGATAACAGCACTATCATTGGCTCTCATTCTATCAACATAAGAACTGGTGGAAAGAACAAACAAGTTCTTCACCCTCCTCCCAACATGAGCAACATCAGCCTTCACCACTGATACGTTGCGAAGGAACCTCACATCTGTTGGCCCAAACAGAACGTGATACCCAGCATCCACCGCATTGGTCACCGAGAAGAGGTTTTTATTCATGCCCGGCACGTGATACACACTCCTTAACGTGAGTGGCCCCTGATCACTACCCAAAGACACGACCCCCTCTTTCTCTACTACATAAACAGTATTATCAGCAGTGATAATAGCTTCATTACCTGAGTAAGCCTGCATGGAGGTGAGCTTCGACTTGTCTCCGGTGAGGTGATGACCACACCCGGAGTCCACGATCCACTCGCTGTTGAAGTCCTCAGCAGACAAGGCCCGGACACAAGTGCCCGTCATAAAAGCTCTGCCCCATCCTGCTTCTTCACTTATCGAGCAAGCTTCCTCCTTTCCCGCAACATGCCCAGGCTGCAGTTTGACCTTGCAGTCCCGCTTGAAGTGCCCTCACTGATGACACCGGTAGCACTTCAGGTTCTTCTTCTAGTCCTTAGGAGCATTGCTCCTCTCCGACGGATATGAAGTTGAAGTGTCCTTCTCACCAGCGGCCTGCACCTTCTTCTTTTTCTTCCCTTCCCATCCTTTCTTCTTGCTTGAGAAGAGAGCTTCGCTGCCTTCCTGATTCAGGTTCACTCCAGCCATCTGCCTTGCAAAGCTCTCCTGCGAGGCAAGCAGATTCTCCAGCTCCAACAAAGACGGCTGAGTAGCCCACCCTTGAACAGATTTAACAAAGGCCACATACTCCTTCCGCAAGCCGCGGATAATGCGCATTTTCATCTTCGCCTCAGAGATAGGCTCATCAGGATCCAGTGCCGACAGCTCAGCACACAAGCTCTTCATCTTTAAGAAGTGCTTGGAGATGGAAAGGTCTCCCTGAGTTGCCCTGGCCATCTCATTCTTCAGGAACTGAAGCCGTGCCACATTCTTCCTATTGAACAACTCATCAATGGTTGTCCAAATATCAGCAGCCGACTCACATCCAACGATGTGATCAAACAGTTCCGGAGACACGGCTCTCTTCAGAATGAACTCCGCCTTAGCATTTATTCTTCTCCAGAGCCTAACCTGCTCAGCAGTACCGAAAGCAGCAGTGACTTCCTGCCTGTCGTCACCACCGACGACTTCCCATAGCTCCTCGCCAAGAAGATAACTCTTCATGCACGACTTCCACTTCTTGAAGTTAGTCGGCGTTAAGAGTTCAATGCCAAGACCTCTTGCAAAGCTCCCTTCCATTGCAACACCTGTTGGCAACCTTTCAGCAGCTCCGAGCAACAACACAGGTTGATCACCACTCAATCACTGAGTCACAACATTGGCTGACTTCCGCTCACGCAACTGAACCTCAGAAACCTTGCTTTGATACCATGTTAAATTTTCTCAACGTGGTCAGCAAGATAGCCCAAACGCTAAATTAATATCTTCGGAACTACCCAGTTCTCACATTGAACCAGCGAAAACCAAGGAACAAAGGTTAATCCCAACAAACAATGGAAGCACAAGCAGGTCTTTTATTCATTCACTTCTTTACACCACGAGGCATACATAGCGAGACATGATTTTGCTAGTATAACAGCTGTAAACAGAATGCACCAAAAAACAAGCCGGGCGGACAACACCGGAGTCCGACGAGACCGCGAGGTCGCCGAGGTCTCCGAGTCCGCTGAGATCGCCCACGCTAAGCTGCAATCCGCCGAATAGCCACGGAGTCCGCCGAAGCTGCGAGGACGCGCAGATACACCGTTATTCGTCTCCTGCTGAACCTGAACTGAGGAACACCCCTACCCGCCTGAAGTCGGCGGACAGGTTATTGAAGCTGGCAAAGATGAAACAGAACTGACAAGCCGCAGAGCGACCTCCTGCTGAGTCTGCAGAGACCGCACACTTCCAAGTACTTGACCGAAGTCACAGCCAAACTCCTGGCTCCTTAAAGCTACCCGCGCGACCTGCACACAGCAAACGTCAGCACTGAAACAATCCGCGCGGACTGACAAATAGAGACCGCAGCACTTCGCTCAACCCAACTTACTGTTCACTCAAGTTACTTAGGTTACTGTAGATGTGCCAGGGGGGGTCCTATTTATAGGCAAGGTGAGGAGTGTGGTCACCGCCCAAGAGATAGTGACACCGCCCCAGCCCGCGTGATAGCAAAACTTCGTTCGCCGAGTCCGCAAGGACTTAGCCGGATACCAAGGAAAACCGCCAGGAGCAAGGCAACCATTGACGAACCCTCTCCAGTCCGCCCAAGCTATGCGGACAAGGAATCAGCCCGGAAAGCTCCAACCACTACAGGACAGCAATCCCCCTTCAATGGCTGTCCGCACCAACCCGAGGCAGTCCTCAAGACTCACACCTCAATCCGCCACAAGTCCACGACCAAAGGCAGACAGCAACAGTCCGCCCGGTCACAGCGGACTTAGCGGATACCGCGGACACCATGGTCTTGGCACAAAGTGTGACCAAGTCCAAAACCATCAAAGGCCAATGCGAGCATGGCGGACATAAACTCCCGTCCGCCAAACACCCTAGCACAGACCGCCATCAGTCTGCGAGCTCCTCGCACTCCTGTCCAACGCAGCAGCCATCCCCGGACTCCAAAACCAGTCCGCCAATCGACCTCCACAGCAAAGCACCTGTTGTGCCACCAGAGCTCGACAAGGCCTCAGCCAAGCTCTAAGCTCAGTCCGCAACAGCCCAAACCGCGGACATGCCAGTCCGCAAGCTTCCCGCTAATATGAGCCAACCCGCCTGTCAGCACAAGCTTGCACCTGCGGCCACTGAGCAATGCACCAGTCCGCAAGCCTCCATCCGCTCAGGCCGCTCCTTGGCAAAGCCAAACAGCAAACACCCTATCCGCAGAAACCAGACCGCATAGTCCACGGACTCCATGCAACAAGCCGCTCAGAAGACAGCCGGCTTTCCACTAGACCTTCCACCAGGCCACACATCACAGTCCGCCTAGTCCGCCTAGTCCGCCAAAGCTGTCCGCCCCAGGCCGCCCGGCCTGTCCCGTCAACCACTTCCACTTCACAAAATGGTATCCTGCAGAGTCAGAGTTTGAGTTAATTGGATACTCACATGCTGACTATGCTGGATGTAGAGTGGACAGGAAGAGTACCTCTGAAACTTGCCAGTTCCTGGGTATGAGACTTGTCTCCTGGTTTTGTAAGAAGCAGACATCTGTGTCTACATCAACTGCAGAAGCAGAATATATGGCTGCTGGCAGCTGCTGTTCACAGATGTTATGGATACAGAACCAACTCCTAGACTATGGTGTCAACTTAAATAATTCAACATTATTTTGTGATAATACTAGTGTTATTGCTATAGCACAGAATCCAGTTCACCATTCTAGGATTAAGCATATTGAAATAAGACATCATTTCATTAGAGATAATGTAGATAAAAAGAAAATTAACTTAATCCATATTCCTACTGATCTACAGAGAGCAGACATTTCCACCAAGCCCTTGGATGAGAAAACTCATATGTTCTTTATAAATCAACTGGGAATGATTAATAGAGAAGAGTTAACTTAGTTTCTGTCTGCATTCGATGAATTTTCCAGAGTTCGTCGAACGGAGTTCGACGAATTAGGGAAAATTTGAGAGATTCTCGTCGACCGGAGATCGACGAATTCTCTGTGTGTGGAAACATTTTTCATCGACCGGAGATCGACGAACTTTGCTTCAGAAGATATTTCGTTGAACGGAGTTCGACGAACTGTTTTAGATTCTTCTGGATGAGATCGACGAATTATCTGTCTATAATTTATTTCGTCGAGCTCAGTTCGAAGAATTTTCCTTTTTTTCGTGGAACGGAGATTGTCGATTCATATTCTGAAAATCCTATATCTAGGTTTTCTTCAACCTCCGTCCCACGCTTTCAGTTCTTTTGCTCTTGATCGTCGTTTTCTCAGTGATTTTCTTGCAGGTAATCAATGGCGATTCCAGCAGGAGCTTTGGCCGCAATGAAATTTGATACTGGTTTTGATATGGATTTCGATTCTTTCCAACATTCTGACCCATATTTCTCTATATCTTGGAACTGCTAGAAGAACTTCATCTCAAGGATTTCATGACCAGACGAATTAAACTGCATGCGACTGAAATCAGGGAATGGGTGTATACATCGTCTGTTTCTGAGGATGATACATTGACCGGAACTATCGGGAGTACTGCTGTTTCCCTATCTCCCGCAATTCTTTCTGAGATTTTTGGTTTCGCAAACGGAGAAGATAACATGGAAATGGATTCTGAAGAATTTGGTTATATGCTGAAGTTAATGGGGTTTTCATGAAGCAACCCTAACAAGCTGTTGAAGAAGCAACTGTCTGCCGCGTACCAGTTCCTGGTGGACATTGTAGGGAAAGTGCTGATGGGCAAGCACTCAGCGCACGACTACATCACCCGCTACCAATTCCTTATCATGTGTGCGGTGGTGAATAAGCATTCTGTTGATTGGAGTAAGATTTTCTTTGAGTTGGTTAAGAAGAAGAATAGCAAGAAGGAAGTCTGCTTTGGAAGAATCCTGGGGATCTTCCTCCAGGAAAAGGCTTGTGAATGCATGGTCTCCCCGACCATCTTCATCAATTCCAGCAAGCGCCTCACCTGCGGCTTGTTTAGCAGATGGGAGAGGACGATCTCCAAGCCCTCCAAGGCTTCCTCCTCCTCCATCCCAACTTCTGAGATCACCAGGGCTGTAAAGGCCACTCCCCACCCTGCAGAAGAGGCTATTCCAACTCCACCATCTCTTCCTGCACAACTTCCAGCACATCAACTCCCTTCCTCTTCCATTCCTTCTTCCACACCTAAATCTCCACAACATACTCATATGCCGACTCCACCTCCACCTCCACCTATGGACATCACAAATATTCCAACACCTCCAGTTTCACCTCATGACACCCATATTCCTACACCTCCTCAGTCTCCTCTTCCCCCTCATTTGTCATCCATTCCATCTTACACTCTACCCACAGACTTTGTCATGCCAGATTCCACCATTCCATCTTCATCTCCATCCACTCATCACACTCATCTTATTCCATCCTCAATTCCATCCTCTTCCCCTTCCCCATTTGATCCATCTACATCATACCCTTGCTCACTCCCCTCATCAAATCTCTCATCCAAGAGGCCATTACACCTCTTGTGACCTCCATCAATTCCTTATCTGCCCAAATTTCTCTCCTCTCTGCTGCCCCCTCTTCATTCAGGGGCCTGGCTCTAGGATCTCCTGAACCCAGGCAGGGGGAGATGCTCTATGAAGAAGCAGTAGCAGATGCAGATGCAGCAGCAGATATAGTAGCAGCTCCCTCTACAGCAGTAGTTTCAGTTTCAGATGCAGATATTTTGCCAGATTTTGATTCTGATTTGATTGAGTTGTTTAATTTTATGGATACTGACAATGACCTAAATGAGTCAGTTGAGCAAATAAAAACTGTAGGTGAGTTCCATTTAAATCTCACAGTAAATTTGTCTGTTTTGTTGAGAAGTTTTGATACTATTTTTGTACAGTTACCCTATACTAAGCCACAGTTGGCTATTATCCCCTATACTTCTCTAGTTAGTCCAGCAGTTGCTAAGCAGCTCTGTGACAGCTTTGCTATTCTAGCTTTAGCTTCAATCTCTGCAGCCAGTCCAGAAGTTATTCCAGAAGATATTTCAGCCCCAAGTTTTGTTATGGATGACTCTCCTATGCCTGAATTGGATGAGCTAATCTTAGCTGATATAGAAGAGGAGAATAAGGCAGCAGCTGAAAGCTCTGTCCCCATTGTTTCTGTTGGGTATTGTATCCACGATTACCTAGATTTGAGGAAGCCACCTGTCAAGCTAAGATGAATTCACAATGTATTTGACGAAACATCTTAAGTTGTACTTGCAGTTCCTCCACACTAAGTGCACACCAATGTCATGGTGCAGTAGGTCAATATACACGGGTCTGCACGACGTAATCCCTCGTTGAGCAGATCAGTGTGTTGGCCTATGTGTACTCTCTCTATTGGAGTGCACTTACTTTCAAGTACAGGGCCGTTCATATGCAAGAAGAGACAAGGAGCATGGAGGATCAAGGAGCAGCTCCTAGGTGGAAGACGAAAATTCGTCCAAGGCAAATTCGACGAGAATCACCAAGTGATTCTCGCCGATTCGGCGAGAATCACTAGTGATTCTCGCCGAATCGACGAGAATCATCAATGATTCTCGCCGACTCCTTCTGGCCATCTCAAAATGGTGCCAAGTAAGATTCGGCGAGAATCACTTGTAATTCCCGCCGAACCAGTGGCCAAGCAGCCCATGTACACAAAGTAAAATTCGTTGAGAATCAATAAGTGATTCGACGAGAATCACAAACGATTCTCGACGAATCGTCGAGAATCACTTGGTGATTCTCACCGATTCGTCGAGAATCGTCTGCGATTCTCGCCGATTTTCACTTGGCGTTTTCTCAGGATGCTGCTGGACCGGATTCTGCTTCTGGACTAGTTTGAACCGGAATTTGGGGATTTCTTTTGTGGGTCCCACAACGGTCAAATTTGGTGTATCTACAGGGTATAAATACATGGGTATTTTGAACAGAAAAGGCACGGAGAAAAAGGAACAGAAACCAAGCCGCAACAAAACCCTAAAACCGCGACTCCTCTCCGCCGCCGTCGTCGTGCTCGGGAACGAAGGTCGCCGTCAACATTCGAGATTCCTTCGTGATCTCCGGCGATCGAAGCTTAACAGAGCTTGCGTCTCACGTGTCTATCCAGAGATCTCTTGTCTCTCGATTTGTTGACCGGGAAAAACTCCTACGTCCGAATCGATCGAGACGACCGATCCTAGAGTGACCGTTAGTAGACCTAGTTTGCTTCGCTACGAAGTTTGGATCTCCAAGTTCAGCAGCCGCTCGTCATAGTAGCCGCCGATCCCGAAGCTAGCCGCCGCTCGTGTTGCCGCTGCCGGTTCCGGGGAGATCCTCTCCAAGAGAGACCAAGGTCGTAGACTCATTATCGACTTCAAGAACACGTCGTCAAACAAAGAGGAACACCGTAGTCTCCAAAAGAAGTTTGTATCACATGTACACTCTACATTTAATTTCGTTGTAAAGGAACTTTTGTTCCGTGTTGTAAGGGTTGGGTGCAACCCGTTTTGTGGGAGTGTTGACTCTCACGTGTGGAAGGGCTCCTTCCGTTAGTGCGGGGATTGGATTTCAATCCCGTTGGAGAAGTGACCGAGTCGTCCCTTGTTGGGGAGATAGGTCGAAGGGGGAAAGTGGATGTACCCAAGTCGGGGAACCACTATAAATTTGTTGTGTATTCTGTGTGCTGTGCCTTTTGTTTTTATTGTGCAGGTACTTCCGTAAATTCCGCAAAAGAACCACACGTCACCTATTCCCCCCCCCCATAGGTGCACGTAGTTGACACTAGGTGGACTTTCAAGTGGTATCAGAGGGAGGTTCCTCATCAAAAAGGTTAACACCTTGAGTAGAATCCTGCCACCAGTGTCAGAAGCATGGAGCTAGAGTATGAGATGCCGCCACTCAAACTCCCTGCCTGCACAAAGGATTATTATCCCATCTGGCGAATGAGAGTGTCATGTCACCTTGATGCTATCGATCCTCGAGCATCCTTCATCCTGGAAGAGGGTCCGTTTATTCCCATGAAGACCTCCGACTCTGGGATCCAAGTGCCCATGTGCATTGCTGAGATGTCAGAAATGGATCTCTCACTTTTTCAGCTGGACCAGAGGATTCGACAAATTATCATGGATGTCTGGTCTGGAGCCTCTCGCTCTAGATTGGCAAAATGTAAAACGGCTAAATCTCTGTGGATGATGATCTCAGAGCTGATGGGGGGTCAGAGAAAGCTGAAATATGCTGCCAATCAGAGGATGAAGCGTATGTGGGGGTCCTCACTTCTGAAGATGAATGCAAGGATCCTTCGGATTGCATCAGAGCTCCAGTATCCGTGTCAGAGACTGAAGAAGATAGTGAGGAAAGCAGCTCCGACGAGGACGAAACATTGGTCATTGATTCTAATGATAATAACTCAGATGAGCAGGTATCATCTTCATCCTGCCCCATATCTTTTGACTTTTCTGAAGACAGAAACTGCTCTCCTCCAGAAAATACTGATTCCCTGAAGAGAGCCCTTCAGGAAAGCAATCTACTTGCTGAGGAGCAAGCTCGAGAGATTGCTCGACTGAAGATCTTGTTGGTTCTCCAATTGGCGTCCAACAAGGTCAAGGACTCTAAGATCTCAGCTCTAGAGAATAGTCTAGATAATGAGAAACGTATTGTATCTAACTTTTCCAAAGTTGATGTTATAAAGAGAAAACAAGAAACCGGGTGGATCTCCCGGATTATTCAGGGATGGAGAAATGGGGAAACAGTGTTCCGACCTCCCACTCCAAGCGGGAAGGCAACTCATCATGCCTTCAGGTATGACCACAGGAATAATCGTGGTCACTGCAAGGGTGATTTGTCCCCATGTGGAAACGTCCATAGTGCAAGAGGCGTCATGGCCACCCATGAGGAAATACCTAAGGCTCATTCTGAGCCCTTTGTATTCACGGCCACTGCCACAACAAAGTGTGGATCTGCATGTCCTAGTTCACAGAAGAATTCTCTCCATTCGAGGACACGGGATAGGGAGAATAGAAGTCATGATGTCAGGCTTCATGGAGCCTCAGCAAGGGAGATGCCTGAAAGAATGGCACCACCTTCTCGGCCTCATAACGCTCACAACATGCATTCGTTCCACCCTTCCTCGTGTCACGATGGAAGAGGAATTTGTGTGACAAGAACATGCCCTATCCCTTTTAGACCTAGGACCGTGACTACATCAGTCACTAGATCAGGTCGAAAACGGCGATACAACATTCACCCTTGTTGGTGCTGCGGAAAAGTGGGACACTTTGCCATTGACTGTTGGCACAACCTCTCTATGCCCACAGCAAGGGCTTATCCACATTATAGGGACAGAGGCAGTCTTCCAGACAGGTTTTCTCAAGGAAGGCAGTTGCATGCTTATGCTAATAGAAACCTAGGACCCAATATGATTTGGGTTCCTAAGGTAAAGTAATTCTGTCTTGCAGGGTAGTCTAGGTCCCCGTGAATACTATGGGAACTAGACAGTAGGTGGCTCAAGGCTAACTTGGCACAAGCGTCTGCAATAACAGATGTGCTACCTGTTGAGCATACTCACTTTAAGCTACTAACATATTCTACCTGTGGGACTAAGACGATGACTCTCCAAATCCCAGGTAATTTTGATCAGTTCAAGGACTTGTGTCATGATGCAACCTCATTCAAAATAAATATATATATATATATTTCTATCCTTGTGTATACGTATACTTATGCTTATCATGTATGTGTGCACCTTTATGGAGAGATTAACTCGAGGCATGCAAACCATTACACATCAATAAAAGGTTAACAAAGATATGTCATTGTAAAGTTCGACAAATCACAGTTGACATCAAGAAGTGTCTGGAGAAGTCTCGCTCAAATCCAAATAGATTGTCGTTACAATAAACATGTATTTATTAATCTTACATTAACTTGACATCCGAAGGATTTGAAAATGTTGCAATGCTTCCCAATGTGGTAAAGAAAAATATCAATATCACTTTATATACTCGGAATCCCGCCGAAGGAGCTCACCGACCCTTGGCATTCTCCCCGAATCCCGACGACTTAGATAAATCCCGCCGAAAGAGTCACTCCGCCTGTTCGTCTTCTTCACGACTCGCGCAAGAGAACTCCCGACGACCCTCGCCTTCTTCACGAAAGTGTTCTTCCGCGGACTCGCCGAAACCCGCAGCCCTCCGACGCTCTCGTCGAAGTGAGCGAATCGCTGCTGTGTTTCCATCTTCTTCCCGTGAGATTCTAGCAAGGCCGAACCCCACAAGGTTCTAGCGAAGTGTCCCTGTGACCGCAAGGTTCTAGCAAGGCCGAACCCCACAGGATACTCTTCCATCCACCGAAGATCTTCCCGAAGCTCATCAACCCACTTCCGTGTAAGCCCGTAGGTAACCTCCTCCTCACCCGCACTTGGACGCGCTCACTAGTGATGCTTTCTTTTTGAATGTTCATTAATGTTTAGAGTAGGACTTCTCTCTAGATCTTCAATGGCTCCAAGGACGACTGCAGGCTTGATTTCTGGCTGCGAGCTGGTTCGCACTGGATTTTCTCATGCCTCGGACGAGTTCCGGAATATCATTCTAATGCTAGAAGAGGCTGGGCTAACCTTCGTATTGGAGCACCCTTGCAAAGTTCTGGATAAAGAGGTGCTGGAGTTCTTCTCTACCGCAAGACTCCGAGATAGAGACTCCATCATCAAGAGCAAGGTGGCTGGGACAAAAGTTAAGATGTCTGCCGATAAGCTAACTCGCTACCTGCAGCTTTCAAGTTCGGAGCAGGGGGACTATCTAGAGGACGAGAACAAAGCCAGAACTCTCTTGTTCTGCGGTCTTCCAAGAGGCACTCGATCAGTAAAGAGAAAAGAGATGAATGAAAAAGGGAAGCTCCTATCTGACGTCATTGGAAAAGTGCTCATCTGCAAGCCGGGCTCCCATGATCATATCTCCGGAGATATGTTCAAAATTCTCATAGCTGTGGTCTGCCGCAAGAGGTTCAACTGGGGGGAGTTGCTGTTTCAAAAGATCAAGGACACTCTGGGCACTCCAAGTTTCGGCCGCATCATCAGTCTATATCTCAACCAGCTCAACGGAGACAAGTTCGACATGAGCAAAGGCGTCCCTCTCCACTACTTGAAAAGGATGGATGCAAGTGTGTTTGATCGATGGGAGCGGCGCATCGGGCAGCCTGCTGTGGAAGAGCACGAGGAAGTATTTCCAGCAGTCTCCCCCGGTGAAATTCCTAATACTGTGACTGCAGGAATCGAGGGGGAGACTCTACCCCCTCATACGGATGGAATATCTGAAATCGCCCAGGTGGCCAGGGATGCTGTGGCCGATATTCAAGAAGAATGTGACCGTGTGCTGGAGACTGCTGACCAAGAAGTGGAAGAACCTGCTGATATTGATGAATTCTTGGATGAGGACGGAGAGGACGATGTAAATGAGGGCCATGAAGTGTTGGAGTCTCCAGATACTGTTGAACCTCCTTCTGATAAGTCTGCACCAGTGGAGGGGGAGTTAAATAAATCTACAGAGGCCGCCCACACTCCTCCTGTAGAGACTGTGATGGTATCCAGCTCCACTGATGCGTCTGCAGAAATGCAAGGCCCACAAGTGCCTCCGACCATCCCGTTACGCGATGACCTAGCCACTCACACTGTACACATCATTCAGGGCATCGTAAATGAGCTTAAAGACTCTTTTGATACAGCTCAGAAAACTCTGCTGAAAAGGATTAAGACTTCTGAAAATCTGATGCTCAAGAATATGGTGGAAATCAACCATAAGCTGGACATGATGGAGAAGAAATTTGAGGAGAAGTACACCGCGGCCGGCGAAGCTGTCACACTCTTAATGGCCGGTTTGAAAAAGAATACTGATACCCTGGCTGTTGTAAATCAGAACGCACACGTTGTAGCCAACAATATTCAGAAATTTGATGGTAATATGGTCACTTTAAATGCCAATCAGCAGACCCTGATCACTGAATTCACCAAGACAACTAAGCATATTGATGACTCCCTGCACTCATATGCCAACTGCATAGCTGTCGAAGCCAAAAAGGGGGAGAAAAAGTATATCGCTAAGTTGGCTGAGCTCCAAGAAAGCATGGATACAAACTTCGCACAATCAAGCAAATATGTCTATGAGAGCTGCTGGTGGATGCTCCAACAGGCACTAGGTACGTTAGGCGTCGTTCTGCCTGACAACCCTGCCGGTATTCATGTCCCTGAGACATCTAAGGCTGCTGAGGAAGTAAGTGTTGCTGAGGATGTTAGTGCAAGTGATGCTGCAGATATTCCCACACATGAAGCTGATGCTAGGGCTCTCTCCAAAGCTAAACTGAGGAGCATGTTTGACCAAGAGGCCTTAGCAAAAGCCAGGGGAAAGAGAAAAGTTCAGGAAGGGACCTCCAAGGAGACTCCAGCTGAGAAGCGAATCAGAATGAGTGAGGAGGATGTACGAAACGAAAGGTGGAGTCCAGTTTCAAGGAACATCATCTTAGACACCTTCCGGCTGCAAGAAAGAGGAGAGATCAATCAAAATGAAGCATATAGTGATGAATTGTAAATATACCTATTTTTGTGTACATTAATTTAGATGTTTTCATTTATTTTTGTCGTTTTTACTTATTTTTATTCAATAAAATGCTCCTATTTTTGTAAATATTATACTAACTTAGTTTATTTTATTTTTCAGGAAAAATTGAAAATCTGCCAAAAAATTGACATGTCACGCCCGTGACATATTGGTCACGCCCGTGACCAGGGCGTGACACGTCAAAATCCCGTGAATCAGCAATTTTTGAAGACCAAAGCCTGACACGCCCGGGGTCACGCCCGTGTCACCCGACACGGGGCGTGACCCAAGCCCGTGACACTCCACTCGACGATTTCATCTCGACGATCGTCGAGTGTCGACACTAGCAGTCACGCCTAGAGTCACGCCCGTGACCTAGGGCGTGACACCTCTTTCCGCTCGACGATTTTCAACTCGACACTTTCAGCTCGACATTCGTCGAGTGTCGACACCAGCCGACACGCCCAGAGTCACGCCCGTGACCTGGGGCGTGACCTTTCCAGCTAGCCCGACAAGACCCGCGCGGCGACTTTTTGACGCACCGCGCCCAGATCCACCTGCCTGTCACGCCCCATGTCACGCCCGTGACCAAGGGCGTGACCACTGCGAGACCGCCACGTGTCCAGCCCGAAGTCAACTTTCCCGTCAAATCGCCGGCCGCCTTCTCAAATAGTACTGTCACGCCCCCTGTCACGCCCGTGACCAAGGGCGTGACTCATGTAATTTTTTTTTCTATAAATTCAGAGCTGCTGCTTAGGATTCCTGTTCCACTTTTTGAACCATTTTGCTTAGGTGTTGTGCTGCAGGAATGCTTCCAAGGCTTATGTAAGGGATAATTTCTCCCCCTCTACTTAGTTTTATTTTCGTGTCTTTGTAACTCGTCCTTTTATTTAATAAAATGTGTTCTTTTTCTTCTCTTAATATGGCTTTGGAATGGATGAATGCAAATCTCTCTTAAGCAATCTTATTTTTCCTTTTGTTTTAACTTAGTTTTTCGTTCTTCTTTATACGCGTGCGTGTGTGTATGAGAGTAAAATGTTATTTCTTTTTTTATGGTTGAGTAGTTGTTTTCTCCTTCATAGTACTTAATTTATTTTTGTTCCAATATTCATCCTTATAAAGTTATAAAAAGGGTTTTAAAGTGGGTTTGTTTTCTCTTCATTTTACTTAGATTTGTTTAGTTTTGTAAACTTTTTTTCCTTCTTTTACTTTTTCAACCACTTTTTAAGCATTTTTATAACATTATAAGAATGAATATGTTGTTATTTTGTTTTTCCAAACACTTACATTTTTGCATTTATTTTCAAACCTTTTTCCTCTTTTAATTTTTTCGTTCTCTTTTTATGCATTTCTACCGCATTCTAGCGGTAGAAATGTATTCGTTTTAATTTTTCGAGCACTTTCATTTTTCATTTTTATTTGCAAATCTTTCTTCCCGTTTAATTTTTATTTCAGCTTTTTATGCATTTCTACCGCATTCCAGCGGTAGAAATGCAGTTGTTTTCAATTTTAGATAACTTAGTATTTTTACATTTTTTGTACTTGCGCATTTATTTTCGCCTACTCGTTAAGAGTTAAATGGCGCCTGCTTATTTTACTTTCTGTAGAGTGTGTGAGTTTGTAGTTTTCCTTTTTTTCCGCCTACTCACTTGAGTTTAATGGCTGGATTTTATTTCGGTAGAGTGTGTGTGTTTTCATTTATGTCGAGAGAGAGTGTGTGTGCGTCGCATTTATTTTGTCCTACTCGGTTCAGTAGGACCCGTATTTATTTTCTCCTACTCATTTGAGTAGGACTTGCGTGTGTGCGTTTTACTGCTTTCATTTCTCCCGCCCACGCATTTGCGCCGGGACTCGCAATTTACTGCTTTCTTCAGTCCTACTCGTTTGGGTAGGACTTGCAATTTTCAGCTTTCATTTACTGCTTTCATTTTATCGCTTTCATTTACTGCTTTCTTTATCGCTTTATTTTCTGCTTTTCTCGCAAGCCGTCCCCATTCCGATGAGTGGCTAATCGTTCTTAGCCCTCGGCATCGAAGAGCATTGGGACAGATAAAATAGCTTAAAATAATTAAAGGTCTAATTTTTCTAATTAATTAAAAGTACTTAAGGTTTGTCCGGGGTTAACGACGCGTAGGACCACATATCGATGTGTGGGCCCTATTTCCGTTTTCCATACGCTCGCCGAGAGGCCGTGCGTATGGACAGATCACCCCTTGGCAAAGAGAGTTCCGCACTAACCCTCGAGAGAGGAGGCGCGCCAACTCTACCGGATTGGGTTCCCCACCTAATAGCGGGGTTCTTAGCGTAATGCGGGCGTTAAGAGGAATCCTTCGTCGGACGAGAGCCCGGTCGAATAGTCTTAGCGTTCAGGTGAGCGATAGCCCTATAGCTAGGTGAGCTCATTTTAGTGGAACCTCCACGGCCAAGTCTCCGCCTTAATTAATTAGAAATTTAGGAGCTCTTTTTATTTAAAGTCTATTTTAGTTCAATTGATTTTTCGGTGCCATCGAGCTAAGCTCTTCATCGGCACCACCTTCAAGCTTTCATTTTTCTTTCTGCCATTTTCTGCTTTTTATTATATATAAAATATCCCGACAAGATAATTATCGGTAAAATAATAGTCCCCTCCAGGGAAGAGTAGAAATAATCGAACCGGACCCGAGAACAATACGACATCGATATTCCACCCGGAATATCCTGTACTACTCACGATAGGTGCACTTGCCTCCTTTCGTTAAAACTCGATCACACCTTTTTATATCCAAAATAAATAAATACGTGCGCCCCGTTTTCTTAAATAAATTCACTTCCGCCTTTTTCTCAATTAAAACCGCCGGGTCGCCGCGTGACCGTAAATAATTTTGGAGTTTTAACCACATCAAGTTTTTGGCGCCGTTGCCGGGGAAATTTTAGGTTCGTTATTTTAAACCCTGAAAATCTATTAATTTTACCTATATATATTTATATAAAAAAAAATAGTTTGGCCAACTAAAAAATTATAATATAATAATAATAATAATAATAAAAACTTAAATATATATATTTACAAATTTATAAAACCAAAAAAAAATTGAAAAACTCAAAACAAAAAAAAAAAAATTTTTTTGAAAAAACTATAAAACTCAAAAAAACTAAACTAAAAAAAAAAACTAAAAATCCAAAAAATGAAAAAAAAAACTTAACAAAAAAAATATATATATATATATATATTTTTATTTTCATTCTTGTTTTTGAAAAAAAATAAAAAATAAAAAATAAAACAACAAAAAAAAATAAAACAAAAAAAAAACAAAAAACTAAAAAATGAAAAACTTAAAAAAATATATATTTTAATTTAATTTCACTTATTATATTTTATTTTATTTTGTTTCGGCACGCTTTTCACTCTTATGCGCGCTAGGGGATCACATTTTTATCACGCAATGGTCGCTAAGGCCTTAGCTACCTTCCGAGTCCCCCACGCACTTGCCCCCCTACCGCCCGCAATCTTTAGGCCGAGTTTATCTTTTTTGTTTTTTCCGTTCTTTTTGCTTTTTTTTTCTTTTCTAAATAATGCAGGGTTTCAACCTGGGCCTCCCGCGCTCGTCTTAGGGAAGCTCCTACCCTCCCTTTTTCTTTTTTGTATATTATCTGTTCCGCATACTTAGATTGCAACATTGGGGACAATGTTGGGTTTAAGTATGGGGGTGTTTTCCTATTCTGCACTTTTTATATTCAGTACTTAACAACAAAATACAAAAAAAAAATGCAAAAATAAAAAAATTTCAAAAAAAAAAAAACTTTAATTAAAACAAAAAAAAAAAAAACTTCAAAACAAAAAAAAAAAAAAAAAAAAAAAAAAAAATCTCTCTTCCCCCCTCTTCTTCTTTTTTGTAAAAACTTGCGTCTTGCCTGCCCGCGACGGTCGACTCATCGAACCAACCATTCAAATAAGAGTCTGTTCGCGGGGCCGCAATCGAGTTTTTACTTTGCCTTTTTTGTAAAAATCTCTCTTTCCCCCCTATCTTCTTTGTAAATAACTCTTCTTTCTCTCCTCGTTCTTGTAAATTACTTATCAAAATACACTAAAAATCAAAAAAAATTAGAAAAACCAAAAACCCTAAAAAGAAAAAAAAATCAAAAAAAATCCTAAAAAGATAATAATTAAAACACAAAAAAATGATAAAAACTCTAAAAATTCCAAAAAAAAAAATGTTTTGTTAAAATTATGTAACAAAATAATTCGAATACACCATTTCTTAACCCTTTTTGCTTTCCAAAAATCTAGTTTCGAGTTAATTTATATGCGAATTTTAGTTATTCTTTGCTTACTATTCGTTTATTAATTAAAGTTCGATAGATTTAAGCGTCTGGGGTTAAATCTTAAAGAATTTTTTATGACTTTTCCTTATAATAGGGAACCTGTTTTTTTCACCACCACTTCTAATTTTATAAATAGAAGCTCGTTTTTTATGTTAGAAAATAACATCCATGGATTTCAATTATTTCAACTTCATGCTTTTAGAAACATTGGAATGTTCATTTTAAAAAGGTTGCTCTCAAAACTTTTTGATTAAAAGCTAGTTTTATTTTTGAAAAACTAAACCCACTTCCATTTTTTTTCGTGTCTTAATTGACATGATTCCCCCCCTATCCCTTAAAAGATCCTATGTCAATGGGAATAAGATTTCGTTCCGTAAACATAGGCACCCAATAATTTAAAAAGATTATATATGGAGTAAGAGGATAAAATTCATTACTCCTACAAATATACATTGAGTTAATTTTATCCTTATGAAGAAAGAAAAAAAATTTATTATGTGTTAGGAAAATAAGATTTCGTTTTCCTAACTATCCAAAAAGAAAAAAATTGGAGGTTCGAGAAAAAATTACCTCGCCTCAATATTCAAGCCTTCTTCATAATCCACCAAACCACTTAGCCTATTTCAATGATTCTAGACTTAATTTAAATTTTTTTGAGAGCATAATTTTTAAATTGCATTATTTCTTTTAACTTCTTTTAAGCTAAAGTTTTTTGTATAAATCCAATCCATCTTTGTTAAACTAACAAAAATAAATTTTTGCTTTCTATTTTATTTCTTCTAGAAGTCTTTTTGAAACTCTTCCTCTATTCATAACATTTCATAAATTAGGATTTAATTCTTTAACCCCGGATGTTTATTTTGATCTTTCTTTTTAATTAATTCAAGCGGTAGCTGAACTTAGGATTTCTTTTATTCCTTATAAGTTCATCTCCAACTTTTGCTCTGGAATAGCAAAAGCTTAAGTATGGGGGTATTTGATGAATTGTAAATATACCTATTTTTGTGTACATTAATTTAGATGTTTTCATTTATTTTTGTCGTTTTTACTTATTTTTATTCAATAAAATGCTCCTATTTTTGTAAATATTATACTAACTTAGTTTATTTTATTTTTCAGGAAAAATTGAAAATCTGCCAAAAAATTGACATGTCACGCCCGTGACATATTGGTCACGCCCGTGACCAGGGCGTGACACGTCAAAATCCCGTGAATCAGCAATTTTTGAAGACCAAAGCCTGACACGCCCGGGGTCACGCCCGTGTCACCCGACACGGGGCGTGACCCAAGCCCGTGACACTCCACTCGACGATTTCATCTCGACGATCGTCGAGTGTCGACACTAGCAGTCACGCCTAGAGTCACGCCCGTGACCTAGGGCGTGACACCTCTTTCCGCTCGACGATTTTCAACTCGACACTTTCAGCTCGACATTCGTCGAGTGTCGACACCAGCCGACACGCCCAGAGTCACGCCCGTGACCTGGGGCGTGACCTTTCCAGCTAGCCCGACAAGACCCGCGCGGCGACTTTTTGACGCACCGCGCCCAGATCCACCTGCCTGTCACGCCCCATGTCACGCCCGTGACCAAGGGCGTGACCACTGCGAGACCGCCACGTGTCCAGCCCGAAGTCAACTTTCCCGTCAAATCGCCGGCCGCCTTCTCAAATAGTACTGTCACGCCCCCTGTCACGCCCGTGACCAAGGGCGTGACTCATGTAATTTTTTTTCTATAAATTCAGAGCTGCTGCTTAGGATTCCTGTTCCACTTTTTGAACCATTTTGCTTAGGTGTTGTGCTGCAGGAATGCTTCCAAGGCTTATGTAAGGGATAATTTCTCCCCCTCTACTTAGTTTTATTTTCGTGTCTTTGTAACTCGTCCTTTTATTTAATAAAATGTGTTCTTTTTCTTCTCTTAATATGGCTTTGGAATGGATGAATGCAAATCTCTCTTAAGCAATCTTATTTTTCCTTTTGTTTTAACTTAGTTTTTCGTTCTTCTTTATACGCGTGCGTGTGTGTATGAGAGTAAAATGTTATTTCTTTTTTTATGGTTGAGTAGTTGTTTTCTCCTTCATAGTACTTAATTTATTTTTGTTCCAATATTCATCCTTATAAAGTTATAAAAAGGGTTTTAAAGTGGGTTTGTTTTCTCTTCATTTTACTTAGATTTGTTTAGTTTTGTAAACTTTTTTTCCTTCTTTTACTTTTTCAACCACTTTTTAAGCATTTTTATAACATTATAAGAATGAATATGTTGTTATTTTGTTTTTCCAAACACTTACGTTTTTGCATTTATTTTCAAACCTTTTTCCTCTTTTAATTTTTTCGTTCTCTTTTTATGCATTTCTACCGCATTCTAGCGGTAGAAATGTATTCGTTTTAATTTTTCGAGCACTTTCATTTTTCATTTTTATTTGCAAATCTTTCTTCCCGTTTAATTTTTATTTCAGCTTTTTATGCATTTCTACCGCATTCCAGCGGTAGAAATGCAGTTGTTTTCAATTTTAGATAACTTAGTATTTTTACATTTTTTGTACTTGCGCATTTATTTTCGCCTACTCGTTAAGAGTTAAATGGCGCCTGCTTATTTTACTTTCTGTAGAGTGTGTGAGTTTGCAGTTTTCCTTTTTTCCGCCTACTCACTTGAGTTTAATGGCTGGATTTTATTTCGGTAGAGTGTGTGTGTTTTCATTTATGTCGAGAGAGAGTGTGTGTGCGTCGCATTTATTTTGTCCTACTCGGTTCAGTAGGACCCGTATTTATTTTCTCCTACTCATTTGAGTAGGACTTGCGTGTGTGCGTTTTACTGCTTTCATTTCTCCCGCCCACGCATTTGCGCCGGGACTCGCAATTTACTGCTTTCTTCAGTCCTACTCGTTTGGGTAGGACTTGCAATTTTCAGCTTTCATTTACTGCTTTCATTTTATCGCTTTCATTTACTGCTTTCTTTATCGCTTTATTTTCTGCTTTTCTCGCAAGCCGTCCCCATTCCGATGAGTGGCTAATCGTTCTTAGCCCTCGGCATCGAAGAGCATTGGGACAGATAAAATAGCTTAAAATAATTAAAGGTCTAATTTTTCTAATTAATTAAAAGTACTTAAGGTTTGCCCGGGGTTAACGACGCGTAGGACCACATATCGATGTGTGGGCCCTATTTCCGTTTTCCATACGCTCGCCGAGAGGCCGTGCGTATGGACAGATCACCCCTTGGCAAAGAGAGTTCCGCACTAACCCTCGAGAGAGGAGGCGCGCCAACTCTACCGGATTGGGTTCCCCACCCAATAGCGGGGTTCTTAGCGTAATGCGGGCGTTAAGAGGAATCCTTCGTCGGACGAGAGCCCGGTCGAATAGTCTTAGCTTTCAGGTGAGCGATAGCCCTATAGCTAGGTGAGCTCATTTTAGTGGAACCTCCACGGCCAAGTCTCCGCCTTAATTAATTAGAAATTTAGGAGCTCTTTTTATTTAAAGTCTATTTTAGTTCAATTGATTTTTCGGTGCCATCGAGCTAAGCTCTTCATCGTCACCACCTTCAAGCTTTCATTTTTCTTTCTGCCATTTTCTGCTTTTTATTATATATAAAATATCCCGACAAGATAATTATCGGTAAAATAATAGTCCCCTCCAGGGAAGAGTAGAAATAATCGAACCGGACCCGAGAACAATACGACCTCGATATTCCACCCGGAATATCCTGTACTACTCACGATAGGTGCACTTGCCTCCTTTCGTTAAAACTCGATCACACCTTTTTATATCCAAAATAAATAAATACGCGCGCCCCGTTTTCTTAAATAAATTCACTTCCGCCTTTTTCTCAATTAAAACCGCCGGGTCGCCGCGTGACCGTAAATAATTTTGGAGTTTTAACCACATCATATAGCCAGTATGAATGGGAAACGCACAAAGCATTTGAAGCGAAACGCAACATCTTTTTCCGAAACAACAAGGATCCAGATAAAGTTGCTCCTCCTAGGTACTACCCGAAGCCCAAAGAATACATGGAGAGGCAAAGCAAAAAGTACTTGGCTCAAACTCTTAAGGGTGACGTAGCTAAGGACAAATAGTCATTATTTTATAGCCGGTCACTGTGTCTTACGAACATTTAATGATTATTACTGTCGTATGAACGATTCTGGATTATATGTGAATATATTTCTCTTGGTATATATATATTTGAATGTGTGAATGACTCAAGTCCTGTTCTGATTGCATATATTCTCTTGTGTTGCATGTTTAATTTTTGAATGCTATGTTATTATTTGATAGGTGTTATTCATCTTAGCTAGTAGGGTTTTGGCTTCGTCAAATAGGGGGAGATTGTTGGGTATTGTATCCACGATTACCTAGATTTGAGGAAGCCACCTGTCAAGCTAAGATGAATTCACAATGTATTTGACGAAACATCTTAAGTTGTACTTGCAGTTCCTCCACACTAAGTGCACACCAATGTCAGGGTGCAGTAGGTCAATATACACGGGTCTGCACGACGTAATCCCTCGTTGAGCAGATCAGTGTGTTGGCCTATGTGTACTCTCTCTATTGGAGTGCACTTACTTTCAAGTACAGGGCCGTTCATATGCAAGAAGAGACAAGGAGCATGGAGGATCAAGGAGCAGCTCCTAGGTGGAAGACGAAAATTCGTCCAAGGCAAATTCGACGAGAATCACCAAGTGATTCTCGCCGATTCGGCGAGAATCACTAGTGATTCTCGCCGAATCGACGAGAATCATCAGTGATTCTCGCCGACTCCTTCTGGCCATCTCAAAATGGTGCCAAGTAAGATTCGGCGAGAATCACTTGTAATTCCCGCCGAACCAGTGGCCAAGCAGCCCATGTACACAAAGTAAAATTCGTTGAGAATCAATAAGTGATTCGACGAGAATCACAAACGATTCTCGACGAATCGTCGAGAATCACTTGGTGATTCTCGCCGATTCGTCGAGAATCGTCTGCGATTCTCGCCGATTTTCACTTGGCGTTTTCTCAGGATGCTGCTGGACCGGATTCTGCTTCTGGACTAGTTTGAACCGGAATTTGGGGATTTCTTTTGTGGGTCCCACAACGGTCAAATTTGGTGTATCTACAGGGTATAAATACATGGGTATTTTGAACAGAAAAGGCACGGAGAAAAAGGAACAGAAACCAAGCCGCAACAAAACCCTAAAACCGCGACTCCTCTCCGCCGCCGCCGTCGTGCTCGGGAACGAAGGTCGCCGTCAACATTCGAGATTCCTTCGTGATCTCCGGCGACCGAAGCTTAGCAGAGCTTGCGTCTCACGTGTCTATCCAGAGATCTCTTGTCTCTCGATTTGTTGACCGGGAAAAACTCCTACGTCCGAATCGATCGAGACGACCGATCCTAGAGTGACCGTTAGTAGACCTAGTTTGCTTCGCTAAGAAGTTTGGATCTCCAAGTTCAGCAGCCGCTCGTCATAGCAGCCGCCGATCCCGAAGCTAGCCGCCGCTCGTGTTGCCGCTGCCGGTTCCGGGGAGATCCTCTCCAAGAGAGACCAAGGTCGTAGACTCTTTATCGACTTCAAGAACACGTCGTCAAACAAAGAGGAACACCGTAGTCTCCAAAAGAAGTTTGTATCACGTGTACACTCTACATTTAATTTCGTTGTAAAGGAACTTTTGTTCCGTGTTGTAAGGGTTGGGTGCAACCCGTTTTGTGGGAGTGTTGACTCTCACGTGTGGAAGGGCTCCTTCCGTTAGTGCGGGGATTGGATTTCAATCCCGTTGGAGAAGTGACCGAGTCGTCCCTTGTTGGGGAGATAGGTCGAAGGGGGAAAGTGGATGTACTCAAGTCGGGGAACCACTATAAAATTGTTGTGTATTCTGTGTGCTGTGCCTTTTGTTTTTATTGTGGAGGTACTTCCGTAAATTCCGCAAAAGAACCACACGTCACCTATTCCCCCCCCATAGGTGCACGTAGTTGACACTAGGTGGACTTTCAGTTTCCGTTTCCTGTACAGTCCCCTCCTCTCCTGTTGCTGAAACTCCAGTTCCTGAACCTTCTGCCCCTCCTCTAGAAAAAGTTGTTATTTCTGATAAAGCTTTAAAAGTTTTGGATGTTCTTTATGATAACCCTCAGGGTTCTGATTCTGAAGATGAAGCTGATGATGATGATGATTCTAATGAAGATGCTGCCAGTAAGAAAAAGAAATTGCTGACAAAGAAAAGGAAGGCTCCTCCTCCTCCAGCTCCTAAGCCTAATCCCACTGCTGACACCCCTTGTTACATCTTGCATAATGTCACTCCATACAAGGGAATGCCTGCATGGATGTGGCTATCCAAGAACCAGCAGAAGGATAGGAAGAGAAGTAGGAGATATTCCCCTCCTCTAGTTCACAGATTCAGAAAGGATCCTCCTCCTCCTCCAGCAGCTGGTGCCAGTGGCTCTAGCTCTCAGAGATCTGCCCCCATGCAAACATATCAGAGACAGTCAGGGAGATCATCTGGAAGCAGCCAGCAGAGGCAGCCATCCCCAGGTAATCAACAATAGCATCAGCAGCAGCAGCAACATACCTCTGAAGTACAAAAAGCTGACAGTCCAAAAAGGTCATACTCTCCTCCAATTCTATTTGAAGATCCTGAAACTGCAAATACTGCAAGAATGGCTAGATACTAGGAATTAATTTGACTATCTTTGATCAATAAAGCCAAGGCTGGAGGAGAAGACACATCAGTATTCACAACAATGTCAAAGTACAGAAAAGAAGAGTTGAAAAGGTTTGACAAAGGCAATAAACTGTTTAATGTTGATGACTATATGAAGCTACATCCAGAAGCAGTTATCCACAGAGCTACATCATTGAATATTATTGGGGCAGCTGATATGACTATGACAAAGGCTCAAGCTTCAGATCCCAAGAGAGAAATCATCTTCAAAAAGCTAGGAGAGCAGACAGCAGAAGACAGGTCCAAGCAGAAAAAGCAGAAGAAGTAATCCTTATTTTGTTTTAATTTCTTTCTGCTCTTTCTATCAAAACTATGCTATTTGTTTAAACAAAGCTGTGTATATATATCTGCTGCATGTGTTGGTAATTCTCTGCCAGATATATTTCTTTTCTTGCTTTATTTATCTGTTTGTTTCTATTTTGAGTCTCTGTTAGTGACCTCACCAAAATAGGGGGAGATTGTTGGATCCCTAGTTGATTTGGGCTTAGTTCACTAGATTAGGATATGACCCAACCTGTATAGCCAGGCTCAATTTTGTATCCTAGAGTCTAGGTCAAGTCCTTAGGTTCAACTTCAGAGTGACCAGCCTTCAACAAGACCATCAAAGACTCCAGACTTAGTGGATTTCAAGACCAAGTATAATGAGTTCGACATTCGTCGAACTCAGCTCGACGAAAGGTGTTCTGCGCTCGACGATTGTGAGACAATTCTTAGTGCTGAGCTCGACGATCCTAGTTCTCTGTTCGACGAATGTTGAGGTTCTACTTCAAGCTAAAGTCAGGACAACTTCAGAATTTTTCTAAGTCCATCTTCAAGCTTTGGTCGACGAATTATATTCTGAGCTCGACGAACTTGGACCTCAGGTTCTCAACTTCTCAAGTCGACGAAGTCAACTTCTCAGGTCGACGAATGCAGTACTCTACTCGACGATTTCTGAATTCAGAGGATTTGTGTCGACACTTAGGGCATGTGTCGACACCAGACAATTTATGTCGACACCGGAAGATTTGTGTCGATACCAGGATATCAGTCGACACCAGCTCATGTCGACAACAGAAGATTTGAGTCGACACCAAGATAAATCAGTCGACACCAACTTAAGTCGACACAGAATATCAGCAAATGCAGAATATTTGGCTAAGTCCACAATCTTTCTTCACTCGACGAATTTGGATCTCAGCTCGACGAATAAAGACTGTATGTTCGACAAATGAAGATTGTCTGGTCGACGAACTAATCTAGCTCAGCTCGACGAACTCGAGTTCAGCTTGACGAACTCAAGCTCAGCTCGACGAACTCAAGTTCAGCTCGACGAACTCAAATTCATCTCGACGAACTCAAACTCAGCTCGACGAATTGTGTTCTTCGTTCGACGATTCCAGATTAGGTCTTCTTCAGTTTTCCCGTCCTGTTTCTTTGCGATGATTCCTGAACAATTAATGCCAGATCTTCTCGGAATGTTACCGTTAGAACGTGCAATTAATCGTGGATTATTACATGCCATTTTTCCATGGGACAGTTAGGGAAATTATTGATTGTCGCTTCCTTCCCAGGCCGACTGTAATTACTGCTCAACATTCAAATTTTTTAATGATCTTCAGTCAGAGAGACATCATCAAAAGAGTAGTCAGAAAATTAAAGAGTAACACACAGACACTCAGACAGCCAGCAATACAGACAATCAAACAGACACACTCAGATTGCACAGAAGAACAATCATTCACAAAATAAAAAAAATGTTCTACTGCAATCAGCCTTGACCAGCGAACAACTTCATCAAGAAGAAGAAGAACATTCAAATACTATCAAGAGTCTTCTTCCTTCAACTCTACAGGACAACTTCAAAGGACAACAAATATCAATCTGTCAAAGAAGTTCCTGAAGCAAATTTCTGGTCCAGGCATTCTAGGTCTTTGAAGACCTATCATCCTGAAGCAGTGCTCCAGTTTTCCTGATACATTCAAGATCTCAGGGGGAGCATATCTGCTGAAATCAATCCACAGTCTTCTTAGTTGCTATTGAGAAAGAGAAGACACCATCACCTCTTTTCCAGCTCCTGTACAGGGTTTTAATTCCCTTCAAAATTATTCTGGTTGCAAGTCTCCTTTCAAAAGACTTGAGGTTTTGGTTTTTGAGCACCTGAACAAAAGCTCATTGGTGTCAGGCACCTGATCAAAAACCTGAGTGGATTCCTACCAGGGTGGTAGAAGAGTGGATGTACCCAGGTTGGAGAACCACTATAAAATTTCTTGTGTCGTCTGGTTGCCCTTTATTTTTGTTTTGGCTGTGTTGTTCTGTGCTTAATAGGTTGCTGTGCTTAGTTTATTTTATTTGCTGACTTGTTCACCTAGGCTTACAATAAAAGTTGTAAAAAGTTTGAAGAAAGCACAATACTCTATTCACCCCCCCCCCCCTCTAGAGTATTTCTGATCTAACCTGCACTTTCAGTCCTGATTCGGGACTGTTCGGCGAGAGCACTGTTTGATACAGGTGCTTCACATTCGTTTCTATCTATGGAATTTATGTCATGGATCGGAGTGTCGATTCGTTTGACGGTAGATAGTGTGAAGGTGTTATTACCGAACGGATGTGTGACACATGCAGATAGGAATTGTTATGTGGAGGTACAAATAGGAAGTCAGGATTTTGGATTGGAAGCATCTGTGCTACTGATATCGGAATTTGATGTAATCTTTAGTATGGAATGGCTCTCGGAGTAGTGTGCCTTTATTGATTACAATTCAAAGGAGATCACACTGGGACAGAATACCGAGCTAGAGACGAAATTCACCGGTATGTGAGGATCGAGCAAATTATTGATGTCTGCTCTCCAAGTCGTCAAAGCTATTCAGAAGGGTGCAGAGTTATTATTCACGCATATAATGTATATTGAGCCAAAAGCCAATGTGAGTGATGTTTCATTGTTTCAGAGTATGCTGATGTGTTTTCGAAGGAGCTTTTGGGGTTACTACTCCAGCGGGAGATTGATTTCTCTATTGAGTTAGTGCCAGGTGCAAAACCTGTGGCCCGCTCGCCATATCGTGTAGCGCCAAAGGAAATGGCGGAACTGAAAGTTCAACTACAAGAGTTGTTGGAACAGGGATATATACGCTCAAGTATGTCACCATGGAGCGGACATGTTCTCTTTGTGAAAAAGAAGGATAGTAGTCCGCATTTGTGCATCGAATATCGAGAATTAAATAAACTAACAGAGAAGAACAAGTATCTGATACCTTGAATTGATGACTTATTTGATCAGCTAGTGGGATCAACCGTATATTCTAAACTGGACTTAAAGTCTGGTTACTATCAGTTGAGGATTCGGGAAGGTGACATTCCCAAGATAGAATTTGGAACACGCTACGGTCATTACGAATTCACTGTAATGTCATTTGGGCTAACAAATGTGCCATCGGTGTTCATGGACCTAATGCACCGAACATTTCACGAGTACTTGGACCTATTTGTAATCGTCTTTATTGACGACATTATAGTGTACTCTCAGTCTGAAGAAGACCATGCGAACCATTTACGAATTGTGTTACACACCCAGAGGAGAAACAAGCTCTACGTCATGTTCTCAAAGTTTGACTTTTGGCTGTCGTCAGTGGCTTTTCTTGGCCATATGGTGAGTGGAGAGGTCATTGCGGTGGATCCGTCAAAGATAGTTGCCATGCGAGAGTGTCCGGTGCTGTCTTCTGTAGCCGAAGTCAGGAGCTTCCTTGGACTGACGGGCTACTACAGACGTTTCGTGGAATACTTCTCAGGGATTGCCTTACATCTTACCACATTAAGGATAAAGGATAAGAAGTTTGTCTAGACGTCGGAGTGCGCTCAAGCTTTTGAAGATCTGAAGAGTTGCTTGACCACATTGCCAATCTTTATGTCGCGATGTGGTTCGAACGCCTTTGAAATCTATAGTGATGTAACAGGGAGCGGCTTGGGCTGCGTTATTCTTCAGTTTGGAAAGGTGATCGCTTATGGCTCACGTTAGTTGAAAGTGCATGAGCGGAACTATCCGGTCTACGACTTTGAGTTGGCGGCGGTGATTTTTGCACTTAAACTGTGGCGTCATTATTTATATGACGTGAAAGTGGATATATTCACGGACCATAAGAGCCTAAAGTATCTTTTAGATCTGAAGGATCTCAACATGCGACAACGTAGGTGGATGGAATTCCTCGGGGACTACACCTTCCAAATTCATTACACTCCGGGGAAGGGAAACATCATCGCATATGCCTTGAGTCGTAGGACTCCGGCAAGGGCAAATTGGTTGCAGATGCATGATAAGTGTCTGATCCAGGAGCTGGAAGCTTTAGAGATTTCTTGTGTTGACAAGAATTCCACTACAAAGGTATGCCTGAACTGGACGGAGGTACAATATGATCTTGTGGACAGAGTTCGGCGAGCAACGAAACTTGATGAAAGTTTACAATGCTATGTAGTGGATGAGTGAAGTGCCCAATTCTCCTGGGATGACGGCCTTCTGCGGAAAGTTGGTCGTTTGTGTGTCCTGAATATTGGTAAGCTAAGAGAAGAATTGATGTATAACGCTCACTTCACGAAGTATTCAATTCACCCAGGGAGCAAAAAGATGTATAAGGACATGAAAAAGTTGTTCTGGTGGCCGGGTATGAAGAAAGACATAGCGCATTACATGGCTAAATATCAAACCTGTGCCTTAGTGAAAACAGAATGTTAGAAGCCAGGAGGTTTCCTGAAGTCGCTACCTATTCTGGAATGGAATTTTGATGATATTTCGATGGATTTTATGCACGTTTTACCGAGATCGCAATGTGGGAATGATTCTATTTGGGTGATCGTGGACCGGTTGACTAAAGTGGCTGACTTCATTTCGAATAAGAGGGACGATTCAGTGGAAATCTTGGCTAAGCTTTATGTTGAGCAAATAGTATGATTGCATGGTGTTCCCCAGAGCATCGTCAGTGAACGAGACGGGTGCTTCTTTATGAATGATTGGAGGCTAATCCATCAATTGTTGGGGACAAAATTAACGTTCTGTTCGGCCTTTCATCCACAAACTTATGGCCAAACTGAGAGGACCAACAGAACGATGGAGGACATGCTCCGAATGTACACCTTGGATTTCGAGAAGAGGTGGGAAAACCATCTTTATATGGTATATTTCGTGTACAATAATAGCTATCAAGCTAGTATAAATATGGCGCCTTTTGAAGCTTTGTATGGTAGAAAGTGTCGTACACCATTAGCATGGGCAGAAACAGGCGAATCTAAGTTTTATAAGCGTAAGGAAGTCGAAGAGACTAATTCGACAATAAGCTCTATTCGGGAGAGGCTATTGATAGCCCAAGATAGGCAGGAAAAGTACTACAACGCCAAGCATCAAAACGTAGAATTTGTGGTTGCTGAGTGGTTATACTTAAAAATCAAACCATTCAAGGGTGTGTCCAGGATTCGGCACTTGAAAAAGTTAAGTCTGAGGTATCTTGGTTTGTTCGAAGTAGTGGAGTGAGTTGGAGAAGCTGCCTATCGGCTAGCTCTTTCAGCAGAATTGAGTGGATTGCATGATGTGTTCCACATATCAGTGCTTAGAAAAGCCGTGAAAGATCCAACTCAGGTGATTGCAAATGATCGCGTACCGGTCGAATCTGGGCTAACGACGAAGGTTAGGCCCATTCGGATTGAGGATAAAGCGGTTAAGCAGCTCTGGAACAAGATAATCGGGATGGTCTAGGTCTGGTGGGACAACTGTGGCCGTGAGGAGCTAACATGGGAGCGGGAGCAAACCATGCGTGCTGAATTTCCCGAGTTGTTTGTATAAAATATGTAACATTTGTTTTGTGAAGAGAATATATGTTGTAACATATTCGTTACTGTTTCTGATAGTTGTCAGCAAATTTCTGGACAAAATTTCAATAAGGAGGGGAGGATTGTAACACCCCAAAACGGAGTAGGAGGTAATAGGCTAAAACGTCGAACAGAGTTCGGCGAACGTCGAGTGAAGTTCGACGAAAACATCGAACGGGGTTCGCCGAACGCCGAACGGGGTTCGCCGAACGCCGAACGGGGTTCGCCGAACGCCGAACGGGGTTCGCCGAACGCCGAACGGGGTTCGCCGAACGCCGAACGGGGTTCGCCGAACGCCGAACGGGGTTCGCCGAACGCCGAACGGGGTTCGCCGAACGCCGAACGGGGTTCGCCGAACGCCGAACGGGGTTCGCCGAACGCCGAACGGGGTTCGCCGAACGCCGAACGGGGTTCGCCGAACGCCGAACGGGGTTCGCCGAACGCCGAACGGGGTTCGCCGAACGCCGAACGGGGTTCGCCGAACGCCGAACGGGGTTCGCCGAACGCCGAACGGGGTTCGCCGAACGCCGAACGGGGTTCGCCGAACGCCGAACGGGGTTCGCCGAACGCCGAACGGGGTTCGCCGAACGCCGAACGGGGTTCGCCGAACGCCGAACGGGGTTCCCCGATACGCCGAACGGGGTTCCCCGATACGCCGAACGGGGTTCCCCGATACGCCCAACGGGGTTCCCCGATACGCCCAACGGGGTTCCCCGATACGTCGAACCGGGTTTGATGAATATGGCTCTATTATGTGTTATGAACCCGTTCGACGAACTCACTCCCGTTCGATGAATTTCGTTCGACTAACTCAACCACGTTTGACGACTTGTCGAAATACAATATCGTCGAAGTGGCGACTCGTGTCAGATGGCTGGTGTGTGGCCAGTGAGCGGTGGTTGACTTTTTAGCACAAACCCGAGCCATTGCTTTGTTTTGATGAATTTATCGTGTCGCTTGGGTAAAACCCGAGGCCACTTATATAAAGGGATTAGAATGAGGAAATCATTATTTCCTTTTCTCTCTCTCTCTCTTCCTTGCATCCCAGTTCTGGAGCAGAGAACTCACGGCGGGAGCAAGGGTTTGGGTGGATCTTGTTGAAGTTGCTGGAGAAGAACTTGTGACTGGAACCAAGATCCGAAGCTAGATTCGCGAAGAGGAAAGTGAGGCACTGATTTCCATCTACGTGGAAAGGCTTTGTCATGGCTCCAAAAAGAATTCCAAGGGTAACGATCTTCCTCCTTGGACATGTGAAGTCCTTATTTTGGCATATGCATGGAATCCCCCACCAAAAGGTAGAGTGTTGAGGGATTTCGATTGGTTTGATTCATGAAATCCCTAGTAAGTCTTGCATATAGATCCAGAAATATGTAGTACAGAATAGGTATGTTGTGTGAAGCCCATCTAGATAGGTTGGTATGGATTGGTGATGCTTTATTTTGCGCACCGGAGAAGAATCCACGTATAAACGAGTATTTTGTGGAGTTGGTGGGTTGTGCCTGTGAAGTGGAGTAACAGGAAGTACTGGAGTGGAATTCTAGGAAGTATCGGTGGGTTGTGCAAGTCTAGTATTTCTGGCACTGCAGGTGGCTGCAGGGTTTTCTGGAGAGTTGGTCAAGTTATGGTTGGGGCTGGGTACAGAAAGAGTGTTCTGTCGCTAATGTCGGGCGATAGTAGTTGTCGCTGGCGATAGCTCCCAGCTAACCTGTGATTGTGAAAGCCAGTCCTTTGAGGACAGTGTGGCTATTATGAGCTATGAGCTCTTAAAGGCTAGTTAGCCGAACAGACAAGGGGAAGCCGACCCACGTCAGTCTCGACATTGAACTGGCGATTTGAGCAACATGCAAGGGCTGAACTGTATCTGCGTTATGGTTGTCTAACTTGAGTGCCTAAGTTATTGGTGTAACACCCCCTATCCGTCGCATAGAATATAACAGTAGGTCCGGTCGGGTCCCGATTCCATATACAACAGACAGACCAGGAGGTTACTCAATGGAAACCATCCAACTAAGAATCAACGTCCGACACAAAGTACATTCTAGCGGAATAAATTTAAAAGGTTGCAAAACAAAGAACCCAGCATAAGCATAAATTTCCACTACTCAAACCAACAGGAATGAAGGTACAATACACAAGTACAATGGCCTTAAGGCCTTACAATTGTTTACTCAAATTACAGTGTTTTCCATACCACGGCACGCAGGCCGGTCACACATGAATAATACAAGTAAACACTCAAAATTAGGCCTTCGAGGGCCGGCCCAGCAACTTGGGCTTTTGCCTACTTTTTACCGCTCGGCTCCGCAGCACCTGCAAGCAACAATCTACTGTAACAGTGGCAAACAAAGCAACGGTCAACTATGCTGACCAAATTATAATGATCGCGCCCCCAAACTCGGGGCAGCGATGCTCCTTTCCCTGCACTTTGTTAGCATAACCAAGCAGTAGTGTAAACACTTCATCACAGGCATGGGCATATACGACCACACACCCCGTGCTCCCAGGGCACATTCTCGGTGAACCGGTCGACGTCACGTCAATTTAATCCATAGACATTTCGGTCTCACCACCGCCACTTGGATGGCCAATCTCGTGAGCATTTTGGTCCTTCCGGCCGATGTCACGTCAATTTAAGCCATAGACAACCCGAGACCACTATCTATACAAACATCAAGTCCCACGTAGCTTTAAGTCGCTTGTACCGAATGACATAGACTGGACACGGTTCCGCTTAACCCGTTGCTCACACTACATTATCAATTTAAGTCATATGCGCGGGTTAGCTCCACGAGTCCCAAATCATTTACACACATCATATAACCCAGTTATGTTCAAGTTATCTCTCAGGCCACCATGTTGGCTGAATCACGAATCTACCCAGTTTTTCTGGGTGCACCTTTTAGTTAATCCCCAAGGCTCCCTGTTGCAATCTACCGCATAGAAAACCTGAAAAACAATCATTTGCACGGAGTCTTCTCCGGCCATTCATGCAATGCAACATCACTGATCCAGACCAACTTGTCCGGGTAGGCTTCACACATCATGCCTATGTCCGTTGTCGATTACGGACTATACATGTACACAATGGGGACTATTCTTGTCTACCCAAAGGAACGCCTCAAACTCACCGCAAACTCGCGAGAGCGGGATTCCTATGCAAAGAAAAGAGGATTTCACATGTCCTAGGATGATAATCATTACCCTAGCATTTTTCCTTAGCGCCATGAAAATCTATGCGGATGAAAAGCGCCGTAATGCCCTCGCCTTCGTAGATCCAAAGCCGGCTCGCGATTTGGAGCTCCGAAGCTCCGCTGATGACCAGATCTAGCCTCCTTCTTTTTCCTTGCTCTCCCCTCTCTCTAGAACTTTAGAAAGAGATTGGTTAAGAGAAATGAGGGCTTGCCAACCCTATTCCCGGGTATATCCCAGTAGTAACAACCCTCAGCCGCCGGATCCCAAAATAAGCAAACGGACGGCCACGATCCAGGTTTGAAATCCAAAATCTAGGCCAAACACGGCCTGGGACACGCCCGTGTCCAGGGACATGTTCCCCATTCGCCGTCAAAATCGAGGCATCCCAAAACGTACACGGGTACCCGACACGCCCGTGTCAAACTTGACATGCACGTATCATACAGTACACGACCACGTAGTGTGTCGTGTTGCTCCATCGACACAAGTCCGAAAAACGCCCGAAAGCGACACGGGTACTCGGCACGCCCGTGTCGCATTTTGACATGCCCGTGTCTAACCTACACGGCCCATGTGCCACACCGTATGTCTCCCCCGCCACGGCCCGGATTCAACCCATGAAGGACACGGCCTGGGACGCGCCCGTGTCTCAGGCCGTGTTTGTTGCTCGACAATCGTCCACTACAAAATTTGTCGACCTCTCGGCCAGATCGTCGACCCGAGCACGACACGCCCTGGAACACTTATACAGGTTAAAACTCCAAAAATTATTACGAGCTCGCGGCGCCCCGGGCGGTTTTATTTAGAAAAGCCGGATGTGGTTTTTATTTAGAAAATGGGGCGCGCGGATTTATTATTTGGGTATAAAACAGTGAAATCGAGTTTTAACGAAAGGAGGCAAGTGCACCTATCGTGTGTAGTATAGGATATTCCGGTGTGGAATATCACGGTCATATTATTCTCAAGATCGGTTCTATTATTTCTACTCTTCCTTGGAGGGGACTATTATTTTACTGATATTTACTTGTCGGGTAATTTTTTATATATAATAAAAAAGGCAATAAAAATAAAAGCAAGTAAAAAAAAGTGGAGCCGATGAAGAGCTTAGCTCGAGCGCACCGAATAAAATTTAAACTAAAATAAACTTTTAATAAAAAGAGCTCCTAAGTTTCAAATTAATTAAGGCGGAGACTTAGCCGTAGAGGTTCCACTAAAATGAGCTCACCTAGCTATGGGAATATCGTTCACCTGAACGCTAAGACTATTCGACCGGGCTCTCGTCTGACGAAGGATTCCTCTTAAAGCCCACATTACGCTAAGAACCCCGCTATTGGGTGGGGAACCCAATCCGGTAGAGTTAGCGCGCCTCCTCTCTCGAGGGTAAGTGTCGAACTCCATTTACCTATGGGAGATCGGTCCATACGCACGGCCTCTCGGCTAGCAAGCGTATGGACTACGGAAATAGAGACCACACATCGATTATGTGGTTCTACGCTTCGTAAACCCTAGGCAAACCTTAAGTTAATTTTAATTAATTAGAAAAACACAACCTTTAATTATTTAAAGCAATTTTATTTGTCCCAATGCTCTTCGATGCTGAGGGCTAAGAACGGTTAGCCACTTATCGGAATGGGGACGGCTTGCGATGAAAAAGCAGTAAATGAAAGTGATAAAAGAAAGTAGTAAAAGGAAAGCAGTAAATTGCAAGTCCTACTCAAACGAGTAGGACTGAAATGAAAGCAGTAAAATTACAAGTCCCGGCTCAAATGAGTGGGCGGGAGAAATAAAGCAAGTCCTACTAAAATGAGTAGGAGAAAATAAATGCATCCACGCAAACACTCTACTTGAAAATTAAAACTCACACAGAGACCTGCCATTTAACTCAAATGAGTAGGCGGTAATAAATGCTACACTCATACAATTACAGACAAATGAAGACCTGTCATTTAACTCAAATGAGTATGCGGTAAATAAAATATTGCCACTTAACTCCTAGCGAGTAGGCGAAAATAAATGCTAACACTCACGCACTCTACTTGAAAGTAAAACACACGCACACAAGTCCTACTCAAATGAGTTGGAGAAAATTAGAGCGGGTCCTACTCAAATGAGTAGGAGAAAATAAATGCACACACTCTACATAAAGAAAATACACACACAGACCTGCGATTTAACTCAAATGAGTAGGTGGTAATATATGCTACACATGCACACACTCTACAGAAATTGAAATAAAGCTATAAAAACTAACTCATACACGCACGCACACGTACGAAAAATAGGAAAAACTAAGTTGCTGGAAAATTAAAACAACTACATTTCTACCTCAAGAATGTGGTAGAAATGCATAAAAAGTGAAAATAAAATTTAAAGGAACAAAAAGGTTTACAAATAAACACAAAGTGCAAGTGCTCGAAAAATTAAAACGATTACATTTCTATCGCTAGAATGTGGTAGAAATGAATAAAAATAGGAAATAAAAATTAAACGGGCAAACGTTTTTGAAAAAAAAGTAAAAATGGAAATGCTTGAAAAATTAAAACGACTATATATACATTCCTATAACTCCGTAAAAGTGGTTAAAAAGTGACAATAAAGTGAAAAGAACGAAAAGTTTTACGACATAAAAAGGAAAATCTAAGTTAGTGAAAAAAATCAAAACCACTTTGAAAATACTTTTACAGATTGATAGGAATGCATAAAATGCTAGAAAAACCTAAGTCTAACCAAATCTAAGTACAAATAACTAAGTATAGAAGCATGAAAATTAATCTCATAAATACACACACGTACAAAAAAGTAAACGAAAATCAAAGTTAAAACAAAGAAACAATAAGATTGCATAGGAGAGGCTTAGATCCATTCAAAAACCACATAAAGAGACAAAAATTTAAACATTTATTAAGCTAAAATGAGAGTTACAGAAAGCTAAAAACAAACATAGGAGAGGGGGAGAAATTCACTTTACATAGCTTTGGAAATCATCTAACAGCCGACCCCTATATAAAATGGTACCAAAAAGTGGAACACTGAACACATACAGAAGTGGGGAATTTATAGAAAAAATTTTCAAAGTACACGCCCTCGGACACGGGTGTGTCAGGCGGCATGTTGACACTATTCAAATGGCGGTCATTGATTTGATTTGAGATTTGACTTGGCGGCTGAAATCCCGGCGGTCATGCCCCAGGTCACGGGCGTGACATTGGGTGTGTCGCCTTTATTTATCATCAGAATCCGTCGATTTGACAGCGTTGTTGACTTTGGGAGGTCCACGTGGAAGTCACGCCCCTAGTCACAGGCGTGATGGTGGGTGTGTCGGGGAGGTTGAACTAGGCGTCGTTTGCGTCGAAAATCGTCGGCGGCGGTTTGTCGGGCCAGGTGGAGGAGTACACGCCCGTGTCACATCTTAACACGGACGTGTCTGGTTGAGTCGATGAATGTCGAGTGAAGAATGTCGAGAGATGGTCACGGGCTTCGGCACGGGGCGTGTCACATGATACGGGCGTGGCGCTCATGGGACACGGGCGTGTCCTTGTTGGGTCGACGAATGTCGAGTGAAGAATGAAGAGAGATGGTCACGGGCTTCGGCACGGGGCGTATCACATTACACGGGCGTGTCACTCATGGAACACAGGCGTGTCCTTGTTGGGTCGACGAACGTTGAGTGGAAAATCGTCGAGCAGAAAATCGTCGAGCAGGCTGACACGGGTCAGGTCACGGCCGTGTCATATTTAACACGGTCGTGTGACAGGGCGTGTCACATGATTTTTCTTCAAAAATGCTGATTCACTGGAATTTGACGTGTCATGCCCAGGTCACGGGCGTGACCCATAGTACACGGGTGTGTACCATTCAAAAATTTGACTTTTCCTGAAATTTTTCAGAAAATCAAAAATAAACTAAGTTAGAAAATATTTACAAATAGGAGCAATTTATCACACAAAATTAAGTAAAAATAACAAAAATAAAGTAAAATGACTTATTTAATGTACATCAAAATAGGAATATTTACAACTCATCAAATACCATCATACTTAAGCTTTTGCTATTCCAGAGCAAAAGTTGGAGATGAACTTATAAGGAATTAAAGAAATCCTAAGTTTTGCTACCGCTTGAATTAATTAAAAAAAAATCAAAATGAATATCCGGGGTATAAGAGTTAAATACTAAATTATGCCAAAATTTTAAATAAAGGAATAGTTTCAGTTAAAAACTTCTGATATGATCGAATAGATAGCAAAAACATTTATTTGTTAGGTTAACAAAAATAGATTGGATTATGAAAACTTAAGCTTGTAAGAATTACAAGAAATAATTTAATTTACAAATTATGCTCTCAAAAAGATTTTAAAATTAAATCTAGAATTATTTGAGATTGGCGGAGTAGGATATCGTGGTATATGAAGAAGACTTGAATTTTAGAGGCGATGGTATATTTTTTCGCTCGAACCTCTAATGAATTTTTTGGCTTGAAAATAGATGTTAGTAAAACGAAATCTTACTTTCCATAACATAAATTTTTTTACAATCTTCATAATAATCCAATGTATATGTATAGGAGCAATGAATTTTATCCTCTTACTCCATGACATATAATCTTTTTAAATATTGGATGCCTATGTTTACGGAACGAAATCTTATTCCCATTGACATAGGATCTTTTAAGGATCGAAATCATGTCAACTATGACATGAAAAAATGGTGATAGCTGTTTGTTCAAAAATAAAACTAGGTTTAATAAAAAGTTTTTGAGAGCAACCTTTATAAATTAAACGTTCCTATATTTCGAAAAAAAAGCTTGAAGTAACATAACTTGAAATATAGGATTGTTATTTTTTAACAAAATAAATGTGCAACTATTTAGATAAGTAGAAGTAATTCTGAAAACATGTCTCTATCTAAATAAAAAAAGCATACAAAAAATTTTTAAGACTTAACCCCAAATATCTAAATCTATCGATCACCAATTAATAAACGAATAGTAAGCAAAGAATAACTAAAATTCTCTTATAAATTAACTCGCAACTAAATTTTCGGAGAGCGAAAAGGGTTAAGAATTGAGATATTCGACTTATTCGTTACATAATTAACAAAACATTTTTTTTGGATTTTTAGGGTTTTTATCATTTTTTGGAATTTTTTATTATCATATTTTTTGAATTTTTGTTTATCATCTTTTTAGGATTTTTGGATTTTCAAATTTTTTTGATTTTTTAGTTTTTTTATCAAATTATTTACAAAAAGATTACAAAGTAAACAAATTTTTTTTGACTTTTTAGTTATTGGCCCGCGAAAGTGGTTGGTTCGATGAGTCGAACACCGCAGGCTTTGCTAAAAAGCGGAGAAAATTTTTTTTTGTGATCTTTTTGTTTAATAGTTTTTTTTTATTTTTTCTTTATAAAAAATAAGGAGAAATGTTTTTTTTAGATTTTATTTTTTGCAATGTTTTTTGTATTTTTGATGATTTTTGTTATTATTGCAAAATATAAAAGTGCAGAAATAGAATAATAAGAAAACACCCACATACTTAAACCCAACATTGTCCACAATGTTATAAGCTAAGTATGCGGAACAATAATAAACAAAATGAAATATGTACATAAATAAAAAGGAATGGTAGAAGCTTCCCTAAGACGAGTGTGGGGAGGCCCATGTGAAACCCTGCATTATTAAAAAGAAATAGCAAAAAAGAGAACAACAAAAATGATAAACTCGACGAAAAGATTGCGGGCGATTGGGGGCAAGTGTGTGTGTCTCGAAGCTAATGGCCTAGCTTGAGCGTGTACAGAAATGCGTCCTCTAACGTGCATAATAAGGGGAAGCGCGTTGAAGTGAACCAAGATAATGCGAAATAGAATAAGTTAAACAAAATATATACATTTGTAATAACAAAAAAATAATTTTTTTTTGTAATAGATATTTTTTTGGGGTTTGGTTTTTTGGTGGCTTTTTAAATTTTTAAATATTTTGTTCGTTGGATTTTTATGTTTTTAGTGTTTTGTTTTTGTTTTTTTAGATAAGAATAACAAACAACAAAATTTTAAGTTTGTGTTTTATTTTAATTTTTTGTTTAAAGTAGTTTTATTTTGGTTATTATACTAATTATTATTCATTTAAATTTTTGGTGGCCATTTTTTGAAGTTTTGTTATATATATATAAAAATAGGTAAAATTAATAGATCTCCAGAGTTTGAAATAACGACACGAAATTTTCCCGGCAACGGCACCGAAAATTTGATGCGAGTCAAAACTCCAAAATTATTACGAGCTCACGGCGCCCCGGGCGGTTTTATTTAGAAAAGGCGGATGTGGTTTTTATTTAGAAAACGGGGCGTGCAAATTTATTATTTGGATATAAAACAGTGAAATCGAGTTTTAACGAAAGGAGGTAAGTGCACCTATCGTGTGTAGTACAGGATATTCCGGTGTGGAATATCGAGGTCGTATTGTTCTCGGGATCAGTTCGATTATTTCTACTCTTTCTTGGAGGGGACTATTATTTTACCGATATTTACTTATCGGGTAATTTTTTGTATATAATAAAAAGACAATAAAAATAAAATCAAATAAAAAAAAGTGGAGCCGATGAAGAGCTTAGCTCGAGGGCATCAAATAAAATTTGAAATAAAATAAATTTTTAATAAAAAGAGCTCCTAAGTTTAAAATTAATTAAGGCGGAGACTTGGTCGTGGAGGTTCCACTAAAATGAGCTCACCTAGCTATAGGAATATCGCTCACCTGAACGCTAAGACTATTCGACCGGGCTCTTGTCTGACGAAGGATTCCTCTTAACGCCTGCATTATGCTAAGAACCCCGCAATTGGGTGGGGAACCCAATCCGATAGAGTTAGCGCGCCTCCTCTCTCGAGGGTTAGTGCGGAACTCCATTTACCAAGGGGCGATCGGTCCATACGCACGGCCTCTCGGCTAGCTAGCGTATGGACTATGGAAATAGAGACCACACATCGATTATGTGGTTCTACACTTCGTAAACCCTAGGCAAACCTTAAGTTAATTTTAATTAATTAGAAAAACACGACCTTTAATTATTTAAAGGAATTTTATTTGTCCCAATGCTCTTCGATGCTGAGGGCTATGAATGGTTAGCCACTCATCGGAATGGGGACGGCTTGCGATGAAAAAACAGAAAAATTAAAGCTGTAAATGAAAGCGATAAAAGAAAGCAGTAAAAGGAAAGCAGTAAATTGCAAGCCTTACTCAAACGAGTAGGACTGAAATAAAAGCAGTAAAATGACAAGTCCCGGCTCAAATGACTGTGCGCGAGAAATAAAGCGAGTCCTACTCAAACGAGTAGGAGAAAATAAATGCATCCATGCACGCACTCTACTTGAAATTGAAAACTCACACACAGACCTGCCATTTAACTCAAATGAGTAGGCGGTAACAAATGTTACACTCATATAATTACAGACAAATAAAGAGCTGCCATTTAACTCAAATATGTAGGTGGTAAATAAAATCCTGTCATTTAACTCCTAGCGAGTAGGCGGAAATAAATGCTAACACTCACGCACTCTACTTGAAAGTAAAACACACGCACATAAGTCCTACTCAAATGAGTAGGAGAAAATTAAAGAGTGTCCTACTCAAATGAATAGGAGAAAATAAATGCACACACTCTACAGAAAGAAAATACACACACAGACCTGCCATTTAACTCAAATGAGTAGGCGGTAATAAATGCTACACACGCACACACTCTACAGAAATTGAAATAAAGCTATAAAAACTAACTCATACATGCACGCACACGTACAAAAAATAGGAAAAACTAAGTTGCTGGAAAATTAAAACAACTACAATTCTACAGCTAGAATGCGGTAGAAATGCATAAAAAGTGAAAATAAAATTTAAAGGAACAAAAAGGTTTGCAAATAAACGCAAAATGCAAGTGCTCGAAAAATTAAAACGATTACATTTCTACCGCTAGAATGCAGTGGAAATGAATAAAAAGAGGAAATAAAAATTAAATGGGCAAAAGTTTTTGGAAATAAAAGTAAAAATGGAAATGTTTTAAAAATTAAAATGGCTATATATACATTCCTATAACTCCGTAAAAATGGTTAAAAAGTGACAATAAAGTCAAAAGAACGAAAAGTTTTACGACATAAAAAGGAAAATCTAAGTTAGTGGAAAAAATCAAAACAACTTTGAAAATACTTTTACAGATTGATAGGAATGCATAAAAAGCTAGAAAAACATAAGTCTAACCAAATCTAAGTACAAATAACTAAGTATAGAAGCATGAAAATAAATCTCATACACAAACACACACACATGTACAAAAAAGTAAACGAAAATCAAAGTTAAAACAAAGAAAGAATAAGATTGCATGGGAGAGGCTTAGATCCATTCAAAAACCACATAAAGAGACAAAACTTTAAACATTTATCAAGCTAAAACGAGAGTTACAGAAAGCTAAAAACAAACATAGGAGAGGGGGAGAAAGTCACTTTACATAGCTTTGGTAATCATCTAACAGCTGGCCCCTATACAAAATGGTACCAAAAAGTGAAACCCTGAACTCATACAGAAGTGGGGAATTTATAGAAAAAAATTTCAAAGTACACGCCCTCGGACACGGGCGTGTCAGGGGGCGTGTTGACACTGTTCAAATGGCGGTCGTTGATTTGATTTGATATTTGACTTGGCGGCTGAAATCGCGGCGGTCACGCCCCAGGTCACAGTCGTGACATTGGGCGTGTTGGCTTTATTTATCATCATAATTCAGTGATTTGATGGAATTGTTGACTTCGAGAGGTCCATGTGGCTGTCATGCCCCTAGTCACGGGCGTGACGGTGGGCGCGTCGGGGAGGTTGAACTGGGCATCGTTTGCGTCGAAAATTGTCGGCGGCGGTTTGTCGGACCAGGTGGAGGAGTACACGCCCGTGTCGCATCTTGACACGGGCGTGTCTGGTTGAGTCGACGAATGTCGAGTGAAGAATGTCGAGAGATGGTAACGGGCTTCGGCACGAGGCATGTCACATGACACGGGTGTGTCGCTTATGGGACACAGGCGTGTCCTTGTTGGGTCGATAAATGTCGAGTGAAGAATGTCAAGAGATCATCACAGGCTTCGGCACGGGGCGTGTCACATTACACGGGAGTGTCACTAATGGGACACGGGCGTGTCCTTGTTGGGTCGACGAATGTAGACTGGAAAATTGTCGAGCAGAAAAGCGTCGATCAGGCTGACCCGGGTCAGGTCACGGTCGTGTCACATTTGACACGGCCATGTGATAGGGCGTGTCACATGATTTTTCTTCAAAAATGTTGATTCACTGGAATTTGACGTGTCACGCCCAGGTCACAGGCGTGACCCATAGTACATGGGCGTGTACCATGCAAAAATTTGACTTTTCCTGAAATTTTTCAGAAAATCAAAAATAAACTAAGTTAGAAAATATTTACAAAATAGGAGCAATTTATTACACAACATTAAGTAAAAAAATAAAAAAAAAGTAAAATGGCTTATTTAATGTACATCAAAATAGGAATATTTACAACTCATCAGACACGCCCGTGTCCCAGGCCGTGTAAGCCCTACCAAGTTCCAAACTTGGTCCAAAACACTACCCGTCGCTCTTTTGAGTTTCGGGGCATTACAGCTCTATCCCTCTTAAAAGAATTTCATTCCGAAATTACAGAAAAGTGAAATTAACACAAAACTAAAATGGTAACTGAGTGGAATACTCCAGGTACTCCTCAAGCATGGTCTACTCTCGCTCCCACGAGAGCTCATCCCGACCGCAATTGTCCCAACAGACCTTGACCATCCTGATCTCTTTTTTGCGTAGCCGCTTGACTTCCGAGTCCTCAATGCATATAGGCTTGACCTTCATCGTCAACCCATTATCGACCGGCACTTGGTCGACCGCAATCACTTGCGAAGGCTATTTCACCGCCTTCCGCAGCACCGATATGTAGAATACATCGTGTATACAACCTAGCTCCACTAATAGCCTCAATTGATAGGCTGCTTCGCCAATCCGCTCCAGAACCTCAAACGGTATAAGGTACCTCGGGCTTAGCTTCTTCAAGCACCGCACCCGCGAGATACCCTTGAACAACTTGATCTTCAAGTACACCCAGTACTTAGCTTGGCGATCTTGAGTGATTAGCAACCTCTCTCGAATCGTTCGAACCAACGACGTAGCATCTTCCACCTCTTGCCGCTTATACAACTTCAACTCACCCGTTTCCAACCAAGACAACGGCGTGCGACATCTTCTACCATATAAGGCCTCGAAGGGTGCCATTTGTATGCTCGCCTGGTAGCTATTATTGTAAGAGAATTCCACCAAGTATAGGTGATCTTACCACTGCTTCCCAAAGTCCAGGACGCACATGCAAAGCATGTCCTCCATTGTCCTATTGACCCTCTCGGTCTGACCATCCGTCTGCGAATGAAAGGCTATGCTGAAACTCAGCTTTGTTCCCAACATCTGCTGCATCAGCCTCCAATCATTGGACATGAACCGCCAATCTCGGTCACTCACGAAGCTGCGGGGCACACCGTGAAGCCGTACTATGTTATCCACATATAACTTCGCCAGTTTCTCCACAGAATCATCCTTCCTATGCGGAATGAAGTGCGACACCTTCGTCAAACGATCCATGATCACCCAGATGGAGTTGTTTCCCTTCTGCAACCTTGGCAACCCTTGCACAAAGTCCATAGCAATGTCGTCAAACTTCGACTGCGGAATAGGCAAGGACTTCAAGAATCCTCCCGGCTGTTGGCATTCCACCTTTACCAAAGCGCATGTTTGACACTTAGGCATGTAGAGTGCCACATCCTTCTTAAGTCCTGGCCACCAGAACAATTTATTCACATCGCGGTACATATTCGTGCTCCTCGGGTGAATCGAGTACTTTGTATGATGCGCCTCGTACAACAATTCTGCCTGCAAATTGCCCACATTTGGGACGTACAAACGACCGTCTTTCCAAAGCAATCCATCCTCAACAACAAATTGGGAATTTGACCAATCCAAAGCTTCAACCATGATTTGCTTCATGCGGCCATCCAAATCCAAAGTCTGCCGAATCCGATCAGTCAGGTCACACTGAACTTCAGTCCAGTTTAATAGCGCTTCAGCACTTGATTGCTTGTCTACGCAAGAGATCTCCAACGCCTCCAACTCCCTAACCAACCGCTCATCATGGACCAATAGCCAATTGGGTTGAGCTGGAGCCCTGCGACTCAACGTGTCCGCAACCACATTGCCTTTCCCAGGCACATAGTGAATTTTGAACTTGTAGTCCCCCAGGAACTCCATCCATCTCCTCTATCACATGTTTAGATCTTTCTGATCCAACAAGTATTTCAGACTCTTGTGGTCGGTATAGATGTCGACCTTCACCCCATATAAGTAGTGCCTCCACAGCTTCAAGGAAAAAATCATGGCCGCTAACTCCAAGTCATGGACTGGACAATTCCTCTCATGTATTTTCAGTTGTCGCGAGCCATACGCTATCACACTACCATGCTGCAGTAGGACACAACCCAGTACACTGCCCGAAGCATCACTGTAGATCTCAAAACCTTCGGTCCCACTCGGAGAACTAAGAACTGGCGTCTTAGTCAACCGACACTTCAACTCCTCAAAAGCTCGTGCGCACTCCGGCTTCAAAACAAACTTATGCTCTTTCCCCGTCAGAGTCGTGAGGGGTAACGCTATTCGCGAGAAGTTCTCCACGAAGCGCCTGTAATAGTCGGAAAGCCCCAGAATACTCCAGACTTCCGCAACCGTAGACAGAACAGGCCACTCTCGTATCGCAACAATCTTCGTCGGATCCACCGCAATTCCCTCTCCACTGACTATGTGACCAAGGAATGGCACTGAGGATAACCAAAACTCGCATTTGGAGAACTTGGCGTACAATTCATTCCTCCTCAGCGTCTCCAACACCAAATGCAGATGCTTGAAGTGATCCTCCTCACTCTACGAGTACACCAATATGTCGTCGATGAAGACGATCATAAAGTGGTCTAGGTGCTCCCTGAAAGTCCTGTTCATCAGATCCATGAACACTGACGGCACATTCGTCAGACCAAACGGCATGACCGTAAACTCGTAATGCCCGTATATCGTACTAAAAGCTGTCTTGGGGATATCACTCTCCCTTATCCTAAGATGATAATACCCATACTTGAGAGCCAACTTTGAGTACACCGTCGACCCGACTAACTGATTGAACAGATCATCAATCCTCGGGATCGGATACTTGTTCTTCTCCGTTAGCTTGTTCAGTTCTCGATAATCAATACACAATCTCAAGCTTTCGTCCATCTTCTTAACAAAAAGGACCGGTGCGCTCCAAGGCGATGAACTAGGATGCACATATCCCTGCTCCAACAACTCTTCAAGTTGTACCTTCAGCTCCGCCATCTCCTTAAGTGCTAGCCGATACGGAGTTCGTGACACAGGTTTCGCACCTGGCACTAGCTCGATGGTGAAATCAATCTCCTATTGAGGCGGGGCTCCAGGAAGATCGTCAGGGAACACATCAGGGTACTCGGATACTACTGAAATACTTTCCAACTTAGGCTTAGGCTTTGAAACCTCCACTAGCATAAAAGAACAGATCTGCACCAACACGAACTGCCTTCACCACCTGAAGAGCAGACATCAAAGTCTTGCTCGCCTCTTTCAAGTATGTAAAGGTTGTCTCACGACCTGTTCCCAACTTGACTTCCTTGCGACCGCAATCAATATAAGCTTGCTGCTCCGAGATCCAGTCCATGCCAAATATCATGTCGAACTCCACCAGCGGTAGTAACGACGCTTGCAAATCGAACTCTTGACTCCCAATACGAATCTTTATGCCACAGATTCTATCTGCATGCATTGAACGCCCATTCGGCAACAACACATCCAGTTTGTCCTTCGCTATCGAAGAAGGTACTCCGATGCGCGATATGAATCCTTCGGACAAAAAAGAGTGCGAAGCTCCGTATCGAAGAGTGCTCTCGCCGGATTATCACAAATCAAAACAAATCCTATACAAGCAGTGGTAAGGTAACACGTACATAACAAGTATTTAAAAATTAACTTGCTATAAATATAAACCGTACATGTCACCACATCCGCTTGCTTGATGGCCTCCTGCTGGCCAAGATTATAAACTCTAGGTTGAGCCAAAGCATGATGGGACGTGGTTGACTCCAACGCCTTGCCCTTCTCTTCAAACGTTGCTCCTGGCTTCCTCTCGGACTTGGTACGTCCGCTCCAGCAGTCACGGGCAAAGTGCCCCGACTTCCCACAATTGTAGCATGCGCCCGGGGTTCGACCCGTAGTCGCCCCAGAAGCACCAGAAGAAGGAGCTGGACCCAAAGTCCTAGCCTTCTTAATAACTTACAGTACCTAGACTTTGAGATAGTCGACACCTTGAACTCAGTCTTCTTATCACCAGAGCTTTTATTTGCTTGCACATTCTTCACGTCCTTCTCCAAAGACCGGGTCATATTGACCATGGTCAAGAAGCCCTGGGTCATAGGCCCCGAGAGCAGTAGCCTCAAGTCATCTCTCAAACCTTCATAGAATCGGTTTGTCTTGTGCTCCTCATCCGCGAATGTGGAGCTAGCATACTGACACAATCGAGTAAAATTGTGGAGATACTCATCCACGCTACTCTCTCCTTGTGTCAACCTCTGAAACTCATTCTCCAAAGTTATCCTCTGAGTCGAAGGAAGGTACCATGCCAAGAACAGTGCCGAAAACTCTTCCATCGGGATGTCCGTGAGTTGCCTCCCCCTCAAGTGATGGAGCTCCAAACCTTCCCACCACAGCCTAGCATCACCGTCCAAAAGGAACGTAGCTATAGTGGTCATCTTCCACTCCTCCATTTCAGTAGTTATCAGGACTCTCTTCACTCGAGAGAGCCAGTCTTCAGCTTGAGATGGGGTTCCCAATCCCGAGAACATTGGAGGATTGAAGCTCATAACGTGCTTGAGCTGCCTTTCAGTTGTTCTCCTCGGCACCAAAGGTTCCACCACTACCTACTCCACTCTTCTCGGTTCATCCCTTTGCAGCGGTACATTCTCCATCATAGGAGCGGGCTACTGCATTTACATTGCAGGTTGTATATTGATCATGGCAAACACTGCTTCGGCAACCAATCATATGGTTTCAGCCGAGGGAGGTGTTACAGGAGCATCATTTGGTGCGCTACTAGCCTCAGAAACCGGTCGTTCTGACATCCCTGCACCACTTCTAGTCATATATAGTTGTACAAAACACCGTTAAGCGACCATACAAAATTGCAAAAAGCAATTATAGGAACACGCAGGTTCCCCAAACACGTGTATTTTCATTCCTAAGTGGACATTCATGGGTTCTTTTGATGTTATAACGATGACGCACACACATGTGCTCACCACCCCTTAAAAGAATTCACCCACGAATTCATTTAAGCCTGACCGAAACCAGTAGTCTGATACCAAATTGTAACACCCCCTATCCATCGCATAGCATATAGCAGTATGTCCGGTCGGGTCCCGATGCCATATACCACAGACATACCGGGAGGTTACTTAATGGAAACCATCCAACTAAGAATCAACGTCCTACACAGAGTACATTCTAGCGGAAGCAATTTAAAAGGTTGCAAAACAAAGAACCCAGCATAAGCACAAATGTCCACTAATCAAACTAATAGGAATGAAGGTACAATACACAAGAACAATGGCCTTAAGGCCTTACAATTGTTTACTCAAATTACAGTGTTTTCCATACCACGACACGCAGGTCGGTCACACATGAATAATTCAAGTAAACACTCAAAATTAGGCCTTCGATGGTCGACTCAGCAACTTGGGCTTTTGCCCGCTATTTATCGCTCGGCTCCGTAGTACCTGCAAGCAACAATCCACCATAACGGTGGTAAACAAAGCAACGGTCAGATATGCTGACCAAATTATAATGATCCCGCCCCCAAACTCGGGGCGGCGATGCTCCTTTCCCTGCACTTTGTTAGCATAGCCAAGCATTAGTGTAAACACTTCATCACTGGCATGGGAACGCACGACCACACACCCAGTACTCTCAGGGCACATTCTTAGTGAATCGGTCGACGTCACGTCAATTTAAGCCATAAACATTTCGGTCTCACCACAGCCACTTGGACGACCAATCGCGTGATCATTTTGGTCCTTCCAGCCGATGTCACGTCAATTTAAGCCATAGACAACCCGAGACCACTATCTATGCCAATGGCAAGTCCCACGTAGCTTTAGGTCGCTTGTACCAAACAACATAGATCAAGCACGGTTCCGCTTAACCCGTTGCTCACAACGCAACGTCAATTTAATCCATATGCGCGGGTTAGTCCCCGAGTCCCAAATCATTTACACACATCACATAACCCAGTTATGTTCAAGTTGGCTCTCAGGCCACCATGTTGGCAGAATCACGCATCTGCCCTGTTTTTTTGGGTGCACCTTGGAGTAAATCCCCAAGGCTCCCTGTTGCAATCTATTGCGTAGAAAACCCGAAAAACAATCATTCACGTGGAGTCTTATCCGGCCATTCATGCAATGCAACATCACCGATCCAGAACAACTTGTCTGGGTAGGCTTCACACATCATGCCTATGTCCGTTCTAGATTACGGGCTCTACATGTACACAATGGGGACTATTCACGTCTACCCAAAGGAACGCCTCAAACTCACCGCAAACTCACGAGAGCGGGCTTCCTATGCAAAGAAAAGAGGACTTCACATGTCCTAGGATGAGAATCATTACCCTAGCATTTTTCCTTGGCACCATGCAAATCTATGCGGATGAAAAGCACCGCAATGCCCTCGCCTTCGTAGATCCGAAGTCAACTCGCGATTTGGAGCTCCGAAGCTCCGCCGGTGACCGGATCTAGCCTCCTTCTTCTTCCTTGCTCTCCCCTCTCTCTAGAACTTTAGAAAGAGCTTGGTTAAGAGAAATGATGGCTTGCCAACCCTATTCCAGGGTATATCCAAGCAGGAACAACCCCCAGCCGTCGGATCCCAAAATAAGGAAACGGACGGCCACGATCCAGGTTTGAAATCCAAAATCTGGGCCGAATATGGCCTGTGACACTCTCGTGTCTAGGGTTGTGTTCCCCATTCTCCGTCGAAACCGACTCATCCCAAAAAGTACACGGGTACCCGACACACCCGTGTTAAACTTGACACGCCCATGTCATACAGTACACGGCCGTGTAGTGTGCTGTGTTGCTCCATCGACACAGGATCGAAAAATGCCTGAAAGGGACACGGGTACTCGACACGCCCATGTCGCATATTGACACGCTCGTGTCTACCCGACACGGCCTGTGTGCCACACCGTATTTCTCCCCCGAGATGGCCCTACTTCAACCCGTGAAGGACACGGCCTGGGACAGGCCCGTGACTCAGGCCGTGTTCGTTGCTCGACGATCGTCGACTCCAAAAATCATCGAACTCTCGGCCAGATCGTCGACTCGAGCACGATACACCCTGGGACACGCCCGTGTCCCAAGCCGTGTAACCCCTAACAAGTTCCAAACTTTGTCTGAAACACTACCCGTCGCTCTTTTGAGTTTCGGGGCATTACAATTGGCTTTGTTAGGATCACATAATGAGAGTCTTGGGTTGTACGCCATCAAGAGTAAAGTCTCCGGCCGTGGTCCATGGAGCATGAATGCCCAATGTTTACCGTTGGGTCTGGGACCTGAGAATGGTGGTGGGACCCTGGTTTTTCGGTACACCGATAATGTGCCCTGAGTGCACAGAGCGTCGGGCCGTACGGTCACATTTGTGATATATTGAACTATAAGTGAGTGCACGTTTTGTGATATATTTGCTTGTGAAAATGCTATGCCTGCAGGGAAGGAATACCACTGCCCCGGGAAAGGGGTAGGGTTGTTATAACTTGGTCAGCTGAATGTTGACCGTTGCTTTGTTTACAACCATTGCGGTGGATTGTCCCCATGCAGGTGTTGGAGAGCCGAGCGGGAAATAGTGGGCTGAAGCCCTTACTACTACTATGTTGGCCCTCAAAAGCCGAATGAAGAAAAGTTTTACTTTTTTCATGTGTGGTTGGCCTACGCGCCGATGTATGTAATCGATAATTGTGAAGAATAACTATATCGCCTTAAGGCCAAACAATTTTTTGTATTTTGTATACATTCCTGTGAGATATATATAAATGTGGTTGTTTATATATAGTGGACATTCATGGTTGATGAGTTCAGTAATAACCCCTAATGCTTCTGCTAGAATGCTCTGAGTTAGGATGCATATACTAGTTTTGACATTAACTTGTAACCCCGCCGCCTATTTGTGGCATATAGTATGGGTCCCCCGCTGGACCCTCTATTATATGTCATGTAACGGATTGAGGTGTTACATCCTGAGTCCAAGTACCACACATCTTCCTTGTTCTTAGCCTGACAACACACCTAGAAAAAGGATAAGAGTAAAGATATGGTTACCCAAGTAGTTTCTCTCATAGTATAGGTGGAAGCCTTAGGTTCCCAGGCTTGTTTAAAAATACAGTGGCCTGTCATCCTACAAATGTGTGTGGTGTGACCAAATTTATTACATTTGGCACACGTGATAAAAGAAGTTGAAGGATTTTTCAAAATGTTTTGAGAGTTCTTGCTGGAAGTAGTAATGATAGCAGATTTTGTGTTTTTACCTGAAAAGGTTGATTTTTTAAACCTTTTGCTATCACCGGCGATAGTAGTTATCATCGGGCGATAGCTTTCAGAAGTGTATGCAATCCCAAATTTTGTCGAACCACAACATTGGTTTGCAAAAATCATATCCAGTGATTTTCGGCCCACTCCAAACTTTTTAATGGTCATTTCTAAATCACAAACTCGGGCTTTCAAGGCGGTGTTTTCAACGACTAATGTACCACACTGATTTGCAAAGGCCTTTTTACTACCCTCTACTTGAGATTGGGAAAATTTTAGAGATCTTCCTAACTCCCCTTTTTCCTTTGTAAGTGAATCAACACGAAATCAGGACTTAGCAAGATCTTTTTCTAATTCTAGTATCCTTGTCAAAGAGTGGAAGTCCTATAGACAAGTCACTTTCTCCTTCCCATGTACTTTTAATTCAGCGGTTAGTTTTTTATTTTGTTTTAACAAAATATTTATTTCAGATTTGAGCAACTTAATTTCATTTAAGCTTTTGTAAAAAAAAATTAACTGCTTTAAAAAATTCAGAATATAAATCATTATATGTTTGAGGAGTTACCTCAGTGTCTCTCTGGACACTGCTCTCATCATCAGATGATGAGATGCTCTTTCCCATCAAGCAGATGTTGACCTCCACATTAGTTTTTGAACTTGATCTGCTTGACTCCTCAGATGTGACATCATCCCAGGCTTTAACCTTAAGAAATTTCTTCTTATCTTGCTTCTTATGCCTCTTCTCTTTCAGCTCTTTCATATATTTTGGGCACTTGCACCTGATATGTTCGATTCTTCTACAATGGTAACACTCAGGTGGCAGACTCTCTTCATCATCCTCTCCACTAGATTTGGCTTTTTCTTTCTTATTAAAAATTTTTTTGAAATAATTTCTTCTTTCAGGATTTATCATAATCCTTCTGAACCTGTTAACGAACAAGCTTTACTCAATTTCTTCATTATTCTCATCAGATTCACTCTCGTCTTCCTTCTTGGATTTCAACACCAATGCTTTCTTTTTTGGCTCCAAATTACACTCTTGTTGTTGAATCCTTATTTCCAACTCATGAGTTTTCAGATTTCCTATAAGATTCTCAATTTGAAGAGTCTTTAGATCGTGTGACTCTGAGATGGCAGTCACTTTTGAATTTAACTTCGGGGGAAGCGATCTAAGAATCTTCCTCACTAAATCACCAATGAGAAACTTTTTCCAAGGACCTTAGAGTCATTCACTATTTGCTGAATTTCATGTATATGGAGTCTATGTCTTCATCAACCTCCATCTTGAACTTTTCAAATTCCGACTCTAACTGGAAAAGCTTTGATTCCTTCACCTGTGATGTACCTTCATGAGTAACTTCAAGTAAGTTCTAAATATCTTAAGCAGTTTCACAGGAACATACTCGATTAAACTCAGTTCTATCTAACGCACAGAATAAAGCGTTCATTGCTTTAGCATTATTTTTACACCTTAGCTTATCAGTGTCATCTGATTTATCCTTGTGTTTTTCCATAGTGACACTTCCAACTATGGTTGTAGGTGGAGTGTAGCATTGTTCTATCATTCCCCATACTTCAATATCTAAGGCGATTAGAAAACATCGCAATTGACTTTTCCAATAGTTATAGTTTGTGTCAATGAACAAGGGAGGTCTACTAATACCTTGCCCCTCAAAAAATGCATGATCATTATGCGCCATTACTCCAGGTGGTGAAATTGATTTGGAGTAACCTTCCTCTAATACCACATGTTGGATTGTGAGGCGCCCTTAGAGGGAGGGTGAATAAGGGTTAACAATTTTTATTTCTTAAACACATTTTCCTCGATGAACTAATTGCAGAAATTAAAACTATTTTTTCATAATCAAAGATAAACACTTATAAAATCATAAGAATGAAAATGATGATATTTTATTTCACAAATGTTAAAACAGAATACAACGTATCTCTATAAAGCTAGAGATCAAGGCTATGAAAGATATAAACTTTTTTATTTCATCGCGCCTTCTAACAAGAACTGACCGGCTATAGCGTATCTCTTCCTAGATCTTGCTACTAGCCTCCCCTAGATCACACCACAATCTAGTCGCTACACACAAGGCGACGAAAGCTCCCTAAGTCACATAAGGACATAGATGCCACACACATGGCGTCGATTCTCTCCAAAGCAACACACGAACCTAGATGCCATGCATAAGTCGGTGATTTCCTCTTATCAATTACAATGAAGAAACAAAGAAGGACAAAGAACAATTTTTAGAATGAAAACTTCCTCTTAATGAAACGCTGAAGATGCCGACGAATCCTTTTCAGGGTTGCTTTAGATACCTTGTACAAGTCGTTGCTTTTCCGCGCTTGAACCTTCTTGGGAAGATGGAGTTTTCTGTATGCTGGAGCTCTCTAGAATAGTTGCACGGGAAAGAACACTCCAGTTTCTCAAAGTCGTGATCTCCACAAAACAAATAAGCCTCTTTTATATTTTAGCGATATTGCTTGGTGATATTGGATATCGTCTGACAGCGATATCCTATCTAACTGACACGTGTCCCATGAATTTGAAATTTCTGCAGGATGAATCGATCGTGGCCAATCATGCGCTATCACCTGAGCGATATCGATATCGCCGGGCGATATCGAGTGTAACTGCACGCATTGGAGATTAATGTTCTAACTGTCCTTTGAGATGTCGCCTGTCAGCGATACTGGATATCGCCAGGCAATATCACCTTAACTCCTCTGTTCAAACCCGAATCAAAACTGAAATGATTTTAGTATTAGACCTGTGATATTTGCAAATCATAAACACCCGATGATCAAATACAAACTATATTTGTTATTAGCAAACCAAGAGGCGTGGAACGCATGCTCCAACAAATATTACGGCACTGGAAGATGAATATTTCTCTAACTTTTGTTGTGAATTAGTAATGGAGAGAAGATTACTATTGATGGTGATAAAATCAGAATACTTGATTCTATGGTAGTTCCTTGAGAGGGATAAAATTTCATCGATGCATTGGTGGCACAAATTTATCCTAATTTAAGTTGCGAGATTCAGGATGTGAATTACATAGATGATCGAGCAATAATAACTCCACTAAATGAAGATCTTCGTTTATTAAACGAAAAATATCTTGTTATTTCTCTTGGTGAAAAAATTACTTGCCACTAATTTGATTCAGTGACTAATAACATACACAATCTGTTATTACCAGAGCTCTTAAATTCCCTAAACCCCAGTAATCTTCCACCACACGAGATCACCTTAAAATTAGCGCACCCTATCATGTTGCATAAAAACTTAGATCCTAAAATTAGGGCACCATGTACAGATGATCGGGCAATAATAACTCCACTATATGTTTGTTTCTTAAGAAATGTCATTGAAGCTAAAATTCTAAATGACCATTTTATTCACCTGAGGGTATTTATCCCACACATATCGTTAAATAGTATTGAGGATGCAAAAATTCCCTTCGATCTCATTCTAAATAGTTCCCAATTCGCTTGACCTATGTGCTAACAAAAAAAATCTCAAAGAAACACAACTAAGAATGTCCGGATATATCTTCCGAGCCATGTGTTTAGCCACAAAATATTATATGTTGCATTATCAATGGGTGTATCTGATCAAAATACAAAGGTCTTGGTTAAAGATGGACCAGTCGATGACTATGTAGGCGTCTACACTAAAAATGTCATGTTCAAAAAGTTTTTGCCAAATTTCAGACAAACAACGCTGAAAAGTATCGGTAACACTTGTTTTTAAGTTCACAACGAAAACTAAAATAAATTCTATTAACTTTCGTGACTGTGGAGATTTTGCACTGGAAGACATAATTGCAGCCATGATTTTCGAATAACATGCATGATTTCTAAATAAGGTGCTAACCATGATGAGCAGAGTAGAGTTTTCCAAATAAGGTGCTAACCACGATGAGCAGAGTAGAATTTCAAAGTGTTGTAGTCTACTACTGCCCATAGTTTTGTGTTTGTTCATGTTCTTTTTTTTTGCTCAATTTCCATTACAATCAGTTATCACATCGAGCTATATTGCCATTTTGAATTTGCAATAACATTTATATGCATCTACATTTTTAAATACAAATAAATTTGCATGTTTTTAACTATAGATCATTGAGCTATCCTATAATAACAATAGGCTCAGCTCAACACTAAATTGATTGACACTTAGTTGATAATGAGCACGAGACATATTTGCTTGAGGTTAAGGCTCCGTTTGGGGGGATTTATTTTTATCGGTCAAGCGGTCACGACTGCATGAACCAGACCAAAATTAAGGACAAGTTCATGCGGTTGTGACCGCTTGACCGGTAAAAATAAGTTCCCTAAATGTTTAAAAGCCCAAAACAAATTTTCCAGATTTTTGGCGGCTATATATATAAGTCTATTAAAGTTTCGTGCCGACATCAAGCTATATATACAGGTATACATGACTATTTTCCAGGTAAATATGCATCTTTCATATTGCTTTCAAACTATCATAGATGTGCATTAATGAACTTATTTTATTTACAGGTAAAAAAGCACATCAAACTATTGACTGAATTGTTTAAAAATGGTTTGCTTGGAGTTTACATTAACAACTGTATTTCTTAGATTCTTTATTGTTTTGCTCCATTCCGGGTAATACTTATCATCGAATCTGTTGTTTCTGGCTATATTCCCCATTCATAGTAGTTGAGGGCTATGACAGTTTTTTTTTTTTGCAAAATTTCTTGATACTTTACGTTTGACCAAGTAGATTTGGGGAAGTGGAGGGGTAACATGTCTTAGAAGCAAGCACTATTCAACTAAAGAATGACTCCAATTTTAGCATTTAAATCTTTATTTCCATTACACTCATACTAGCTTTAGATGTGCTATGATTTTCATGATATAATTATTGAGGTACTCTGATATTGTTTAGATACCAGCCTCTCTGTAGAAATATTTGAATTAGAAGCTATTTAGAAGTGTTGACATTCCTGATGAAAGGTTTTATTGGATCTGCCAGATGTACAAGCCCAAGAGCTACATTTGTAACAAAATATTGTGTATATTATCCATGATTTTAATTACATATTTTAGTATTATTAGTTGTCTGAACCTTTTGATTCCTTTATCTATTAATGTTGTTCTATCGAAACAATAATTTTCTAAAGCTACATTCATTTGGGCTTTATTTGTCAAGGTGATGACAGTCGTGAACACGATGGTTATGAACTGTCCTTCGTGAATGCCTGACCTCACATAAGGAACTCCATCAACTTCTACACATGCTATTGGGGTTACATTAGATATATTATGTGATTGTGAACTAGACAGTGAGAGGCTTCACAATTGTTGTTTATAGAAAAATATTTATAATGTGATGATATGATTTAATATGGTTTTTAATGTTGTATAGTTTGATTGATTGCTAAAATAGGTGGGTATTTGTTGAAATTATTTATATTTTGTTTTGAGTGAACATGAGTAGTTTTTTTGGATGTTGGATTCAATGGATCATGCAGTCATCTAAAATCTATATCCATTGCTACAGAAGAAACAATACATGTATTAGAGTGATTTATATTGATAGATCACTATAACAAATATGGACATCAGCCACGCATTTAAGAGTCTTTGGTGACATTTTTCAAACGTCACTAGTGTTTTCGCGACACTTTTATAAACCTCGCACAAGCGTTGTGAAAAAAGCGTCGCCAAAAGTATTTGTGATGTTTTCACTATCTGCATCGCCAATACAATGGTGACATTAGCGACATTTATGGTTATAAACGTGGTGGTCTTTGGCCACATTTTGGAATGTAAAAACTGGCAAGCTTTAGCCACATTTTTCCATAAAAATGTTGCAACTTTTAAAATTGTTTTGGCCACATTTATTAACAAAACGCCACCAATATTATTTAATATAAAAAAATAAACTTTTATATCCTAATATAGCTGAACAGATTAAGCAATGCAAACTGAAAATAGGCATTTCTTGAGAAAACATATCTAGACTTAATTCAAAATATATTAAGAGTATCAATCAATCAATATGATGATATACATTCCATAATAATCTTGTTTCATTTTACAACAAAAAAAAAACAAAACAAAATTGTCCATGAATTACAAAATTTTAACAAGAAGATCTATGTTCTCTTAAAGAGTACACATAAGTTTGTGAAGCATGACCATGACCATCACGAGAACCAAAATACGGATTCCACCTCCCGAAAGTCTTGTTGTGATTTGTGATCATGACCATACAGTCCATATTTCAGTAATTAGATATATCCTACAATAAAATAATTTAATTATTAGAAATATTATATCAAATAAATCGGGCACGTATCTTTTCTTTTTTATCATCTCAATTCAGAGCTGTGGAAGTCATATACAGTACTAAATTAAGTTTTCAATTTATTTTTTGATTTCATTTTGATTTTCAATTTCATTTTTGATTATTAATTAATTTCAAACATATACAGTACTAAATTAATGCAACAAATCAAAAAGTTGCATGCCCAAATCTCAAACAAAATCATTTGATTTGCTATCTTTCACTTAAATTCCTTTGCGATGTGCCGGTGACGGTTAATTGAATTTACATACAAGCAGAGTACATTATGCCAACATCATGCAACAGGTCAGAACAAAATGCTGGAAGAAATCATGAAATGGCAGCAACTGTGAAAAAATACTGGAAGAAATGTTGCATAAATACAGTTAAATATAATGATTATGCAATCAGTTTGAAACTGAAGCTACCAAATTATAATTTAGTTTTCTATGTAAATCAATCAAGTGAACCTTTAGTGTGATTTTGGTTTTACCGGAGTTCTAACCTTGGATTGTCTTTTTAACAGGAGGATTTGTGGCAAGTTGCATTTCTTGTAGGAACTGAGGTCTGATTGCTTATTCGTTTGATATCATTGCAGCACATTCTTTCATTAGATGCTTATTAATTAAAACTAGTCTAAGTTATTAAGGCCCAAAAATGTGAAATGTCTATTTGTTTCCTTCGTATTATATGACATGTTTGTGGTTTCGTACAGTGGGATAACATGAAATCAAAAACTAAAATGAGATTAAAAACTCCAAATTGAAAGTAAAACTCTAAATAAAATCAAAAATAAAAACTGAAATCTAAAATCAAATCAAAGATCAAAAAAGAAATAAAAAATGAAAATCTAAGATAAAAAATCAAAACTGAAATTGAAAATCAAAATGAAATCATAAACTGAAATAAAAAACTTAAATGAAAACGGGGATTCAAATTGAAATTAACTGAAAATAATACTGAAATGTAAATTGAAATTAACTGAGGCATTTGGCGAGGGAGATAACTTAAAACTAAGATTAACTTAAAGTAGGACTGAAATGTAAGCTGAAAAAACGTAATCCTAAAGAACGGGAAATAATTTAACCTTAGCATAACTAACGATCCAGTTTTTTATTTTAGTTTTTAATATCATATGTAGTTTTTGATAATTTAATCATATGCACAGAGATATTTTGATCATTTTGTTAGTACATTTATACATATAGTTAATGTACAAATTGAAAAACATATGCTAAATTTTACATTACCATGCTCAGGGTGGACTCTCGTGTTAGGTTCTGTAGGAGGTTTATCCTCAAGATTAGACTCAGTATTTTTGTTTGGTGTAGAAATAATATTCATCATTCTTGCAAGCTACAAAAATATTAAATAACAAGTATTAGAATTCGCTAGGATATAACTAAAATTTAAGAAAATATTATTATAGGCAGACTGATCGAATATCAATTATACCTGATCCATAGATAGATAAACCCCAGGCCCCGCTGATGTTCCAGAACAATCTTCTCTAGAACCTTGGTGTGGCATAGCATTCACTATACAATCTATAGTCTTTTGCATATTCTTCACTCGGAGTTTCAATTGAACAGTCTCTCATATCTCCCTTGAATTTGTAGTGTCAGACATATTTGAACGACGTGACAGATCAGGATACACTTAAATTATCGTGACACCAAATCCCATGATCCGGCAGTGACCATAATTCTCTGGTCCAAATGTAGAACAAAAAGCAGCCACATGGATTTCACCAATCAGAGTGTCAAGAGGACATTGTGACATCTGCTCAGCTATCGCCTTTTCTAAAGCAACCTAAATATAAAAATTTCAATCAAATAGATATAATTTAGATAATATTTGAATTTCAAAAAATACATCCAAGAATAAAACATTCATGCCTTCTTTGATATAGCATAATCATCAACCAAACTATATTCTTTCGCTTTGCGTAAATGACTATTTATGTATAATTCAAGATGTGTTGGCTCCTTTCCAAATTCAACAGCCTTAACAAAACATATTTCAACATTTTACTATAAAGAATAAGAATAATAAATAGTACATGACACACTAATTGACATACAAATTCTTTCCTCCAATTTGCGAGAATTATCCTACCCAGAGAAAGTGCGCCAATTTGATTACTTCAGCATGCTTTATTTTTTTCACTAATGCTTTACGACATTAAATTTATATTATTACATGTTGAATTGGGAGTCTTTATTTCATTAGCAGAAGGAATGACAGCTTCCTAATTATTAACTTTATCTTCATGAGCGCTTTCATCAGATGAAAAGTAAGCCATAGCAGTTGCATCATATAGTGGATCCACATGGGCATGCGAAGTGCTAACATTTAAATTGCTAGTATTGGAAACTATGTTTTCATTTTCTGATCGAGAATCCACATTTTGACCATTTATTGTGTCAATGTGATCCCTGGAAACATATAACTTTATTGAATCAATTATCATTTTAGGATCCATTACTCACTTGCATAAAAAATAGAACACAAATATAGTATATATATTTAAAAAATTAAGATAAAATTGAATGAAAAAGTGAATACTTACACATCACCCTCATCATCATCCATACATAATTTTTCAATATCTTGCATTTCATAACCAATAACTTCAATTTCTCCCATTTCGTACTCATCTCGTGGCACCATCCTCAAAACTACCTCCCAATTTAATTGTTTTGGATCACAGATGTAATAAACCATTTTTGCTTAAGAAGGGAATATGTAAGGGTCGTGCTCAAGTGTCACTCCTATATGTATTAACTGAGTGAAATTAACTAAAGTAAATCCGAATAAATCTTTCTTCACACCCACATTATTTGATGGATTTACCCAATCATATTTAAAAAGAAATACTTTTGCAGCATCGAAGTAATCTATTTCAATTATTTCAATTACTCTGCAAAAATAGTTGATTGCCCCATCTGACCCACCATAATCAGACATAACCTCTACTCCACTGCTTGTTGTTCGAAATAAATATCCATTTATGTTATAACATTTATAACTTCGAACAATAGGGCTTGGTCCGAGAGCCAACTGTCTTACTTGAGGATCATCAATAATCGCTCCATCACGTAAAACCTTACATAGAAAATGTTTTGGTGCATAAGAAATATATTACAATTTATTATCGCAGCCATAATTGAAAGATTTTTTACCTTTATCTTAAACCATTCTGCAAATTCTTTTTGAAGCATGCTTTCTAATAGATCCTCTTCAATACTTTGGGATTAGTGATGATTTTTCAATTCTTCTCTGAATTCACTATAATAAAATAGTTTATTATCAAACACAGAAGTTTTCATAAACATATATATGTATTAAATTAGAGTGATTAAGTTTTAAAAAATTCACCTTCGAAAAATCTCGAGTTCAACGCATTTGAATAAAACGTATCGATAAGCTTGCTGAAGCTTGATTAAGTCCAATTTCTTCAATATAACACCTTCTGTAGCACTACCTACTTGTGGAAGCATCGTGAAAGCTGGAGTTGGAGTTGTCAAATCTGCACTATTACTACACGGTTGATTAAATCAAGTCTTTATCCCCTCCAGGAATCGCGAACAAAATGTGAGAGTCTCTTCTGCTATATAGCCCTCCACTATTGATCCTTCGGGCTTTGATTTATTTCGCACGAATTTTTATAGTGTCCAAGTTCTCTCTCAATGGGATACATCCATCTGTATTGCACTGGGCCACCCAAAATAGCCTCTTTAGGAAGATGAACCATGAGATGGATCATTATATTGAAGAATGAGGGTGGAAATGTTACTTTAAGGTGGCATAATGCTATATTTTATTTCATTCTCAGATTTTACCAAATCAGAGACTTGAAGTTTTTTTGAACACAATTTTCTGAAAAATCTGGACACTTCCATCAATGGAGTTACAACATGTCTTGGTAACACTGATCGTAATCCAACTGACAACAAATGTTGCATACTTATATGATTATCATGACTCTTCAAACCTTGAATCTTGCATTGCTTGAGCTTAACACAATGTGATATGTTGGATGCATAGTCATCAGGAACTTGGAGTGATTTTATCATACCTAAGAAAATATCTTTCTCAATATTAGTCATAGTGAAGCATGCTGGAGGAACAATCTTGGTGTCATCATCTTTTTCTTGGAGCCATAATTCTTTTAGAATGTTGAGATCCTTACAATCTCTTCTTGCACGCACATTATCCATAGATTTGATGGGATTGCCTAATATTGTGTTTAAGATAGTATCACACACATTCTTATCTATATGCATTACATCAAGATAATATCGTATTAGATTTGTTTTCCAATAAGGCAAATTAAAAAAAAAAATTTTCTTCCAATACATTGTCATCCCCCCTGAGTTATTTTCTTTGCCAAATACAACTCTGATATTTTTCATTGCCTCCATGACATGTCTTCCTTTAAGTTGTTTTGTGTTACCTATGCTCGTCTCAGGATGACCAAATCTTCTTGCCTTTCTGTATGGATGATCAAGTGGAAGAAATCTACGGTGAGACTGATATGATGTTTTTTGACTATGTTTCAGCCAACATGATTGTGTCTAACACGCATGATGGGCATCCAAGTTTTGAATGTGTGTTCAATCCTGATAAATTGCCAAGCCCGAGAAGTCATTGATAGTCCATAATAATGCAACACATAATTTAAATGTTTTTCCATCAAAAGCATCAAGCACTTCAACTCCCTTAACCCATAATTCCATCAACTCTTTTATTAATGGTTGCAGATAAATATCAATGTCATTACCAACCATATTTGGACTAGGTATCAGACCCGACATGATTATAGTTCTTTTCTTCATGCACTCCCAAGGTGGCATGTTATACACTACCAACATAATTGGCCATGTGTTGTGTGTACTGCTTAGATCCCCAAAAGGATTGAAACCATCGGTGGCCAAGCGAGGGCGAATATTTTTAGGATCATTGGAGAACTCCATGTGATTGTGATTAAACTCTTTCCATGTCAAACCATCTCTATGGTGGTGCATTAAATTATCATGATTGGGCACTTTGACATGCCATTGTATCATCTCAGCAGTATGTTTACAAAGAAATAATCACTCTAAGCGTTCCTTCAACGGGAAATATCGAAAAATGTTTTAGGAATCTTCTTTATAATAGTCATTCCATGTTGTTTACCTTTCCTCGAATTATGATTAAATTGTTCTTCATTGCTTTCAAGCCATCGTGACTTCCCACACAAATAACATACATTATCATTTTTATGTATGCCCCAAAATAATGAACAATCATCTTCACAAGCATCAATCTTAATATAATTGTGACCTAACTTTAAACTTATTTTTTTGGCCTCACGATAATTTGCGGGGATCGTTTAATATCCACCTGGCACCGCACCTTGCAAAGCTTTCAACAACATACTAAAATGTGTATTACTCTAATTACCTAGAGTCTTAATATGAAGGAATTTTAATAAAAATGATAGTTTGGTGTATTCCTAGCATCCTTCCCACAACGGTTTGTTTTCCTCTAAAAGATATGTGTATAAATCATTAGCATTCATATTAACATGATCTTGAGGATAGTCAAATGTCTCATCTTAACCATGATGATCATTCAATAATTCTTGTTCATCCGCATTCTCCTCATGTCTTATGTTAGGAATAGCTGCACGCAACAATTCATCCATGGGATCAACAAAGTTGTTATTACTGGGAATTGAATTTGTAGTGAAAGAAGATATGTCATTAGGCCAGTCCTCGTTACTAGATAGTCGTCCATCATGATAAATCCATTCTGTGTAATTTTCCATAACACTGTTCCATACAAGATGTTACTCTACCTCATCTCAATCCAACATCTTTATATTTACACATTTTTTACAAGGACATAGACATTTTTCCCCAGTCGGTGTATGTGCATAAAATAGATCTAGCAAATGTTTCATGTCTTCTACATAAGTCATTGAATGTCGTGGCTCTCTCATCCATTTTTTGTCCATTGATAAATTGTTTGTATGCGGACCTATACATATAAGAGAAATGTGTCACATAATCATGATATAAAATATGTTTGTTAATATTTTTTTAATAAACTTCAAATCAACTACACATAATTGAGGTAGTTTTTGAAGGTAGGGTTCTCCAATGTTTCAAACAGTAAGACAAAAGAAAAATCAATATAAGACTTTTAAAAATTTCTAGTGATTATATAAAATGGATTGAATTTATAGATTAAAAAATACTCTTCCTTTAAAATACTCATTCGTGTGGCGTCAAAATATCGCAACTTGAAAACACAATCTCCATTCATGTGGCTCTATAGATTAGAATTATATATAGATATAAATGCTCAGACACCGTCTTAAAAACTTTATATTGAATTAAGTGATTATTCAATGATGATACAATGTGATAGGCATCATTTAGTTGAGCAATAGGTTATTACATATGAAAAGCCATGCATGTCAACATATACAACCTGGAAATAAGACAGTATATAGGAAAACACACCAATGACCTTACATAACAAAACAAAACAACAAAATAATGATTTCTAAGTATAGAGTAATCAAGGACAAAACTATATAACCTTACAAAAGAGTATACACTACAAAGTATAATAGGAGTTTCAATCCTAAACTCAATCAATGGTGGCGATAAGACAAATGAGAAATGAGTATTGTCGGGAATAAGCATTAACCAAAGGATAAGACTGAAATGAAGATTGAAAATAAAATATATGTCGATCTATCAATGGTGCCGATAAGACAGATGAGAGCTTGAGTTTGTATTATCAATTCTTATATTGAGCTTGATCTATATTTTGCTCATGAATATAGGGCATTCCTTATGTTTTTTTGCATTGCAGATACTTTGGAGAGAGGCTTCTCAAACAACCTGTAGCACTCATTATTGTTGGGAGGAGGTAGAGCTTCTCATCTCTATGCTTTTCTCAAGGCAAGACACACAGATAGTTTTAGTTGTATCTTATTGTTCATGAGTTAATATGAACAATAACCATCTAAGAGCTTGAGTTTTAGATTATCTTTTTGCAATTCCTACAGTAATCTAGATTGAGCTTGAGGTTTTCTATTGGAATGTCAGGAAAAAAAATTTAGGCTGAATTTGAGTTTTTCCTTCATTTGACCAAAATAAAGCATTAACCAGAGGATGAAGACTTCGAGTTAAATAATGTTTGGTCATCAAAAGTGCATCTTATTATTATATTTAGATAAAATGTTTAGTTATGAACAAAATCATGGTTGCTCTGATACAACTTTCAAAACAATAATTATAATTATTTATTACAAATTTTTGGACACATCAAGATTTTTCAAAGTTTAGGCCCCCTGATAATAAGTACTAAAAATCTATGATTTTTGAAAAAATATTTATTCCTCTGAAATTCTTCACAAGAAAATAGAATGAACAAGTCTTCTTTTACTACTATGAAGCAAGAGGGATGCTTCAAGCTTCTGCATATTCCAAAAGGAAAGGATGCAAAAAATATATATTGAAGCCATACTTAGCCATTTCAGATCTGTGTTCATTTTCTCCCTATCACGAAGAAGAAAATATCGGTTTACTTATGAATGGATTGGGGCCTTTCGGGGAAGGGATAGGCAAGGAACTTGTATGCCGTGGAAGGGAGAAAAAAATCTTCAAAGCCCTAGTCAGACGAGGGGGTTGGCGAGGAACTTTCAGGCTAGGGAACTTGCACGCCGAGAAACTTGCACGCCGACACTGAGCAATCGTGAGGGAGGGGACTGAAGGTCGGTAGAAATGGTGAGTTGCGAGGAGGATGTCGGTCGGCGGAAAAGGCAACTCGCGTGGGCTGTCGGTTGGCAGAAAAGACGACTCGCGAGGGCTAGCTATCGATCGATCGTTCAACATAAATCGAGGAGGTGGAGTGGCGCGCTGAGGGTTTTAGGTTAGAAGTGTAACACCCCAATTTGAGGAACCAGAGTAGTTTGATAAAATTTTGGGATCGTCGAAGGCCGTTCGACGAAAGTTGAAATCAGGGCCGTTTGACTTTAGTCGAACTCTGGCCGTTCGACGAAAGTCAAATGATGAGTTGTAAATATTCGAATTTTTATGTACATAAATTTAGTCGGTTCTATGTTTTTCCTTTATTTTTAGTTGTTTTTGTTCAATAAAATACTCCTTTTATTGTAAATATTTTGCTAATTTACTTATTTTATTTTTCAGAAAAAAAGTACAAATCAATGCCAAAAACAGTAAGTACACACCCGTGTACTTACTGGTCACGCCCGTGTCTAGGGCGTGACACGGCAAAATCCAGCAAAATGAACAAATTTTGAAGACATAGCTTGACAAGCCCGGTCACATGCCCGTGACATGACCCGTGTCCAGCGCTCGACGATTTCCGCTCGGCGATTTGCGCGCTCGCCGATTTTCGTTCAACAATCATCGAACACCTGTCACCCCCGTGACCTGGTGCGTGACCACTCTATTTAGCTCGACGAATACTCGCGCTCGATGATTTTCCGATCGACGATGTTCAGCTCAAAGACTTTCCGCTCAACGATCGTCGAAACCTCCACGTCACGCCCAGCGTGATGCCCGTGACCTGGGGCATGACCACTCCATCTCGACAAATTTTCAGCTTGACATTCGTCGACTCAATCTGACACGCCCAGAGTCACGCCCGTGACCTCGGGCATGACTTCCGCCACCTGGCCCGACAAACCGCCGCCGACGACTTTATACACAAACGACGCCCAGTTCAACCTCCCCGACACGCCCACCGTCACGCCCGTGAGCTGGGGCGTGACCGCCGTGTTTCCAGCCGCCAAGTCAAATCGTCGTAAACCACAGAAATCTGTTGTAAATAGTGTTAACACGCCCACTGACACGCCCGTGTCCGAGGGCGTGTACTTTGAAAAATTTTGCTATAAATTACTCACTTTTGTATGAGTTCAGGGTTCCACTTTTTGGATCCATTTTGCTTAAGGAGCCGGCTGATAGATGATTTCCAAAGCCTTGTAATGAGATTTTCTCCCCCCTCTCTCTTTTATTTTCATTTTGTAATCTCCTTTTATTATTAATGCAAATGTAATTTTATTTCCATTACATGACTTTGTACTTCATCTATGTGCCCACTCTTATGCTATCTTATTTCTTTTATTTTGTTTTAACTTTGTTTTTATTCTTTTAAAATGTGTGTGTGTGTGTATGAGATTAATTTTCATACTATTATACTTAGTTATTTCTTACTTAGATTTGTTAGACTTAGGATGTTTCTAGCTTTTATGCATTCCTATAAGCCCGTAAAAAGCGTTTTCAAAGTGGTTTTGATTTTTCACTAACTTAGATTTTCCTTTTAGGTCGTAAAACTTTTATTCTTTTTTACTTTATTTTCACTTTTTAACCACTTTTGCGGAGTTATAGGAACGTTTATATAGTCGTTTTAATTTTTCGAACACTTTGTTTTTGCTTTTATTTTCAAAAACTTTTTGCACGTTTAAATTCTATTTCTTCATTTTATGCATTTCTACCGCATTCTATCGGTAGAAATATATTCATTTCAATTTTTCGAGCACTTGCACTTTTCGTTTATTTGCAAAAACTTTTGCTCCTTTAAATTTTATTTTCACTTTTTATTCATTTCTACCGTATTTTAGCGGTAGAAATGTAGTCGTTTTAATTTTTCAAAACCTTCGTTTTTCCTATTTTTGTACGTGTGCGTGCGTGTAGGAGTTAGTTTTTATTGCTTTCGTTCAATTCTGAAGAGTGTGTGCGTGTGTTGCATTTATTTTCTCCTACTCATTAAGAGTTAAATAGCGTGCTTTTATTTCCCGCCTACTCGTTTGAGTAGGACTTGTACGTGTGCGTTTTCATTTCTGTCGTGTGTGTGCATATTTCAATTCCAATAGAGTGTGTTTACTTTCTGTAGAGTGGGTGTGTTTTAATTTTATATCGAGTGCGTGAGTGTTAGCTTTTATTTTCCGCCTACTCGCTAGGAGTTAAATGGTTGGATTTTATTTACCGCCTACTCACTTGAGTTAAATGGTCGGTCTTTATTGTAATAATTGGAATGGACTTGTAAATGCATTTATTTTCTCCTACTCGTTTGAGTAGGACTTGCTTTCTTTTTCCCACCCACTCATTTGAGTCGGGACTTGCACTTTTACAGCTTTCATTTCAGTCCTACTCGTTTGAGTAGGACTTGCAATTTAATGTTTTCCATTTACTGCTTTCATTTTCCTGCTTTATTTTACTGCTTTAATTTTCTGCTTTTTCACCGCTGCCGTCCCCATTCCCATAAGTGGCTAACCGTTCTTAGCCCTCAGTATCGAAGAGCATTGGGACAAATAAAATAACTTAAAATAATTAAAGGTCTCATTTTTCTAATTAATTAAAAACACTTAAGGTTTCCCCGGGGTTTACGATGCGTAGGACCACATAATCGATGTGTGGGCCCTATTTCCGTAGTCCATATGCTAGCTAGCCGAGAGGCCGTGAGTATGAACCGATCACCACTTGGTAAATGGAGTTCCACACTAACCCTCGAGAGAGGAGGCGCGCCCACACTACCGGATTGGGTTCCCCACACAATAGCGGTGTTCTTAGCATAATTCGGGCATTAAGAGGAATCCTTCGTCGGACGAGAGCCTGGTCGAATAGTCTTAATGTTCAGGTGAGCGATAGTCCTAGAGATAGGTGCGCTCATTTTAGTGGAACCTCCACGGCCAAGTCTCCGCCCTAATTATTTAGAAACTTAGGATCTCTTTTTATTAAAAGTCTATTTTAGTTCGAATTTAATTCGGTGCCATCGAGCTAAGCTCTTCATCGGCTCCACCCTTTATTATGCTTTTATTTTCAGTCTTTTGTTTATATATATTACCCGACAAGTAATTATCGGTAAAATAATAGTCCCCTCAAGGGAAGTGTAGAAATAATCGAATCGACCCCGAGAACAATACGACCTCGATATTCCACTGGGAATATCCTGTACTACTCACGATAGGTGCACTTGCCTCCTTTCGTTAAAACTCGATCACACCTTTTTAAATCCAAATAAATAAATACGCGTGCCCTGTTTTCTAAATAAAAACCAAATCCTCTTTTCTACTTAAATAAAATCGCCCGGTACGCCACACATCCTCACCTATTTTTGGAGTTTTAACCGCATTAAGTTTTCGAACTTGATGCGAAAAATATCAATCATGTTTTTGGCGCCGTTGCCGGGAATTTTTTGAGTCGTTATTTTGAACCCTGGAAATCTATTAATTTTACCTATATATATTTATATAACAAAAAATAGTTTGGCCAACTAACAAAAAATATACTAATAATAATAATCATCATAAGAATCATAATAATAAAACTAAAAAACTTACAAAATTTTAAAACTAAAAAAAAATTGAAAAACCCATAAAACTGAAAAAATCGAAAAACCTCTAAAAAACCAAAAAAAATATACAAAATGAAAAAAACTTAAAAAAAATTTCATTATTTTTATGAAAAAACTATAAACAAAATAAAAAATAAATAAAACTTAAAAAACTTAAAAAACTAAAAAACCCTCAAAACCTAAAAAAACTAAAAAACCTACCTCAAAAATCAACTAAAAGATAAAAAATCTACTTTAAAAAAACACAAAAAAATAATATTTTGATTTAAAAAAATGTATATATTTTGCTTATTTTATTTTCACTTGTTTTGCTCGCCGCGCTTCCCATTTTTGTGCGCGCTAGGGGAGCGCATTTCTATCGCACTCTTATAGCTAAGACGTTATCTTACGAGTCACCACACACATGCCCCCCACCCACCCACAATCTTTTTGCCGGGTTTATATTTTCGTTTTATTTTTTTCTGTTATATTTTTGCTTCTTTTTCGTCTTCTAACATTAATCTAGGGTTTCAACCCGGGCCTCCCGGACTCGTCTTAGGGAAGCTTCTACCCTCATTTTTTCATTTTTGTAAATATTATGATCTGTATATTATCGTTCCGCATACTTAGACTGCAACATTGGGGACAATGTTGGGTTTAAGTATGGGGGTGTTTTGCTATTCTGCATTTTTTATTATTCCGTACTCATAAAAAATACAAAAAAAATTATAAAACTTAAAACCTAAAAAAATTTCCTTGTTTTTTATAATAAAAATACTCAAAAAAATCAAAAAACAAAAACAAAAATCACAAAAAAACTTATAAAACATCAAAAAAATTAAAAAAAAAACATTTTTCTTTTTCCTTTGTAAATATTTCTTTGTAAAAATAATTCTCTTTCTCCCCCCGCCCCTCTTCTTATTTGTAAAGCTCGCTTTTTAGCATGCCCACGGCGTTCGACTCATCGAACCAACTACCCAAAGAGTTTGTTCGCGGGCCATCGAGTTTTTACAAAAATAAAATCAAAAATTCAAAAAACCTTAGAGAATAATAACTTAAAATACAAAAAAAGAGATAAAAACCCTAAAAATTTCAAAAATAAAAAATAATGATAATCAAAATCCAAAAAATAATAAAAACCCAAAAAAATCCAAAAATATTTTGTAACGAATAAATCGAATAACTCATTCTTAACCTTTTTCACTCTCCAACAATCTAGTTGCGAAATAATTTATAAGCGAATTCTTTTAATGTTTTGCTTACTATTCGTTTATTAATTGGAGATCGATAGATTTAGATATCTGGGGTTAAGTTTTAAAAATTTTCGTATGCTTTTTTATTTATATAAGGTACCTGTTTTCAGCACCACTTCTACTTATCTAAATAGTTGCATATTTATTTTGTTAGAAATAACAATCTTAGATTTCAAGTTATGATAACTCCAGGCTTTTTTGAAATTTAGGAATGTTTAATTTATAAATGTTGCTCTCAAAAGTTTTTTATTAAATCTAGTTTTATTTTTGAACAACCCTATAACTATTTTTTCATGTCATACTTGACATGATTTCGATATTAAAAGATCATACGTCAATGGGAATAAGATTTCGTTCTGTAAACATAGGCATCCAATATTTGAAAACATTATATGTTACGGAGTAAAAGGATAAAATTCATTACTCATATATGTATACATTGGATTATTATGAAGATGTTAAAAATTATTATTTTATGGAAAATAAGAATTCATTTTCCTAACATCCACATTCAAACAAAAATTTCATTAGAGGTTCGAGCGAAAAATACACCATCGCCTCAAAACCAAAGCCTTCTTCATATACCACGATATCTTTCTTCGCCAAATTCAAAGAAATTCTAGATTTATTTTTAAAATCTTTTTGAGAGCATAATTTGTAAATTAAATTATTTCCTTTAATTTTTACAAGCTACAGTTTCATAAATCCAATCTATTTTTGTTAGCCTCACAAATAAACTTTTTGCTATCTATTTTCTTATAACGAGAAGCCTTTTGCTGAAACTCCTCCTTTATTTAAATTTTTATCATAATCTAGGATTTAACTGTTAAAACCCCAGATATTCATTTTGATCTTTCTTTCAATTAAGTCAAGCGGTAGATAAACTTAGGATTTCTTTAATTCATTATAAATTCATCTCCAACTTCTGCTCTGGAATAGCAAAAGCTTAAGTATGGGGGTATTTGATGAGTTGTAAATATTCATATTTTTATGAACATAAATATAGTCAGTTCTGTGTTTTCCTTTATTTTTAGTTGTTTTTGTTCAATAAAATACTCCTTTTATTGTAAATATTTTGTTAATTTACTTATTTTATTTTTCAGAAAAAAAAGTGCAAAACAATGCCAAAAACAGTAAGTACACGCTCGTGTACTTACTGGTCACGCCCGTGTCCAGGGCGTGACACGGCAAAATCCAGCAAAATGAACAAATTTTGAAGAAATAACTTGACACGCCCGGTCACACACCCGTGACATGACTCGTGTCCAGCGCTCGACGATTTTCGCTCGGAGATTTGCGCGCTCGCCGATTTCCGTTCAACGATCGTCGAACACCCGTCACGCCCGTGACCTGGGGCGTGACCACTCCATTTAGCTCGACGAATACTCGCGCTCGACGATTTTCCAATCGACGATGTTCAGCTCGACCACTTTCCGCTCAACGATCGTCGAAACCTCCGCGTCACACCCAGCGTCACGCCCGTGACCTGGGGCATTACCACTCCATCTCGACAAATTTTCAGCTCGATATTCGTCGACTCAATCCGACACGCCCATAGTCACGCCCGTGACCTCGGGCGTGACTTCCGCCACCTAGCCCGACAAACCGCCGCCGACGACTTTGTATGCAAACGATGCCCAGTTCAACCTCCCTGACACACCCACTGTTAGGCCCGTGACCTGGGGCGTGACCGCCGCGTTTCCAGCCGCCAAGTCAAATCGCTGTAAACCACCGAAATCTGCTGTAAATAATGTTGACATGCCCACTGACACGCTCGTGTCCGAGGGTGTGTACTTTGAAAATTTTTGCTATAAATTACTCACTTCTGTATGAGTTTAGGGTTCCACTTTTTGGATCCATTTTGCTTAAGGGGCTTGCTGATAGATGATTTTCAAAGCCTTGTAATGGGATTTTCTCCTCCCTCTCTGTCTTTTATTTTCATTTTGTAATCTCCTTTTATTATTAATGCAAATGTAATTTTATTTCCATTACATGACTTTGGACTTCATCTATGTGCCCACTCTTATGCAATCTTATTTCTTTTATTTTGTTTTAACTTTGTTTTTTTTCTTTTAAAATGTGTGTGTGTGTATGAGATTACTTTTCATGCTATTATACTTAGTTATTTCTTACTTAGATTTGTTAGACTTATGATTTTTTTAGCTTTTATGCATTCCCATAAGCTCGTAAAAAGCGTTTTCAAAGTGGTTTTGATTTTTCATTAACTTAGATTTTCCTTTTAGGTCGTAAAACGTTTATTCCTTTTTACTTTATTTGCACTTTTTAACCACTTTTGCGGAGTTATATGAACGTTTATATTGTCGTTTTAATTTTTCGAACACTTCGTTTTTGCTTTTATTTTCAAAAACTTTTTGCCCGTTTAAATTTTATTTCTTCATTTTATGCATTTCTACCGCATTCTATCGGTAGAAATGTATTCATTTCAATTTTTCGAGCACTTGCACTTTTCGTTTATTTGCAAAAACTTTTGCTCCTTTAAATTTTATTCACTTTTTATTCATTTCTACCGCATTTTAGCGGTAGAAATGTAGTCATTTTAATTTTTCAGCAACTTCGTTTTTCCTATTTTTTGTACGTGTGCGTGCGTGTAGGAGTTAGTTTTTATTGCTTTCGTTCAATTCTGAAGAGTGCATGCGTGTGTTGCATTTATTTTCGCCTACTCGTTTAGAGTTAAATGGCGTGCCTTTATTTCTCGCCTACTCGTTTGAGTAGGACTTGTACATATGCATTTTCATTTTTCTCGTGTGTGTGCGTATTTCAATTCCAATAGAGTGTGTTTACTTTCTGTAGAGTGGGTGTGTTTTAATTTTATGTCGAGTGCGTGAGTGTTAGCTTTTATTTTTCACCTACTCGCTAGGAGTTAAATGGCTGGATTTTATTTACCGCCTACTCACTTGAGTTAAATGGTCGGTCTTTATTGTAATAATTGGGATGTACTTGTAAATGCATTTATTTTCTCCTACTCGTTTGAGTAGGACTTGCTTTATTTTTCCCGCCAACTCATTTGAGCCGGGACTTGCACTTTTACAGCTTTTATTTCAGTCCTACAAGTTTGAGTAGGACTTGCAATTTACTGCTTTCCATTTACTGCTTTCATTTTCCTGCTTTATTTTACTGCTTTAATTTTCTGCTTTTTCACCGCTGCCGTCCCCATTCCGATAAGTTGTTAACCGTTCTTAGCCCTTAGTATCGAAGAGCATTGGGACAAATAAAATAACTTAAAATAATTAAAGGTCTCATTTTTCTAATTAATTAAAAACACTTAAGGTTTGTCCGGGGTTTACGACACGTAGGGCCACATAATCGATGTGTGGGCCCTATTTCCGTAGTCCATACGCTAGCTAGCCGAGAGGCCATGCGTATGGACCGATCACCCCTTGGTAAATGGAGTTCTGCACTAACCCTTGAGAGAGGAGGCGCGCCAACTCTACCGGATTGGGTTCCCCACCAAAGAGTGGGGTTCTTAGCATAATGTGGGCATTAAGAGGAATCCTTCGTCCGATGAGAGCTCGGTCGAATTGTCTTAATGTTCAGGTGAGCGATAGTCCTAGAGATAGGTGAGCTCATTTTAATGGAACCTCCACGGCCAAGTCTCCGCCCTAATTATTTAGAAACTTAGGATCTCTTTTTATTAAAAGTCTATTTTAGTTCGAATTTAATTCGGTGCCATCGAGCTAAGCTCTTCATCGGCTCCACCCTTTATTATGCTTTTATTTTCTGCCTTTTGTTTATATATATTACCCGACAAGTAATTATCGGTAAAATAATAGTCCCCTCCATGGAAGTGTAGAAATAATCGAACCGACCCCGAGAACAATACGACCTCGATATTCCACCCGGAATATCTTGTACTACTCACGATAGGTGCACTTGTCTCCTTTCGTTAAAACTCGATAACACCTTTTTATATCCAAATAAATAAATACGCGCGCCCCGTTTTCTAAATAAAAACCAAATCCGCTTTTCTACTTAAATAAAATTGCCCGGGGCGCCGCGCATCCTCACCTATTTTTGGAGTTTTAACCGCATTAAGTTTTCGAACTTGGTGCGAAAAATATTAATCACCGAACCTATGGCCGTTCGACGAAAGTCAAACTCTGGCCGTTCGACGAAAGTCGAACTCAGGGCCATTCGACGAAAGTCGAACTCACGGCTGTATGATGAAAGTCAAACTCAGGGCCATTCATCGAGCTGAGGGCTATTCGTTGAACTCAGTCCATTCGATGAATTCTGAGCAGTTCAACTAAAATGTTGAAATGCGTGTTTCATAGTTCGATTTCTTAGCCGTTTGATTTAACATCAAAGTTGATCCTAGACCCCAGGATCGTCTGCCCAAAGGGCTTTAGTAGGGTTGAACGATTCTATAACGACCTAGCCCTCTATGAGCATAGCGCCGCCCGGCCCACCAGCAGCCCAAGGAGGATCCAAGGTGTCACGGTGGTATAGCTGGAATATACAAGGCCTGTAGGCCATACACCACAAAGCATCTCGCGCCTGTTTATCGGCCGCGCACATTGTTTCAACGTGGTTTAGAACCCGAAACCTTGACAAGGATCTCTTCCAACAGAGCTCATCACCAACTCAGCTGCAGTTGGTGATGAGCTCTATTGGTGATGAGCTCAGTTGGTGATGCAGCTCAGTTGGTGATGAGCTCTGTTGGAAGAGATTCTTTTCAAGGTCTCGGGTTCAAAACCTCATGGCAACAATGTATGCGATCAATAAACAGGCGCGAGATGCTTTGGGGTGTACGGCCTGCAGGCCTTGTATATTCTGGTTGTACCACCGCGGTGTCATGGGTCCTCCTTGGGTTGCTGGTGGGTCGGGCGGCGTTGTGCTCCTAGCTGGTCGGGTCGTTACAAAAAAAAAAGTGCAGCTCAGTTGATGATGAGCTATTGATGAATTGTAAATATGCGTATTTTTGTGCACATTAATTTAGTCATTTTCATTTATTTTCGTCATTTTTACTTATTTCTGTTCAATAAAATACTCCTCTTCTTGTAAATTTACTACTAACTTGTTTTCTTTAATTTTGCAGAAAAATTTCAAAATCTGCCAAAATTGGGCAGTACACGCCCGTGACAATTTGGTCACGCCCGTGACAGGGCCGTGACATTGCATTTCTCGTGAAATCGGACGATTTCTGAAGTACAAGCTTGACACGCCTGGCGACACGCCCGTATCACCCGACACGGGGCATGACCCAAGCCCGTGTCCACTCCACTCGACACTTTTTGCTCGACGATTCGTCGAGTGTCGACACCAACCGTCACGCCCAGCGTCACGCCCGTGACCTAGGGTGTGACTCAATGTCAGCTCAACGATTTCAACTCGACACTTTCCGCTCGACATTCGTCGAGTGTCGACACCAACTGACACGCCCAGAGTCACGCCCGTGACCTGGGGCGTGACCTTTCCAGCTGGCCCAACAAGATGCTGCCAAAGACTTTTGACGCAACCCGCGCCCGGTTCTACCTCCCCGACACGCCCAGAGTCACGCCCGTGACCTGGGGCGTGACTGTCGCGAACTCAGCCCGAAGTCAACTTTCTTGTCCAATCGCCGGCCGCCTTCATGAATAGTACTGACACGCCCCCCTACACGCCCGTGACCTAGGGCGTGTACTTAGAATTTTTTGCCTATAAATTGCCCATTTCTGTAAGGTCCAAGGGTTCAGATTTTTGGGCCATTTTAGTGTCTTTTTGTGGGCTGCATCCGTGATTTCCTTGCTATGTAAGGAGATTTCTTCCCCCTTTTTCTTTCAATTTTGTTTTTGCTTTAGCTTTGTCTTTGTAATAGCTTGTAATAGTTTCCTTTAATCAATAAAAATGTTAAATTTTCTCTTCTTATTTGGCTTTGGAATGAACACTTGTGCCCACTTTTTCTCCCCTTTTTATCCTTGGTTTTATCTTTGTTCTTCATTTATGAAAAGCGTGTGTGTGTGTATGAGTGTGACTTATTTACTTTACATGTTTTTAACTTGTCTTCATGCTTAGGTATGATAGGTTTTCCTCTTTTTCACCATGTCTTTTCTTGAAAGAATTATGATTTCATTCTTATGAATTTATAAAAGAGATTTGAAAAGTGATTTTGTTCTTTTCTTTTTACTTAGTTTTTCTTTTAGGATTGTAAAACCTCTTTTGTTCTTTTCATTTTCTCTTCACTTTTTTTATCACTTTTATGAATTCTTAAGAATGAAAAAGTTATAGTTTTAATTTTTGAGCACCTTTGATTTTGACTTTATTTTGGAAAACTTTTTGCTCATTCTCTTTTTATTTGCTCTTTTTATGTGTTTTGGGTAAGCTTTAGGAGTAGAAATCTTGTTATTTTAATTTATTAGCAATTTTGATTTTTCTTCGTTATTAGTGTGTGTGAGTATATGAGCATAAATTTTCTTTTGTTCTTCTTAATTTTCATGTTGTGTGTGTGAGTGTATGAGAATAATGTTTTGATGCTTTGATTAAATTATGTAGAGTGTGTGAGTGTAGGTGTTAAATTTTAATGCTTTCTTTTAATGCTTTGTTCAAATTTTGTAGAGTGTGTGAGTGTAGGTGTTAGCTTTATTGCTTTCTTGAAATTCATATGGAGTGTGTGTGTTTGTGTGTATTTATTTCCGCCTACTCGTTAAGAGTTAAATGGCGCATCGTTTTAATTTTCAGTCCTACTCATTTGAGTAGGACTTGTAATTTTCTTTCTTTATTTTTCCGCCTAATCACTTGAGTTAAATGGACGGACTTTATTTCCCGCCTACTTGTTTGAGTAGGACTTGTAATTTTCTTTCTTTATTTTTCTGCCTACTCACTTGAGTTAATTGGACGGATTTTATTTCCCTGTAAATATTTGAGAAAGCACTGTAATCGCATTTATTTTCTCCTACTCATTTGAGTAGGACTCGCTTTCATTTCAGTCCTACTCGTTCGAGTAGGACTTGCAATTTTCAGCTGTTATTTACCGCCCCCACTCGTTTTAGTGGGACTCGCAAATTTCAATTTTGCAAATTTCTTTCATGTGTAACTTAGTTCCTATTTAATTTATAATTTGGAGTGTGCGTGAGTTCTTGTTTTAGCTAACTTTTCAGTTTTCTAAATGTTTGTTATTTTTCTTATGTCCCCTTCTTATAATCGTTTAGCGTTTAATTTCGAACTCGCGCCTCACTAAATTATAAAGCCGTCCCCATACCGATGTGTGGCTAATCGCTATTAGCCTCGGCATCGAAGAGCTTTGGGACATTTAAAATGATTTCTAATAATTGAAGCTCTTTATTTTCATTTTAATTTAAGGACTTAAGGTTTACCCCGGGTTTACGACGCGTAGGACCACATATCGATGTGTGGGCCCTATTTCCGTAGTTCATATGCTAACTAGCCGAGAGGCCGTGAATATGGACCGATCACCCCTGGGTAAATAGAGTTGCGTGCATACCCTCGAAAGAGGACAAGCGTAATTCTACCGGATTGGGTTCCCCACCCAATAGCGGGGTTCTTAGCGTAAAGCGGGCGTTAAGAGGAATCCTTCGTCGGACTAACGTTCGGTCGAATAGTCTTAACGTTTAGGTGAGCGATATCCCTATAGCTAGGTGAGCTCACATTTGTGGAACCTCCATGGCCAAGTTGCCTTTTATTAATTTGAAAACTAAGTCCTATAATTATTAAAAATTGTTTTAGTCTTAATCTGATTCGATGCCGAGCGTTAAGCCTTCATCGAATATTTTCTAAATCATTTTTTCGATCCTTTGCTTTTCCGTCTTTTATTAAGTAAAAAAAATCCGCCTTACTTTCAGTAAAATAATAGTCCTCTCGGAGGAGTAAGAACAGTCAACACGACCCCGAGAACAATACGACCTCGGTATTCCCCCGAATATCGAGTACTACTTGCGATAGGTGCACTTTCCTACCTAAGCAAGACAGCGGCGATCGACTCACCGAACCAACCACAGTAAGAGTCTGTTCGCGGGCCAATCAAGTTTTTGGCGCCGTTGCCGGGGAATCTCTTTTCGAGTTGCTATTTCGAATTCCGGAGTCTATTGCTTTTACTTATTTTCTATAAAAAAAAAACTTTAACCTGAGTCTCTATAAAAAAAAACTAAAAACTTTATTTTAAAATAAAAAAAGAAGTTTATTTTGTTTTATTTTTGTTTGGGTGTATGGCCCGTGGACAACCCTCCGAGTCTGAAGATTTTGACTTCGACCCTGAGATCGAACGCTCTCTTGCGCGTATCCGATCTCAACGATGAAATCCTTCTTTAGATCCCGAGGAATCTATCGGAGAACCCACTGTTGTAGTTATGGCCGCGCCTAACCTTCCCCCGGCGGCCGAGCGTACTATGTCTTATTACGCCCGGCCTAACCTGGATGATTCTGGGTCGAGTATTGTTCGCCCTGCGGTGGCGAATAATAATTTTGAAATAAAGTCGAGTGTCATTCAAATGGTCCAAAACGCCGTGCAGTTCGATGGAATGCCGGATGAGGACCCGAATGTCCACTTGTCCAATTTCTTGGAGATATGCGACACCTTCAAGATTAATGGTGTCACTGATGATGCCATTCGTTTGCGCTTATTTCCTTTTTCCCTTAAGTCCAAAGCCAAGGCGTGGTTGAATGCCCTCCCGCGAGGATGTATCACCACGTGGGCTGAGTTGACGGAACGGTTCCTAACGAAGAACTTTCCGCCCGCAAAAACTGCAAAGTTGCGGGCGGACATTTCTTCGTTTGTGCAAAACGATCCTGAGTCTCTATACGAGACTTGGGAACGGTTTAGGAATTCCTCCGCCGATGCCCGCACCACGCGCTGCCAACGTGGTTGCAAGTTCAAATTTTTTATAATGGGCTGAATTTTCAGACGCGTCAAATGATTGACGCGGCTGCCGGGGGTACGCTTAACAACAAAACCCCCGAGGCCGCCCAGGCTTTATTCGAAGAGATGGCTATGAACGCCTATCAATGGAACGTCCCGCGGGGACGCCCAAAGCCGGCGGCTGGTCTTTTTGAAGTGGATGCCACTGCTCTCTTGACCCTTCAAGTTGAAAGGTTAACAAAGCAGGTGGCGGAGATGTCTGCTGCCTCCTCCACTCCGCCTTGTTTTATTCCCCCTAATGTCTGCGTAGCTGAAGAGTTCGTGGACTTCATGGGAACTTCGGGTCATCCTCCCTTCAACCCCAACAACAACCCTTATAGTAATAACTATAATCAGGGTTGGAGGAATCACCCCAACTTCTCGTGGAGCAACCCGAATAATGCTCAGCATCCCCCTATTTTTTATGCGCCCGGATTTCTTCCTCCTCCTCCTCTTCCGAAACCCTCCCCGATGGAGGAAAATTTTTCGAAGTATATTGCGTCCAACGAGTCAAATATCCGGAACATTACCGGATCGCTAAAAACACTCGAACAACAGGTTGGACAGCTGGCGAGGATGATGTCCGAGCGCGCGCTCGGGGCACTGCCGGGAATCACGGAGCCCAATCCGCGGGAGAACGCCAACGCTATAACCCTCCGTAGCGGAAAGGAGGTGGTCGATCCAAAATGAACCGACCCTCAGGTATATATTTCACCTCCGACCCCTCTTCCCCTTTCTTCGCTTACGCCGCCTTTACCAATTATAAAAGAAAAAATTATTTTAAACAAGGCCCTTCCTTATCTGCATAAGTTAGATAACGAGCGTAAGGACGCGCAATATGAAAAATTTATTTTATTATTAAAACAAATTCACATTAATGTTCCTTTTTGCGAGGCTATCTCGCAAATGCCCAAATATGCGAAATTTTTAAAAGAACTACTTTCTAATAAACGCAAATTAGAGGATATTTCGCATATATCTCTCAACGCTGTCTGCTCGGCGGCCCTTACTAATAAATTGCCCACAAAACAAAACAACCCGGGACGGTTTTCCATCCCGTGCCTTTTTGGCGATATATTAGTAAAGTACGCCTTAGCTGATTTAGGGGCTAGCATTAATCTGATGCCGTTCTCGCTCTTTTCACGTTTAGGTTTGGGTACTCCTAGTCCTACGAATATGCGCATCCAATTAGCGGATCGCTCGGTTAAGTTCCCTATCGGGGTAGTGGAGGACGTCCTTGTCCGAGTCGACAAGTTTACCTTCCCGGTAGACTTCGTCATCTTAGATATCGAGGAGGACGCCGAGGTACCAATAATACTCGGTCGCCCTTTTCTCGCCACCTCCCGCGCACTAATAGATGTTGATAATGGTAGCCTTCTCCTCCGAGTAGGCGATGATCAGGTTACTTTCTCTATTAATCCCTCGATGGACAATTTGTCATCGAGCGACGATTTCTGCTACTCTTTAGATACCTTTTTCGGAGATCGTTCTTCTCCCATTTTCGAGTCCGTATTTTTAAACGACGATGTTTATGCGCTCGAAAATTTTAAATGCGATGAGGATACTTCTTTAGACTTGCCTTTCGAACCAATTGGTAAGAAAGACATAGGCATTAAAACCTCCCTAGAAGAACCTCCCATCCTAGACCTCAAACCCTTACCCGCATCGCTCAAATACGCTTTTTGTGAAAAGGCGATACGCTTCCCGTTATCATTTCTTCGGACTTGAGTGATTCGGAGACTTCCGATTTATTGGAAGTTTTATTTAAACATCGCCACGCAATTGCGTGGCAAATCTCTGACTTAAAGGGGATTAGCCTCTCCTTTTGCACCCATAAGATTTTTCTTAACGATAATTGCCGCAAAACGATTCAGCCGCAGCGTCGTCTTAACCCAAACATGAAAGACGTCGTTAAAGCCGAAATCATTAAGTTATTAGATGCGGGGATTATCTACCCTATTTCGGACAGTGCATGGGTTAGTCCCGTGCATGTCGTGCCCAAGAAAGGCGATTTTACCGTAGTGGCGAATGAGCATAACGAGCTCGTCCCAACTCGTACTGTTACGGGTTGGCGAGTGTGCATCGATTATAGAAAACTTAATGACGCCACCCGCAAGGACCATTTCCCTCTGCCATTTCTAGACCAGATTTTAGAGCGTTTATCTGGTCATCCGTATTATTGTTTTCTTGATGGTTTATCGGGGTTTTTCCAAATCCCCATTTCCCCCGATGATCAAGAGAAAACAACTTTTACTTGCCTGTTTGGCACCTTCGCCTATCGAAGAATGCCATTTGGACTCTGCAATACGCCGGCTACATTCCAAAGATGTATGCTAGCGATCTTTGGCGAGCTAGTAGAAGACATTATGGAAGTCTTTATGGATGACTTTTCTGTTTTCGGACGCTCTTTTCCCGATTGCCTTCACAATTTAGATCGTGTCCTTCAACGGTGCGAGGACACAAGTCTTGTTTTAAATTGGGAAAAATGCAACTTTATGGTTCGAGGAGGTTTGGTCCTCGGCCATATGATTTTGTCTAAGGGGATAGAGGTGGATAAGGCCAAGATAGAAATTATAGAAAAACTTCCGCATCCAACAAACGTAAAATCTATTAGGAGTTTCTTAGGCCATGCGGGCTTTTATCGACGCTTCATTCAAGACTTTTCAAAAATAACAAAGCCGCTAACTCACCTCTTGGAAAAGGAATCACGCTTCATCTTTAGTAGCGAATGCGAGTCCGCCTTTAATTTAATAAAACGAAAACTTATCACTTCACCAATTTTAGTGGCCCCTAATTGGTCCCTTCTGTTCGAAATTATGTGCGACGCTAGTGATATTGCCTTAGGTGTCATTCTTGGCCAACGCGTAGAAAACCATTTTCATCTTATTTATTACGCTAGCAAGATGCTCACTTCCGCACAAGTAAATTACACGACAACGAAAAAGGAACTCTTAGCCGTCGTTTTCTCTTTCGATAAGTTTCGCTCGTATATAACGCTATCTAAAGTTATCGTTTTTACCGATCACTCCGCGCTTAAATATTTATTAGCTAAAAATGATGCGAAGCCCCGCCTTCTTCGATGGATTCTCCTCCTACAAGAGTTTGATTTGGAGATCCGAGATAAGCGGGGAGCGGAAAATCTTGCGGCGGACCACCTCTCCCGTTTAGAAAATCCGGGTGCGGAAGTGCTCGTCGAGTCTGAAATAAATGACAGATTCCCCGAGGAACGCCTCCTTGCCATTAGTTCTTCGTCATCTTCGCCTTGGTTCGCAGACTTTGCAAATTTCTTAGTAGCGCGGGTCCTTCCAAAAGAGTTTTCCAGTCATCAAAAGAAGAAATTCTTTTCTGACTTGAAAAATTTCTTTTGGGAGGACCCATTTCTTTTTCGTATCTGCGCGGACCAAGCGGTCTGAAGATGCGTTGCGGGTGTGGAGTGCTTGCAAATTCTTAAGCACTGCCACGAGGGTCCAGCCGGTGGGCATTATCAAGCCAACCGGACCGCTCGGAAGGCGCTAGAGGCGGGCTACTTTTGGCCCACTCTCTTCAAAGACGCGCATAATTTTGTGCACGCATGCGATAGCTGTCAGCGGTCGGGTAATATCTCTCGTCGCGACGAGATGCCCCAAAATATGTTTTTAGAGTGCGAAGTCTTCGATTTATGGGGCATAGATTTTGTTGGCCCCCTACCTCCATCTTTCAAAAATATGTATATTTTAGTGGCGGTCGACTACGTATCAAGGTGGGCGGAAGCGCAAGCTCTCCCCACCAACGATGCGCGAGTCGTCATTACACTTCTTAAAAAACTATTTTCTCGCTTCGGCACGCCTCGCGCAATTGTTAGTGATAGGGAAACGCATTTCTGTAACGCTCTTATGGCTAAGACGTTAGCTAAATACGGAGTCACGCATAAGCTTGCCACCCCCTACCACCCGCAAACAAGTGGCCAAGTTGAGGTAGTAAATCGAGAGATTAAGAGAATTTTAGAAAAAACCGTTTCACTAAATAGGAAAGATTGGTCTGTTAAACTCGACGATGCATTGTGGGCGTATCGGACAGCATACAAAACCGCAATTGGTTGTACGCCGTTCCGGTTAGTCTACGGCAAAGCATGTCATTTACCCGTAGAATTAGAGCATCGCGCTCTTTGGGCTTTAAAACTCTTAAACCTCGACTCCAACTTAGCCGCTCAGAATAGAAAACTGCAACTAAACGATCTCGATGAATGTTGTGTGAACGCTTACGAGAGCAATAAATTCTATAAGGAGCGCTCTAAGTTATATCACGATCGAAAAATCAAGTCCCAAAAATTATTTTCTCCGGGCGATCTTGTCCTTCTTTACAATTCCCGTCTTAGGCTTTTTCTAGGTAAATTAAAATCTAGATGGTCCGGTCCCTTCCTAGTTGAAGAAGTTTTTCCATATGGAACCTTACTCGCCTCCCACCCGGACAAAGGTTCATTTAAGGTAAACGGTCATCGGTTAAAGTCTGATATAGCAGGAGACCCAGTGATCGGTTTTAGCGAAACAATAACTTTCCTCCACATTATAAACCCGCCAAAATAGTCAAGCTACACGACTATAAACAAAGCGCTCCTGGGAGGCACCCCTCGCTTATCTTTTTCGCTCTTTCCTTATTACCTTTGCTGTTTTTTTCTAATAAACGCAGGATTTCTGATTGGACTTCCCCGAACGCGTTTCAGGGACGTTTCTACCCCCGCTCTCTTTACTTTTGTACATATCGCATTTTATTTAATTTTTGTTCCGTATTCTTACGTTACAACATTGGGGGACAATGTTGGCCTTAAGTATGGGGGTTTTTTCGTGCTTTACTTTCTGCACTTCAATTTTTTCTGCATTTCAAAAATACAAAAAACATACATATAACAACAAAACAAAACAAAAAAATAAAAAAAAAACATCTCAAAATGAACAAAAAAATTTTAAATGAAAAATCCAAAAAAAATTTTGTGTTCTCTTTCTTTCTTTTTTTCCAAAAAACTCAAAAACAATTAAAAAAAAAGAAAACAAAAAATATATTTAGTTTCACTTTGTAAATATTTTTTGTACATACTCTTTTCTCTCTCCCCCTTCCTCATTCTTGTTAAAACCTCTCTTTTTCTCCCATATTTTTGTACATAGAATGAAAATTCTCTTAAAAAAATACAAAAAAAAAGATAATAGTTCAAAAAATTCAAAACAAAAAATTGAGAAAAACAAAATAAAAAAAAGATAATAAATGAAAAATAAAAAAAATGATGATAAAAACTATAAAACTCAAAAAAAAATGTTTTGCAACAAATAAATCAAATATTCCATCCTTAACTTTCCTGTTATCCAAAAATTCTGTTTTGAGTTTATTTATATGCGAATTTGATTAATTCTTTGTTCACTGCCCGTTTGTTAATTATTGATTGAAAAATTTAAATACCCGGGGTTAAGTTTTAAAGAATTCTTTATGCTTTGTTAAAAATAGCGAACTCGTTTTAGGCACTACTTCTAATTTTTCATTGATAGGAGCACGTATATTATGTTAGGAATTAACGACTATAGAATTCAATTATACTTACTTTTAGCTTTCTGAAAAAAAATTGGAACGTACAAATTATTATGGTTGCTCTCAAAATTTTTTAGGATTGAAAATCTAGTTTTCCTTTCTCCACTAACCTTATCATGACCTACTTGGCATGATAAAATTTTCTATCCTTAAAAGATCCTATGTCAATGGGAATAAGATTTCGTTCCGTAAACATAGGCACCCAATAATTTTAAAAGATTATATATGGAGTAAGAGGATAAAATTCATTACTCCTACAAATATACATTGGGTTAATTTTATTCTTATGAAGTTGAAAAACAAAAATTATATTAGGAAAATAAGATTTCGTTTTCCTAATAATCCAAAAAAAAATGGAGGTTCGAGAAAAAATTACCTCGCCTCAAAAATCAAAACCCTCTTCATAAACCCACTACCCCCTTAGCCAATTACACGATTCTAGAATTAATTCAAAAATCTTTTTGAGAGCATAATTAGTAAATTGTATTATTTCCAGTAGCACTCGTATAAGCTAGAGTTCTTATAATTCCAAACTATTTTCGTTAATCTTACCATTACAAATGCTGTCTTCTATTTGATTACATCAAGAAATCTTTTGGCCAAAACTTTTGCGCTATTTAAATCATCTACATAATTTTAGGACTTAACTTTTACACCCCGTATATTTATTTCGATCTCTCTTATAATTGATTAAGCGATAGCTAAATTTAGAGTTTTTTTTATTCCTTATAGATTCACCTCAAACTTTTGCTCTAGAATAGCAAAAGCCTAAGTATGGGGGTATTTGATGAATTGTAAATATGCGTATTTTTGTGCACATTAATTTAGTCATTTTCATTTATTTTCGTCATTTTTACTTATTTCTGTTCAATAAAATACTCCTCTTCTTGTAAATTTACTACTAACTTGTTTTCTTTAATTTTGCAGAAAAATTTCAAAATCTGCCAAAATTGGGCAGTACACACCCGTGATAATTTGGTCACGCCCGTGACAGGGCCGTGACATTGCATTTCCCGTGAAATCGGATGATTTCTGAAGTACAAGCTTGACACGCCTGGCGACACGCCCGTGTCACCCGACACGGGGCATGACCCAAGCCCGTGTCCACTCCACTCGACACTTTCTGCTCGACGATTCGTCGAGTGTCGACACCAACCGTCACGCCCAGCGTCACGCCCGTGACCTAGGGCGTGACTTAATCTCAGCTCAACGATTTCAACTCGACACTTTCCGCTCGACATTCGTCGAGTGTCGACACCAACTGACACGCCCAGAGTCACACCCGTGACCTGGGGCGTGACCTTTCCAGCTGGCCCGACAAGATGCTGCCAAAGACTTTTGACGCAACCCGCGCCCGGTTCTACCTCCCCGACACGCCCAGAGTCACGACCGTGACCTGGGGCGTGACTGCCGCGAACTCAGCCCGAAGTTAACTTTCCTGTCCAATCGCCGGCCGCCTTCATGAATAGTACTGACACGCCCCCCCCCCCTACACGCCCGTGACCTAGGGCGTGTACTTAGAATTTTTTGCCTATAAATTGCCCATTTCTGTAAGGTCCAAGGGTTCAGATTTTTGGGCCATATTAGTGTCTTTTTGTGGGCTGCATCCGTGATTTCCTTGCTATGTAAGGAGATTTCTTCCCCCTTTTTCTTTCAATTTTGTTTTTGCTTTAGCTTTGTCTTTGTAATAGCTTGTAATAGTTTCCTTTAATCAATAAAAAATGTTAAATTTTCTCTTCTTATTTGGCTTTGGAATGAACACTTGTGCCCACTTTTTCTCCCCTTTTTATCCTTGGTTTTATCTTTGTTCTTCATTTATGAAAAGCGTGTGTGTGTGTATGAGTGTGACTTATTTACTTTACATGTTTTTAACTTGTCTTCATGCTTAGGTATGATAGGTTTTCCTCTTTTTCACCATGTCTTTTTCTTGAAAGAATTAGGATTTCATTCTTATGAATTTATAAAAGAGATTTGAAAAGTGATTTTGTTCTTTTCTTTTTACTTAGTTTTTCTTTTAGGATTGTAAAACCTCTTTTGTTCTTTTCATTTTCTCTTCACTTTTTTTATCACTTTTATGAATTCTTAAGAATGAAAAAGTTATAGTTTTAATTTTTGAGCACCTTTGATTTTGACTTTATTTTGGAAAACTTTTTGCTCATTCTCTTTTTATTTGTTCTTTTTATGTGTTTTTGGTAAGCTTTAGGAGTAGAAATCTTGTTATTTTAATTTATTAGCAATTTTGATTTTTCTTCGTTATTAGTGTGTGTGAGTATATGAGCATAAATTTTCTTTTGTTCTTCTTAATTTTCATGTTGTGTGTGTGAGTGTATGAGAATAATGTTTTGATGCTTTGATTAAATTATGTAGAGTGTGTGAGTGTAGGTGTTAAATTTTAATGCTTTCTTTTAATGCTTTGTTCAAATTTTGTAGAGTGTGTGAGTGTAGGTGTTAGCTTTATTGCTTTCTTGAAATTCATATGGAGTGTGTGTGTTTGTGTGTATTTATTTCCGCCTACTCGTTAAGAGTTAAATGACGCATCGTTTTCATTTTCAGTCCTACTTATTTGAGTAGGACTTGTAATTTTCTTTCTTTATTATTCCGCCTACTCACTTGAGTTAAATGGACGGACTTTATTTCCCGCCTACTCGTTTGAGTAGGACTTGTAATTTTCTTTCTTTATTTTTCCGCCTACTCACTTGAGTTAAATGGACGGATTTTATTTCCCTGTAAATATTTGAGAAAGCACTGTAATCGCATTTATTTTCTCCTACTCATTTGAGTAGGACTCGCTTTCATTTCAGTCCTACTCGTTCGAGTAGGACTTGCAATTTTCAGCTGTTATTTACCGCCCCCACTCGTTTGAGTGGGACTCGCAAATTTCAATTTTGCAAATTTCTTTCATGTGTAACTTAGTTCCTGTTTAATTTATAATTTGGAGTGTGCGTGAGTTCTTGTTTTAGCTAACTTTTCAGTTTTCTAAATGTTTGTTATTTTTCTTATGTCCCCTTCTTATAATCGTTTAGCATTTAATTTCGAACTCGCGCCTCACTAAATTATAAAGCCGTCCCCATACCGATGTGTGGCTAATCGCTATTAGCCTCGGCATTGAAGAGCTTTGGGACATTTAAAATGATTTCTAATAATTGAAGCTCTTTATTTTCATTTTAATTTAAGGACTTAAGGTTTACCCCGGGTTCACGACGTGTAGGACCACATATCGATGTGTGGGACCTATTTTCGTAGTCCATATGCTAGCTAGCCGAGAGGCCGTGCATATGGACCGATCACCCCTGGGTAAATAGAGTTGCGTGCATACCCTCGAAAGAGGACAAGCGTAATTCTACCGGATTGGGTTCCCCACCCAATAGCGGAGTTCTTAGCGTAAAGCGGGCGTTAAGAGGAATCCTTCATCGGACTAACATTCGGTCGAATAGTCTTAACGTTTAGGTGAGCGATATCCCTATAGCTAGGTGAGCTCACATTTGTGGAACCTCCACGGCCAAGTTGCCTTTTATTAATTTGAAAACTAAGTCCTATAATTATTAAAAATTGTTTTAGTCTTAATCCGATTCGATGCCGAGCGTTAACCCTTCATTGAATATTTTCTAAATCATTTTTTCGCTCCTTTGCTTTTCCGTCTTTTATTAAGTAAAAAAAATCCACCTTACTTTCAGTAAAATAATAGTCCTCCCGGAGGAGTAAGAATAGTCAACACGACCCCGAGAACAATACGACCTCGGTATTCCCCCGAATATCGAGTACTACTTGCGATAGGTGCACTTGCCTACCTAAGCAAGCCCGCGGCGATCGACTCACCGAACCAACCACAGTAAGAGTCTGTTCGCGGGCCAATCAGCTATGTTGGATGAGAGCCTTATCAAGGTCTCGGGTTTGAAACCGTGTGGCAATAATGTGCGCGACCGATAAACAGGCGCGAGATGCTTTGGGGGGTACGGCCTGCAAGCCTTGTAGATTTTAGTTGTACCAGCCGTGGTGCTAGCTTACCTTCCTAGGTTGCATGGTGGGCCGGACGATGTCGTGGGGAGGCCTTGAGGGCCTAAACCCGGGTCGTTACAAAAAAAGTGCACTTTTTTGTAACGACCTGGCATACTAGGAGCACAGCGCCGCCCGGCCCACCAGTAGCCCAAGGAGGACCCAAGGCACCATGGTGGTACAGCCGGAATATGCAAGGCCTGCAGGTCGTATACCCCAACACAAATATCTGCGCAGTATCTCAGCAGTGGTAGGTTGTTTCCATGAGGTTTCGAACCCGAGACCCTGATAAGTAGCCTTTAGTACGGCTACTCATCACCAAATGAGCTGTTGAGAAATAGGCGCGAAGATTTGTGTTGGGGTGTATGGCCTGCAGGCCTTATATATTTCAGCTATACCACCACGGCGCCTTGGTTCCTCCTTGGGCTACTAGTGGGTCGGGAGGTGCTGTGCTCCTAGTGGGCCAGGTCGTTATAGGTTCTCTCCACATTTGTTCTCATTTTGGAGTTGACTTGGGTTTGAGAGACAGAGAGAGTTCTGAGGAGGAAGAGAGGAGCTTTCTCTGCCATTAACGGAGCTTCAGAGCATCGATCGTCGTTCCGAGGCCAGACTCGTAAAGAGGATGCGATGGTGCTTATTTTCATCTGTGCAAGATGATGCGTCGGCAAGTGCACCGGTTGCTGTCAAGTAATAATTTTGGGAATAGCTTCCCCAAATGTCGATCTTGAGGGAATGCAGGTTGGGTATCGTGATAGCGTCGTAGAAAGATCATTACTAAGAGTTAAACATGTAACACCCCAAATCCCAGGCTTTGGATGGGTGACACGGCCTAGGACACGGGCGTGTCCCAGGGCGTGTCCTACTCGGGTGAGCAGCCAGCGAGTGGTCGACGAAATTTCATTCTACAAAAAAAATGTGGGAACACGCCATCTGACACGGGCGTGTCAGAGGCCGTGTCCTCCTCTGGTCGACGAACTTCAGTTCGACGAAATTGAGTTGGGGCGTGTCTGCTGTCGTGTGTGGGCACACGGCCTGTGATACGGGCGTGTCCCAGGCCATGTCCTTTGCGGGATATGCCCCGGAAATTTGAGCCATGGTGAACACGGGTAGGACACGGTCGTGTTTAGGGTACACGGCCTGCGACACGGGCGTGTCAATGGTCGTGTCCCGATCAGGATGAAGTTGGTTTTGTGCAGCCTAATGTATACAGCCACAGATATGGGTGTGTCTGAAGGCGTGTCAGGTGACATGGCCCGTGACACGGGCTTGTCACATGGGCGTGTACTGGTCTGGATGAGTCGGTTGTGTGCCGCTTAAGGTACACGGCCTGTGACATGGGCGTGTCACAGGCCGTGTCAGGCGAAAATTCAGAATTTGTGGCAACATCGTGGCCATCCATTCCCTCAGCTGGGATCTGATGGTTGAGGTTCCTCCCTGTCTCCTTAAGGCTGAGGATGAGAAGGAAATCCTCATTTGCTTTTGGCCTTCATCTTTCTACAAAGCTAGAGAGAAAATGAGAGTAAGAAGGAGAAGGAGGGAAGGAGCCGGCTATCGGTGGAGCTGCGGAGTTCCTGTTCCCAATCTGAGGCTAGCGTTGTGGAGGCAAGGCCGCTGCAGTGCTGTCCAGCCGACTCGGAGCTCATATCACCAAAATGATCGTCAAGGGTAATGATCTTTCTTCCTAGCCATGTGAAGGCTTCTGTTTTGGCATGTGCATGGGATTTCCCCCCACTAGAGGGTGGCTTGTGATGGGTTCCCTTTGGTTGATTCTTGGAATCCCCACTAATTTGGCATATAAATCCGGAAATGGAGTACGGAATAGGCATGCTATGTGAAGCCCATCTGGACAGGTTGGTCTGGATTGGTGATGTTGCATATACGCACCGAAGAAGACTTTGTGATGAAATGTGTAGTTTAGGAGTCGACGGGATAAACCTGTGAAGGACAGTAGCAGGAAGTACTGGCGTGGTAAGCCAGGAAAATACCCTTAATGTTTGGAATGCTTGATGGGTTGTGCCTGTGAAGGGGAGTAGCAGGAAGTATTGGCTTGGCAGTCCAGGAAAATACCCTCAAGTGGATGTTATGATGTACTGTTAAGCCTAGGGATGGAAAATGAGTTCTGTCTCTAACGTGAGGCGTGGCTCCTAGGTAACCGATGAATGTGAAGCCAGTTCCATGAGGATGGGCTGGTTATGTATGAGTTGATAAGCTCACCTAAAGGAAAAAGGTAATGTGAAACCGACCTGCGCCTTTTATGTAGCAACGAGGGGTGGCTGATCCGACCTGCGTTATATATGTCCAACTTAAAGACCTGAAAGTGCGATCTATTGGAGCGCATAGCAAGAGTCTTAAGCATGCGTGCCATGACACAATGGGGGGCTACGGGCCAATCCTGGGTCATTAAGACTAAAATCTCCGGCTGCACGCCATGAAGAAATGCTCAAATTTTACCGTTGGGTTGCGACCCTGATTTTGTGGTGGGACCCTGATTCGCCGGTACACCAAGAATGTGCCCTGAGTGCATGGATCATCGGGACGCATGGCTGACAGTTGTGATGGAATGTATGTGCGTGAGAGCACAATGTGTGAATATATATATATATATATATATATATATATATATATATATATATATATATATATATATATATATATATATATATATATATATATCTGCCTGTGAAATGATATGCATGTAGGGAAGGAATACCACTGCCCCCGGGAAAGGGGTAGGGTCGTTATAAAATTGGTCAGCTGAACGTTGACCGTTGCCTTATTTGCCACTGTTGGGTGGAATGTCCTTGTACAGGTGCTGGAGAACCAAGCGGGACACATAAAGGCTGAAGTCCCTGCTGCTGCTATTGTTGTTGCTGCTGCTAGCCCATGATGGCTAAGCATAAAATGTTTTGTTTTGTTTATGTGTGGCTGGCCTGCGCGCCAACATTTGGAAGCTACTATTGTAAACGGACTTGTAAGGCCATAAGGCTAACTGACTTTGTATTTGGTGAACATTCCTGTTATATATAAATGTGGATCTTTATATGGTGGACATTCATGTTTAGAGTTCTATTGTGTGTTATAGGCTTCCGCTAGAATGCCATGTGTTAGGATGCGCAACTCTGGTATCACTCCGTGACTTCGCCGCCTGTTTTATGGTATATGTTGTGGGGCACCGACCTGACCTTCTAGTATATCATATATGAACGGATGGAGTCATTACATTTTTGGTATCAGCTATCTCGGTCTTTCCCTTTCAGATTTGTGGTCGAATTCTTTTGTGGGGTGGCGAGCCCGTGTCCGTGCGAACCGCGTGAACACTAAGGAACTCTTGAATGTCCGCTTTAGGAATGCAAATACATGTGTTTAAGGAACCTGTGAGTTCCTATTTTGTTGTGATTGCTTGTGTGTGGTCGCTAATGTGAGTGTCTTGTTCACCTATAGGTGACGCGGAGTGGTGCTGGGCAATCTGAGGCCCAACGTTCTGATGAAAGTACGGCACCAGCTGAGGTGCCGACACCTCTGCCTTCTACAAAAACTGTGCGCTTATTTGTTGAGGCCTTGTTTGTGATGATTCAAGCACAGCCTACTGGGCAGGAGCAAGGGCAGGCGTAGACGGCATTGAGGCCAGAACAGGTTGCGGTGAGGCCAGAACCTTTTGCAGTTGTGGTACCTCGAGCAGCTGAGAGGCCGTTGAAGCAGTTCATGAGCTTTAACCCGCCTATATTTTCAGGAGTAGGATCTCCTACGCAGGTTGAGGATTGGTTATCACACGTAAAGCAGATAATGATGGCGATCGGGATGGAGGAAGTTCAGAACGTCACTTTATCCACCTTCTTATTGGAAGGAGAGGCGTGTTTATGGTAGGACGAGATGGAACTACACCACTTAGCTGGGAGGCCGTTAACACAAGTGTCAATTAAGGAATTCTCCCGACTCTTCCTGGCAAAGCACCTCCTAACGCCACAGCGCATTGCCATGGAAAACGAGTTCCAAAGGCTGATGCAAGGATAAGGCAGTGTTGACACTTACCTGCACGAGTTCACGAGATTGGGACGGTATGCGGGTTAAATCTTCGCCGATGAGCAGTGGAAAACGAACAGGTTCTATGAAGGATTGTGGGTAGAGTTGCGGTTCCTACTCTCTAGTTTAGTAAACTAAGGATTCCAGGCATTGGTTGACACTGCGTGCGCACTGGAAAAGGACATGAAGAGGATGCAAGGGAATAGTGTCTTGGCTATGACACATCCGGAGTTCAAAGTGCCCCGACATAGGAAATCATATTACAAAATGAAATGGGGCAAGAGGTCCAAGTCGGTTGGACAAGCGCCTTCTATGGCTGCATCGGGAGCAACGTCGGGGGCCTCTTCAAGGCTGGAGACTCGTACGTGCTTTACTTGTGGACGAGTGGGGCATCTAGCATGTGACTATCTGGTTGTTCCGCCGAAAGGAGAAAAGAAGGCGGGAGCGTCCTATGCTAAGAAGGGAAAGGCGGTGGTGGAGTCCTCTGCCTCTCAGGCGCAGCCCCGAGTCTACAATCTTGGCCTACAGGAGGCCATTAAGCAGAGTGACGTCCTCACAGGGACGATTTAAGTTATTGTATTGTTTTGATTAGTGCATGCTTTGTTTATTGCATATTTGTATGCGGCTTGTGTGTGTAACATAATTGTCACAGGCTTTGTGCTGATTCGGATCATGCTAGCACGAGCACTGTTTGATACAGGTGCTTCACATTCGTTTCTGTCTAAAGATTTCATAGCTCGACTTGGGATACCTAGTCGTGTGAAGACAGATAGCGTCAGGGTGATGTTACCGAATGGTTGTTTGATGCTTGCTGATAAGGCTTGCGATGTGCAGGTGATAATTGCAAGTCGGGATTTCTGTTTGACTGCATCTGTATTGCTGATATCGGAGTTCGACGTGATCTTTGGTATGGATTGGCTCGCGGAGCAGCATGCCTTGATTGATTGTAATGCCAAAGAAATCACACTGGGCCAGGATACCGAACAGGCGATGAAGTTCGCAGGTATGCGAGGAGTGGGCGGGACATTGATGTCTGCACTCCAAGTCGTCAAGGCTGTTCGTAATGGCACAGAGTGCTACTTCACGCTAATTCAGGCTGTTGAGCCAAAGGCCGGTGTGAGTGATGTTCCGGTGGTATTGGAATTTGCAGATGTGTTTCTCAAGGATCTCCCTGGGGTACCCCCCCCCCCCAGCGAGAGATTGACTTCACGATCGAGTTGGTGGCAGGTGCGAAACCTATGACCTGCTCGCCATATCATGTCGCGCCAAAGGAAATGGCGGAGTTGAAAGTCCAACCGCAATAGTTGCTGGAGTAGGGTTATATATGCCCAAGTATGTCACCTTGGAGCGCGCCTGTTCTATTTGTGAAAAAGAAAGACGGTGATTTGTGGTTATGTATTGACTACCGTGAACTAAATAAGTTGACCGATAAGAACAGGTATCCGATTCCACGGATTTATGAGTTGTTCGATCAGCTGGTGGGATCAACCGTTTACTCCAAGTTGGATTTGAAATTTGGTTATTACCAGTTGAGGATTCGGGAAGCTGACAATCCCAAGGCCGCATTTGGAACACGCTACGGGCATTATGAGTTCACGGTCATGTCATTTGGATTGTACAATGCGCCATCGGTGTTTATGGACCTGATGCACCGAACATTCCGAGAGTACCTGGACTTGTTCGTGATTGTATTCATTGATGATATCCTGGTGTACTCGAAATCTTAAGTCGATCACGCAAACCACTTGCAGTTGGTATTGCAGAAATTAAGGATGAATATGCTCTATGTCAAGTTCTCGAAGTGCGAGTTTTGGCTATCATCGGTGGCTTTTCTAGGCCATGTGGTAAGAGGAGAGGGCATAGTAGTGGATCCAGCAAAGATAAGGGCCATACAGGAGTGGCTTGTGTTGTCTTTGGTGGCCGAAGTCAGGAGCTTCCTTGGACTGGCAGGCTACTATAGACGGTTTGTGGAAAACTTCTTGTGGATCGCTTTGCCTCTAACCACACTGACGAGAAAGGATCATAAGTTCGTTTGGATGCCGGAGTGCGCGCAAGCTTTTGAAGAGATGAAGTGTCGATTGAACACGGCGCCTGTGTTGACCTCTCCATGTGGTACTGATGGATTCGAGATCTACAGTGATGCTTTAGGAAGCGGCTTAGGCTGCGTTCTTCTGTAAAGTGGGAAAGTGATTGCTTATGGCTCTCGCCAGTTGAAGGTGAATGAGCGAAATTATCCTGTCCATGAACTAGAGTTGGCAGCAGTGATCTTTGCACTAAAGTAGGGGCGGCATTATCTATATGGCGTGAAAGTGGAAATCTATACAGACCATAAGAGCCTAAAGTACTTATTGGAGCAGAAGGACCTGAATATGTGACAACGAAGGTGGTTGGATTTTCTTGGGGACTACACCTTTGTGATTCATTATACTCGCGGGAAGGGAAATGTGGTCGATGATGCCTTGAGTCGGAGAGCTCCGGCAAGGGCAAATTTATTGCAAAGGCACAATGAATGTCTAATCCAGGAGTTGGAAGCGTTAGAGATTTCTTATGTTGACAAGAATTCTATATCCGATGTATGTTTGAACTGGACGGAGGTGCAGTGTGACCTTGCGGACAGGGTTTGACGAGCAACGGAGCTGGATAAAAGTCTCCAAAGCTATGCCAAGGATAGGTCATAGGGTAAATTCTCCTGGGATGATGGCCTTATGAGGAAAGAGGGTCGTTTGTGTGTCCCAAGTTTAGGTAAGCTGTGGGAAGAGTTGATGTACGAAGCGCACTATACAAAGTACTCAATTCACCATGGGAGCACAAAGATGTTCAGAGACATGAAGAAGTTATTCTGGTGGTCAGGACTAAAGTATGATATCACTCATTATGTAGCCAAATGCCAAACTTGTGCTTTGGTGAAGGCGGAATGCCAGAAGCCTGGTGGTTTCTTGAAGTCGTTGCCGATTCCGTAATGGAAGTTCGATGATATCTCTATGGATTTCGTGCACAGGTTGCCAAGATCTCAGTGGGGGAATGATTCAATCTGGGAGATTGTAGACCGGCTGACAAAAGTGGCACACTTCCTTCCGAACAAACGGGACGATTCCGTGGAAAGTTTTGCAAAGCTGTATGTTGAACAGATTGTATGGCTACATGGTGTTCCTCGAAGCATCGCGAGCGATCGAGATGGGTGCTTTACTTCGATTGATTGGAGGCTAGTCCTTCAGTTTTTGGGCACGAAGTTGATGTTCAGTACGGCCTTTCATCCCCAAACGGATGGCCAGACGGAGAGAACCAACAGAATCATGGAAGATATGCTCTGAATGTGCCCCCTGGACTTTAGGAAGAGTTGGGAAGATCATCTCTATCTGGTGGAGTTTGCCTACAACAACAGCTACGAAGTGAGCATCGGTATGGCACCGTTTGAAGCTCTGTATGGTCGGAAGTGGCGTACGCTGTTAGCTTGGGCAGAAGCAAGAGAATCCAAAGTGTATAAATGTAACAAAGTCGAGGAAGCAAACTCGACGATACGCACCATCCGAGAGAAGCTATTGATATCCCAGGATCGTCAAGCGAAATACTACAATGCCAAGCACCGAAATGTGGAGTTCGCAGTGGGCGATTGGGTATACTTGAAGGTCAAATCCTTCAAAGGAGTGTCCAGGATTCGGCGACTGAAAAAGTTGAGCCCGAGATATCTTGGTCCATTTGAAGTGGTAGAGCGAATTGGGAAAGCTGCATATCGGCTAGCTCTTTCGGCAGACTTGGGTGGCTTACATGATGTGTTTCACATCTCGGTACTTCGGAGAGCCGTCAAAATCCAGCCCAAGTGATCGAGACTGATTGGGTACCGGTAGAGTATGGGCTAACGATAATGGTTCGGCCCATTCGGATCGAGGATCGTGCCGATAAACAGTTGCGGAACAAAATAATCGGGATGGTCAAACTCCGGTGGGACCATTGTGGCTGTGAGGAGCTAACATGGGAGCGAGAGCAAACCATGCAAGCTGAGTTTCCCGAGCTCTTTGTGTAACTGTTATGCAGTGTGTGTCGAGTTGTATTAAATGATTCTGGAATAAAACTTGTGTTTGATTACCTTCCTATGTGCAAATTTCGGGGACGAAATTTTTGTAAGGAGGGGAGGATTGTAACACCCAAAATCCCAGGCTTTGGATGGGTGACACGGCCTGGGACAGGGGCGTGTCCCAGGGCGTGTCCTGATCGGGTGAGCAGCCACTGAGTGGTCGACGAAATTTCGTTCTACGAAAAAAATGTGGGAACACGCCATCTGACACGGGTGTGTCAGAGGTCGTGTCCTCCTCTGGTCGACGAACTTCAGTTCGACAAAATTGAGCTACGGCGTGTCTGCTGTCGTGTGTGGGCACACGGCCTGTGACACGGGCGTGTCCCAGGTCGTGTCCTTTGCGAGATGTGCCCAGGGCATTTGAGCCCTGGTGAACTGATAATACGGTTTGCAGTCAATTTTATTAGGATATTTTCGGGGTTTTAAAGCAAATCATGTCTTGTAAAGTACTTATTTTGATTCTCATTTGTATATATTTTTGTCGCTAATGCATTTTTTCTACTTTTTGCAGGTTTTCACAGCTTTCAGCCGAATTTTGCTGTGACACGCCCCAAGGTCACGCCCTACCAGGGCGTGTACCTAGGGCGTATAACCCAGAGGAATGAAGTAATTGGTCCGAAACTACATTCCGTGGAAACTTCGTGTACATGCCCTCTGTCACGCCCGTGTCACATCCGACACGGGCGTGTTCTAGAGGCGTGTCCCCAGGTTCCGAGGAATCTCCGCAGCGCGCTCGTTTTTCCCGCTCCACCGTCGCACTGAAAGTGTCACGCCCCAGGGTCATGCCTGACCCGGGCGTGACATATGGGCGTGTACTTCAGCAATTCCGCCTGTCACCTCCAGCATTCAATTTCAGCTCAACAAAGTCACGCCGCAAAGAACACACCCCAGGTACACGCCCTACCAAGGAGTGACTTGTGGGCGTGTACCTCAACTACTTCGTCAGAATTCAACTCCTGCCCGAAAAAGTCGCGCCGAATGTGTCACGCCCCAGGGTCACGCCCGACCAGGGCGTGACAGGGGGGCGTCACCCGACCCGAAAAATTCTATAAATAGAGCCCACCTCTAAGGGTTCAGGGACACTTTTTGGATTGAGAGGGGAGGTTCTGCCCTTTGTATTTTTGAACTTTTTTAAGCATGTCTTTCCATTTTTAGTTCTTAGCTCTAGCTTTATGCTTTCCCTGTATTAGTTCCTAGCTTCGTTCTGTAGTATAATGTTAATGATAGTGTAGTTTACCTTTCCATGCACTTGTAATCTCTGGTTTTCAAGCTGTAAGATCCCTGTTTCCATTAATAAAAAGTGTTATTTTCTTTTTCGTTTCTGCTCTGTTTTCATTATTCTTCTTCTACTCATCCCCCCTCTTCCACCTCACCATGATTAACTAATCCTCCATGTACTCGATCTTAATGATCCGAGGTTCGAGTGATTAGGTTATGATGCTTTGAATCTTACCTTTTCTTTTTAGGGTTTAGCCTTGAATTACTCTTGATTTATCACGGGTTGGAGGTATATCATCGATATATACTCTCCACCTTTGCTTTCATTCTGGGCTAGCCGAGAGGCCGAAAGTTTGAAATGAGCACTCAAGAGTAAAGGGAGTTGTTCGCACCCCTCGAGAGAGGCAGACGTTCAAATCTCCCGGATTGGAGTAAAATCCAATAGCGGGGTTCACCGCGTAAAGCGAGTTTTAGGCCTCCGATTTAGGCGAGAGTCGGTCGGACCTTCCTAAACTCAGTGGGGCACGGCCTTCGAGAGAAGCGTGTCAATATTCATGGAACCTCCACGGTCAAGGACCTTTTACCCTAATTAGCTTAGGTTTATTTATCGTATTTTTCTAACCACTCTTGGCGAGGTGATTTCTGATCGAGTGCATTTTCCCTTCATCGTTACTAAGCTTAAGTTAATCGCTCTTTTAGCTCTCTTTATCTTTTCATGCAAGTAGCTCTCTTTCATTGCAAGTAGTTCTCTTCCTTTAGTACATTTAGCTTTCTTCTAAAAAAAACCTTATTTTTCCGTCGATAAAATAATAGATTTCGTGTGAGTAAGCTTACTCAACTGTTCCCGGATTTCAATACGACACTTGTGTCCCCTATCTGCATTTCGATAGGTATACTTGCCTTGTTGAATTGTTAGTTTTGTTATTTTCTCCTTGCAGATATCTAAGAGACAATCAAGTTTTTGGCGTTGTTGCCGGGGAAGCAACGCTCGTTGATAATTGAAAACACGAATATATTAATTTTATCACTTCTCTTTCTCACCCTCCTTCTTAAAATTTTTCCGCCTACTCACTTGAGTTAAATGGCTGGATTTTCTTCAAGCAAGTGTGCGTATTTTTATTTTTTCCGCCTACTCACTTGAGTTAATTGGCTGGATTTTATTCGAGCAAGTGTGCGTATTTTTATTTTTCCGTCTACTCACTTGAGTTAATTGGCAGGCTTTATTTCAGTAGAGTGTGTTTACTTTCTGTAGAGTGGGTGTGTTTTAATTTTCTGTCGAGTGCGTGAGTGTAGCTTGTATTTTCCGCCTACTTGCTCGGAGTTAAATGGCTGGATTTTAATTACCGCCTACTTAATAGAAACCCACATCACAAATTTTTCTACACCACCTAACTCTCTCGAAAAGGGCAAAGTGGCTCTAAATGCCACTATCTTGTCTAGTACCTTGCGAACCCTTCACCGGGTAGCCCTTGGGAAGTTCGGGAGTTAAAACATAAAAAATTCTATTTCAAAAAAAAAATTTTGAACTTCATTAGCTCTTTTATTTTCTAGTCTTTCTTCTCCTCTCTTCTTCTAGTGTATGACCCGCGGAAGTCCGTCGGTTACTTTGGACCTGGACCACGAAATTGAGCGTACTCTTTGGAGAAGATCGCGATTTCAAGGCCCTACTACCCAAGTGCCGGTTGAGGATTCCGAGTCATTTTCTACCTTAAGAATGGCAGAACCCAACATGGAGGAAGCCGTGCAAAGGCCTATGTCCTATTATGCACGACCGAATCTCGAGGGTACAGAATCTAGTATAGTTCGCCCTGCAATAAATAATAATAATTTCGAACTGAAGCCTAGCATAATTCAAATGGTGCAGCAGTATGTGCAATTTGACGGGCTTCAAGATGAAGTCCCGAACGCACACATAGCCAGCTTTCTTGAGATTTGTGACACCTTCAAGATAAATGGTGTCACAAATGATGCTATTAGGCTAAGATTATTTCCTTTCTCTCTTAGAATTAAGGCTAAGCAGTGGCTGAACACCCTTCCTAAAAATAGCATAACTACTTGGACGCAATTAACTGAAAAATTTTTGGCCAAGTATTTTCCGCCTGCTAAAACTGCAAAACTTAGGAATGACATTTCTGCCTTTGGACAAATAGACTCTGAGACCCTTTACAAAACCTGGGAAAGATTTAAAGAATTATTAAGACGATGCCCGCATCACGCTCTGCCTGTATGGTTGCAGGTGCAGACGTTCTATAATGGGCTAAATCAAAGCACGAAGCAAATGATAGACACAGCTTCTAGCGGTACTTTAAACCATAAGACCCCGGAAGCAGCTCTTGAGCTGTTTGAGGGCATGGCCATGAACACTTACCAGTGGAATGTGCCTAGGACCCTCCCAAACAAACCTGCAGGTCTCTTTGAAGTGGACAACATCTCCCAACTCGCACTGCAAGTTGAAATATTAAGCAAAAAAAATTACGGAGATGACTGCTGCCTCCGCTCCTCAGGTATGGGAATCTGCAACTCCTCCCGCCGAACATTTGGATTATGTAAATAATATGCCTAGAACTGCTTTTAATAATTTTTCTGCTGCGAATTATCATCCTCCTGGTTTTAATTTTCCGAATAGTTATAATCCTGCGTTAACAAATCATCCGAATTTTTCGTGGAGCAATCCATCAAATGCTGTGCGCCCGCCACCGCAAAGTGATTTTTCTGCACCACCACCACCTCCTCAAAGTTTTCCAAAACCTCCAAATTCGGAGGAAGTGTTTTCAAAATACATGAATGCTAATGACGCTACGATTAGGACCTTAACCGGAAGTGTTAAAAATTTAGAAAATCAGGTAGGACAGCTCGCTAAAATGATTTCTGAGCGACCCGTAGGGTCTCTTCCTTCCAATACCGAGCCCAACCCGAGAGAACAAGCGAAAGCTATAACTCTTCGGAGTGGGAAGAAAGTTCTCGGTATGATAAGTGAAGAGCCCGAGGCAATCTCCGCTTCCGCTTTAAAAAATCAAAGCTCCGTTCCCATTTTAAAAATTCCACCCTCTGCCGAAGAAATTATCACTCCTATTTTAGAAAAACAACTCACTCCACCACCCACCTTTAAAAATAATCCATCCCCGCCATACCCTTCCGAACTTAATAAACAACGACAGGATGATCAATACACCCGTTTTTTAGAAATGTTTAAACAAATCCACATAAATCTGCCTTTCCATGAAGCCATATCCCAGATGCCTAAGTACGCAAAATACCTTAAGGACCTCCTAACCAACAAGAAGAAGTTAGAGAACCTTTCTCATGTCACGTTAAATGCCGCGTGCTCGGCGGTTTTGACAAACGGATTACCGAAGAAAATCAGTGACCCGGGTAGTTTCTCTATCTCATGTGTCTTTGGTGATCTCTTTGTCAAACACGCTTTAGCCGACGTAGGTGCGAGTATTAATCTTATGCCCCTATCGTTGTTTAAAAAGTTAGGAATTGGTAGTCTCAACCCCACACGCATGAGTATCCAGCTCGCCGACAGATCAGTCAAATACCCGTTAGGAATAGTGGAGGATGTAATATCCCGCCTTTTATTGGGCCACCAGAGCCTTAGTGGGCCCAATAAAAGTGGCCCGAACCCTACCCATGACCCGGTGGGAAATAACCCTAAGCGGGAAATAGAGCTAGAGAACTCTGAATTGAGTTCTGTCAGTTCCTGTGGCCCCGTATAGTCAATACGAGCGCATCGGAACTCGTTTAGTTGGACTCCGAGGTCTAACGACAATTTTACACATTTCGACCATTTTAGCGCACTACGACGCGCAAATATCGGACTTTCGCCAAACGGACTCCGATTCAACCCCAGTTAGTGGCGTTAGACTCGTGTGGTCAATACGAAGTCAACGGAAGTCGTCCCTGTCAATTTCGATGACGATTGGTCAACCCGTGGTCAAATCAAGCATAGTTGTGCACCGAAAAGCGTGCGCACACCAATTATGACACGACACCCGAACTTTGACCCGACCCCGACGACTTGGACCCACTTTGACTTTGACCAGTAATGGGGACCCACCCTAGGGTTGACTTGGTCAAACCCTCCTAAAAATCCACTTTTTGGATTTTTTTCTCCAAATGAGGGGCTCACCTCCTCTCCAAAGGAGGATGGCCCATGCCCCCTAACTCTCCTTGGGCCCCCCAACCAGCAAGCAAGCCTAGGATAGGTGGAGGCCCACCCCACCACTCTTCTCCTCCTTTTCCTCTCTCTTCCCTAAAGGCCCAAGCCCACAAAGGGGCCTCATCCATTTTCCCCACATGGAAGAAAATGGGAGACCTCCAGCTGTCCGTGGACAGCTGGAGGGTAGGATTAATCCCTCCCTAAGGAGGGATTAGTCCCACACCACCCAAAGGGAGGAAGCTTCCCCTCCCCAATCCTATAAAAGGACCCCACCCTTATCTCTTTCCCTCACAGCTCTCAGAGCAACCCCCTACCCCTGCTTCCCCCTCTGCCGGAGTTCTGGTGGCCGGAAAAAGGCAATCCGAGGAGCTCCTCCCCCTCCACCACCACCTTGAGCCATGTCCGACCAAGCCGGCCCCTCCCGAGCCCACCAAACTCAGGTGGAAGCCTTCTCCCTCCTCCTTCTCCATTTTGGACGTCTTGCATGGCACTCCCGGCGGCCGGAGCGCCGCCGCCGTCACCCCCTCCCCTCCCGTCCATTTTTAAGAAAAAATGCTCCGGCGGCGGCCGGCGGCGGCAGGCCGTCGGACCACCGCCGGAGGGAGCGCCCACCACCGGCGGGTTGGCCGGTGGTGGAGCCACGGCCGGCCGGTGGCCGGCCGGCGGCGGAGAAGCCCCGTAAGGGCTCGGAAGTGTACAGCAGCGGGGTGGGGGGAGATGAACAGGAAAATCGTTTTATATATATATATAATAATATATTATATATATTATGTAAATATATAATTATAATATTTATAATAAATATTATAATATTATAGCTAATAATGGGTTGATATTTGTTTGAGACTAAAATAGGCTCCTAGGGAAAAAGTGTTGAACATGAAAAATGTCCCCTTTGTTAAGGGCTTCCTCCACAAAAATTTTGAGAATTTTTGGTGTTGATTTGGTATTTTTAAAAGCCCAATTAAACTTTATTTGGCCAAATTAAAGGGCCAAAACTCTTTGAAAAATTATGAAAATTTTTCTATGCTCATTTTATATCTATATAAGGGTTGTATCACAATTTGAGCTCATGGGGATAAGTTTTGATATTTTTCCCAAAATATGGAAGGCTAGGACCGCGCTCGATATTATTACGCTCGTTTTCTTCGAAAATGAAAATTGGAGCGCGCTACTATCCTCTCTAATTTGAATAAGTTTCATATCGACGAGAGTGGCCGAGGCAAGTGACCAAGCTCCGGGTGTTTCGAGATTTCATGAAAACTGTCGAGCGCCTCGACTCTCGGGCGATTTGGGCACGCTCGGAAGATGAGAGTACGAGTGGTGAGTTATGAATTATTCTTGACGAATAATGAAAGTATAACTCCCGATAAGCCCCAATCCGATTAAGCCGTGGTTAATAAGGCGCAACCAACTCATAATCGGATCTTAATAAAGGTGTAACCCAAGGAAACCTTATTAAAAACTGGGATGGAACTGAAAAATCTCTCCTGAGAACGGAGATGGAACTGAAGCTTCCTGTATGGAGTGATTGAACTACTAACCATTTTCTTTATGATTATTCCAGTTTTGCACTGGTCCAGTTCCTTTATTATTTTCAGTTCAGTACTTTCAATTCAGTACTACTCCAGTCTCGTACTGGTCAAGATTATTTCATTACTTTCATTTCAGTACTACTCCAGTCTCGTACTGGTCAAGCTTATTTCAATACTACTCCAGTCTTGTACTGGTCACATTTCTTTCCAGCACTTTAAATAAGCAGCATAACCACCGCACTTGATCTTGTCGCAATTTACTTTTATATTCCCGGGTCCTGCTCTGACGAGCAGTTGTTGTTTAGGTTGAGCCTTAGTTGGGGATAACCGGAGTTGAGGTAGTCCTCCAGGTCTAGCCACAAATAAAGCGCTCCCACGCTCCTTGTCGAAAGTAGAGCAAAGTGCCGATGCCCGAAGTGTAAGCCTAGTAAGGCAGGCCGTCGTAGTCCCGATGTTATATTGTTTGCAATTGTTTGATTGATTGTAAATTGCTTGCGGTGAAATGGTGGCTGGTCAGTCCCTTCCGCAGACCGTTCGTACCGGTGCGGCAAGGTTGACGACTCAAGGCAACAGGGAGATGAGTACCACGGGTGACCGGCCGTTATATTCCCCGTCGGGTTTTCCTCCGCTGGTCGGCCAAAATGATTCGCCGGATGTCGCTCACATCCAAGAGTACACAAGGTTGTACGTGAGGGCCTGGGGTTGTGCGGTACGATCACCCCCAGAAGTGGCAGGACTGGCCACTGTCACCGACGGCCACATCGGTGAGGCCCGCGGGGCTCGCTACCCTGCTGGAACAGAAGCGGTCCAAACTATGTCGACATAGGGTTTGTGTGCGCGGCTATGAATGCCTGCGGTTTGTGTGCGCGGCTATGAATGCCTGCGGTTTGTGTGCGCGGCTGTGAATGCCTGCGATAGAATTCAAGATATGAAAACCTGTTGTGCTGAAGAGCTAGTAGAGCCTTGCTATAACCGTTTTATGTTATTGCTGCTTTTTCCGGTTATACTGCACTCTTTTATAATTGCTCCTAGTTGTTCATATATGAAATGTTGTGATAACCCTCTTTTGCTTCGGCTATTTACTTTTGTTGGGTGGGTGCGTGCTCGTCCCCAGGATGTGGATCCGGGGAGGAGATTTGTTTCCACTTAGCTCTGTGACTAACGGTTATTTGATTAACCATTCACAGGAGGTGGAGCACCGTAGTGACCCGCTGCCGCAGGAGATTACGCCAGCAGCTAGGTCTACTCGAGCAGATGCACCCCCGCCGTCTCCGGTGTTTAGAGACGTGAGTACCGCCGAGCAGTTTAGAAGAGAGAGTGTGTGAGAGACTTATGTAGTACATGTATAGCCCACGGGCTTTTATAAACGCATAAGGCTTCGGCCCTAGAACCTCTGTATTAATATGATATGTAGTGGTTTCCTGTTAATGCTTCCGCTATATTCTGATGGGTTGTGAATGTTATGATTCGAACCACTCAAGACGGCCATCTAGTGCTTGAATAGGGTGGATTGTTTCCCCTATGAGCCCTGGGTGGACGTCTTGGGCCAATAGTACCCCTCCGGCCCGACCCGGGCGAAAGGTTGGGGGGGGGGGGGTAATACAAATGGATCAGAGCCATCACGATTCGTCCTTGTGGAGCAGTCTCAGGATCCCTCCGTCCCTCGCTTCGTTCTAGGTTCGGGACGAACCTTGCAGTGGAAGCCTGGTGGACCCTAGTGTAGAGGCTTAGGGATTCTAGACAGTGCGTTAGTACGCCCATACACCATTGTTTTCCGCTTGGGTTGTCGCTTTTGCAAATTCCCTTACTTTTGCAAAATACTGACACTCTTTCATGTTACTTCTCCAGATACCGGAGTACAGTAACGGGGGATCCTCGTCCAGAGGATACGTTCCAGCCACCCAACCACCAGACCTGGTTTCTCCCGCAGTCGTACCGTTTGCCGAGTCAGATATAGGGCAGACACTGACGGCTATACTAGCGACTTTCCGAGATGCCCTGGCACAGCCACCGCGGGAGATGACCGCACCCACAGATCTGCTGACGACTTTTCGAGGACTGAGGCCTCCCCCTTTCAGGGGTACAGAGACGGCCATTCAGGTAGAGGAGTGGGTGGAGCGAGTGGAGGAGCTGTTGGTAGGGATGATGTGCCCAGCTGTGGCAGCAGTCTCTTTGGTGGTGACCCTCTTGGAGGGATATGCGAGGGATTGGTGGAGAGCGTCTAGTTACTCTACCTTCCGAGGTCGGCCGATGAGCACGATCCTTTGGGGGGAGTTCTCCGTGGCTCTGCTAGAATTTTTCATCACAGATGCAGACCGAGCCGCGCTGTAAGAGAGGTTCCTGCTCATTCGACAGGGCAACCGCACTGTGGCAGAGTATGAGAGAGAGTTCATACACCTGGCATGCTTCGCCGGGAACCTGGCTGCCTCCGACAGGGATAGGGCTTCTCGGTTCTACCGAGGACTACGAGACGACCTGAGGCAGTCCTTGATTATGCTCTCTCAGGCCACCTTCCACACCATAGCCACCCATGCGGCAGCTCTAGAGTTGGACCAGCAGATGGTGGCTCAGCGGCGCAGAGGTCAAGTAGAGCTTCCTCGAGACCAGAGGCGAGACGTTGGAGTCGCTCCCCATAGACAGGATAGAGAGAGCAGACAGCGACGCCGCAGGCTGCCTTATAGGCGCCCACCAGCACCCCCAGCACCCCCCAGCTGCACAGCAAGAAAGTAGACCAGCTCCAGCTCCACAGCCCCCACTAGTGGCCCGACGAGATGTTCCCTTCGCAGGGAACTGCTTCTTGTGTCAGCAGCCGGGACATATGAGGGCCTTCTGCCCTCATACGATAGGGAGACCAGGACTAGGAGCTGTCCAGGGTGGACAGCCGGCACGGGGACAGGGTCAAAGAGGCCGTAGAGGCCGAGCTGGCAGGAGAGGCCAGCAGGGCCGAGCAGCTCACCAGGAGGCCTATGCACTGGACCTGCAGCATGGACCAGCCCCTAACATAGTCATAGGTATATATCTTAGGCGATAGAAGATATCAGATCTTCCACTATTGTTGTATATTTCATATATATATATATATATATATATATATATATATATATATATATATATAGTTGGATGATATATATCTATATGTTTTCCTATGACGTCAGGAATCTTGTTGGTAGAAGGTCACCCTGCCAAAACCCTTTTTGACACAGGAGCGACTCATTCTTTCGTCTCCCACGATTTCATCGCAATAAAGGGAAATGTTATTCGCTCAACCGGATTGTCTATACGAATCCGTTTACCAGACGGGTCGGATATGACATCCACCGAAAAGTGTTCGTTCCAAGCTACGCTGGGAGAGGTAGAGTTTGAAGTCTACGCAACCATCCTAGCTATAACTGGGTTTGACATAATTCTGGGAATGGACTGGCTGTCTGAGCACCAAGCCCAGATAAACTGTTCCACGCGAGAAGTCCGGCTACAGAATCCAAATGGCCAGAGCGTCGCGTTGACAGGTGTGCCATCTGTCTCTCGTATTATCTTGACTTCTACACAGATGGTGAAGTCAGTCCGTCAGAAGGATGAAGTATTCCTTATTTATTTCGAGATGGAAGATAAGACCCAGGCGCTCGCCAAGGTCCCAGTAGTCCGAGACTTTCCAGATATCTTCCCTGAGTCCCTCCCGGGATTGCCACCTCAGCGAGAGGTCGACTTCCAGATCGAGCTCGTGTCCGGAGCACGGCCAGTATCGCGAGCCCCCTACCGGATGGCCCCAAGGGAGCCGACTGAACTAAAGATCCAGCTACAAGAACTAATAGATGCTGGATTCGTCCGTCCAAGTTCCTCGCCCTGGGGAGCCCCGGTACTTTTCGTCAAGAAGAAGGATGGGACTCTGCGACTGTGCATCGACTATAGGGAGCTAAATAAGCTTACTGTACGCAACACGTATCCCCTTCCTAGGATCGACGAACTGTTCGATCAGTTACAAGGTGCTTCGGTATTCTCCAAAATGGACCTGAGGTCCGGCTATTATCAGCTTCGGATCCGAGAGGAAGATATTCCTAAGACTGCCTTCAGCACCCGATACGGTCTTTACGAGTTCCTAGTGATGCCCTTCGGGCTCACCAACGCTCCCTCCGCCTTCATGGCCCTGATGAATAGAGTCTTCGAACCCTTCATGGATCACTTTGTCATCATCTTTATAGATGATATCCTAATCTACTCGAAGACCAAGACGGACCATACCCGGCACCTGCAGATGGTTCTATTAAAGCTCCGGGAGCACTATCTCCTCGCCAGATTCAGTAAGTGCGAATTTTGGCTAGAAGAAGTTGGATTCTTGGGCCACACGATAAACAAGGAAGGAGTGGCAGTGGACCAAGCCAAGATCCAGGCAGTACAAAATTGGCCGCCACTCAGGACGGCTGTGGATATCCGGAGTTTCCTCGGCCTTGCCGGATACTACAGGAAGTTTGTCGAGGGATTTTCCAAGATTGCCCTACCCCTGACTGCTCTCACCAAGAAGGACGCTGTATTTCGATGGACGCCGGAGTGCGAGGCTGCGTTCATCGAACTGAAGAAGCATCTGACTTCCGCGCCAATCCTTACGATTCCTTCAGGGACCGAGGGATTTCAAATCTACACTGATGCCTCCCTGAAAGGATTGGGAGCAGTCCTAATGCAGCATGGTAAGGTAGTGGCCTACGCTTCGCGGCAATTAAAGCCGCATGAATTAAACTACGCAGCACACGATTTAGAGTTGGGCGCCGTCGTCTTCGCATTTAAAATCTGGAGGCATTATCTGTACGGAGTAAAATGTGAGATCTTCTTCGACCACAAGAGCCTCAAGTATATTTTCACGCAGAAAGAGCTGAATCTCCGGCAGCGCCGATGGTTGGAATTCTTATGCGATTACGACTTCACTCTCCAATATCACCCCGGGAAGGCTAATAGAGTCGCTGACGCCTTGAGCCGCCAGCCTGCGATAGTCGGGAGTTGGATGGAGCATATCCCTAAGGAACTTTTCCAGTCTTTGATAGACTTGGAAATTACCCTGGTTGCCCGAAGAGATCCGGAAGAGTACTATTCTCAGCTGTATTGGATGGAGATCCAATGCGATATCCGGGACCGGATACGAGAAGCCCAGAAGATCGACCCAGAGGTAATGTCGATCATCCGATCTCTGCAAGGAGGGGCACAGGAGGATTATAACTTGCATGATGGGATTCTACAATTCAAGCATCGCATATTTATTCCCGCTACTGGAGGGATTCGTGGGGAAATTCTGCAAGAGGCCCATCTGTCGAGGTACTCGATTCACCCTGGCGTAGTTAAGATGTACGTGGACTTGCGTAGGACCATTTACTGGCCCGGAATGAAGAGAGATGTCACCGACTTCGTGGCCCAGTGCCAGACCTGTCAGAAGGTCAAAGCTGAATGCCGCAGTACAGGAGGCCTATTGCAGCCCCTGCCGATACCAGAATGGAAGTTCGAAGACATCTCCATGGACTTCGTCCACGGCCTACCTCGATCCCGTGCTGGGAATGACTCAATATGGGTGGTCGTAGATCGACTCACCAAGGTAGCGCGGTTCATTCCAAACCGACAGGGTGACGGAGTAGATATCCTGGCCAGGATGTTCCTAGAACAAGTGGTACGATTTCACGGAGTACCAAAGTCCATCGTGTCTGATCGTGACGGTCGTTTCACATCTAAGGAATGGAGGCGGGTGCAGGCATATTTGGGAACCAAGTTGGCCTTCAGCACTGCCTTCCACCCGCAGACAGACGGACAGACGGAGAGGACGAACCGGACGATGGAGGATCTTCTTCGACTGTGCATAGTGGAGCACAATGAGCCGTGGGAGAAGCTGTTGCCGTTAGTCGAATTTTCGTACAATAACAGCTACCAGGCTAGTATTAAGATGGCTCCGTACGAGGCATTGTATGGAAGGCGTTGCCGAACACCGTTGACTTGGGCTCAGGAAGAGGACCCGGAAGCCTTGGGAGTGGCTTACATCGATGACGCTACGGCAGTGATACGGCTGATTCAGGAGCGAATGCGGGAAGCGCAGAGCCGGCAGGCTAAGTACTATGATGCGCGACACCGACCGGTGGAATTCAGCGTGGGGGAAATGGTGTTTCTGAAAATAAAACCCATGCATGGTGTCTCCCGGTTGAGGAAGCAGAAAAAGTTAGATCCCCGCTTCTTGGGCCCCTATCCGGTGATAGAGCATGTTGGCCCCGTCGCCTATCGTTTAGCCTTACCCCCAGAGTTGGGGAATCTTCATAATGTGTTTTATGTCTCTTCCTTGAGACGAGTCCTCCGGCAACCAGAGCAGTACCTTCCTACCCCTCCGGCGCAACTACTGTCAGATAGATCCGTCCGGCTCGAACCCGTCAGAGTAATAGATTACAAGGTGAAGACACTACGGAACAAAACCATTCCGATGGTTAAGGTGTTATGGTCAAACTGTGGACGAGAAGAGTTCACATGGGAACCTGAAGCACTCCTCCGAGAAAAGCACTCAGAGCTCTTTCCCCAGGTATGTTACTTTTTCCCCCTACTTCAAGCAAATTTTCGGGGACGAAAATCCTTTTATTTTTATTGGATTGTAACATCCCGCCTTTTATTGGGCCACCAGAGCCTTAGTGGGCCCAATAAAAGTGGCCCGAACCCTACCCATGACCCGGTGGGAAATAACCCTAAGCGGGAAATAGAGCTAGAGAACTCTGAATTGAGTTCTGTCAGTTCCTGTGGCCTCGTATAGTGAATACGAGCGCATCGGAACTCGTTCAGTTGGACTCTGAGGTCTAACGACAATTTTACACATTTCGACAATTTTAGCGCACTACGACGCGCAAATATCGGACTTTCGCCAAACGAACTCCGATTCAACCCCAGTCAGTGGCGTTAGACTCATGTGGTCAATACGAAGTCAACGGAAGTCGTCCCGGTCAATTTCGATGACGATTGGTCAACCCGTGGTCAAATCAAGCATAGTTGTGCACCGAAAAGCGTGCGCACACCAATTATGACACGACACCCGAACTTTGACCCGACCCCGACGACTTGGACCCACTTTGACTTTGACCAGCAATGGGGACCCACCCTAGGGTTGACTTGGTCAAACCCTCCTAAAAATCCACTTTTTGGATTTTTTCTCCAAATGAGGGGCTCACCTCCTCTCCAAAGGAGGATGGCCCATGCCCCCTAACTCTCCTTGGGCCCCCCAACCAGCAAGCAAGCCTAGGATAGGTGGAGGCCCACCCCACCCCTCTTCTCCTCCTTTTCCTCTCTCTTCCCTAAAGGCCCAAACCCACAAAGGGGCCTCATCCATTTTCCCCACATGGAAGAAAATGGGAGACCTCCAGCTGTCCTTGGACAGCTGGAGGGTGGGATTAATCCCTCCCTAAGGAGGGATTAGTCCCACACCACCCAAAGGGAGGAAGCTCCCCCTCCCCAATCCTATAAAAGGACCCCACCCTTATCTCTTTCCCTCACAGCTCTCAGAGCAACCCCCTACCCCTGCTTCCCCCTCTGCCGGAGTTCTGGTGGCCGGAAAAAGGCAATCCGAGGAGCTCCTCCCCCTCCACCACCACCTTGAGCCATGTCCGACCAAGCCGGCCCCTCCCGAGCCCACCAAACTCAGGTGGAAGCCTTCTCCCTCCTCCTTCTCCATTTTGGACGTCTTGCATGGCACTCCCGGCGGCCGGAGCGCCGCCGCCGTCACCCCCTCCCCTCCTGTCCATTTTTAAGAAAAAATGCCTGGCGGCGGCCGGCGGAGGCAGGCCGCCGGACCACCGCCGGAGGGAGCGCCCACCACCTGCGGGTTGGCCGGTGGTGGAGCCACGGCCGGCCGGTGGCCGGCCGGCGGCGGAGAAGCCTCGTAAGGGCTCGGAAATGTACAGCAGCGGGGTGGGGGGAGATGAACAGGGAAATCGTTTTATATATATATATAATAATATATTATATATATTATATAAATATATAATTATAATATTTATAATAAATATTATAATATTATAGCTAATAATGGGTTGATATTTGTTTGAGACTAAAATAGGCTCCTAGGGAAAAAGTGTTGAACATGAAAAATGTCCCCTTTGTTAAGGGCTTACTCCACAAAAAGTTTGAGAATTTTTGGTGTTGATTTGGTATTTTTAAAAGCCCAATTAAACTTTATTTGGCCAAATTAAAGGGCCAAAACTCTTTGAAAAATTATGAAAATTTTTCTATGCTCATTTTATATCCATATAAGGGTTGTATCAAAATTTGAGCTCATGGGGATAAGTTTTGATATTTTTCCCAAAATATGGAAGCCTAGGACCGCGCTCGATATTATTACGCTCGTTTTCTTCGAAAATGAAAATTGGAGCGCGCGACTATCCTCTCTAATTTTAATAAGTTTCATATCGACGAGAGTGGCCGAGGCAAGTGACCAAGCTCCGAGTGTTTCGAGATTTCATGAAAACTGTCGAGCGCCTCGACTCTCGGGCGATTTGGGCACGCTCGGAAGATGAGAGTACGAGTGGTGAGTTATGAATTATTCTTGACGAATAATGAAAGTATAACTCCTGATAAGCCCCAATCCGATTAAGCTGTGGTTAATAAGGCGCAACCAACTCATAATCGGATCTTAATAAAGGTGTAACCCAAGGAAACCTTATTAAAAACTGGGATGGAACTGAAAAATCTCTCCTGAGAACGGAGATGGAACTGAAGCCTCATGTATGGAGTGATTGGACTACTAACCATTTTCTTTATGATTATTCCAGTTTTGCACTGGTCCAGTTCCTTTATTCTTTTCAGTTCAGTACTTTCAATTCAGTACTACTCCAGTCTCGTACTGGTCAAGATTATTTCATTACTTTCATTTCAGTACTACTCCAGTCTCGTACTGGTCAAGCTTATTTCAATACTACTCCAGTCTTGTACTGGTCACATTTCTTTCCAGCACTTTAAATAAGCAGTATAACCACCGCACTTGATCTTGTCGCAATTTACTTTTATATTCCCGGGTCCTGCTCTGACGAGCAGTTGTTGTTTAGGTTGAGCCTTAGTTGGGGATAATCGGAGTTGAGGTAGTCCTCCAGGTCTAGCCCCAAATAAAGCGCTCCCACGCTCCTTGTCGAAAGTAGAGCAAAGTGCCGATGCCCGAAGTGTAAGCCTAGTAAGGCAGGCCGTCGTAGACCCGATGTTATATTGTTTGCAATTGTTTGATTGATTTTAAATTGCTTGCGGTGAAATGGTGGCGGGTCAGTCCCTTCCGCAGACCGTTCGTACCGGTGCGGCAAGGTTGACGACTCAAGGCGACAGGGAGATGAGTACCACGGGTGACTGGCCGTTATATTCCCCGTCGGGTTTTCCTCCGCTGGTCGGCCAAAATGATTCGCCAGATGTCGCTCACATCCAAGAGTACACAAGGTTGTACGTGAGGTCCTGGGGTTGTGCGGTACGATCACCCCCAGAAGTGGCAGGACTGGCCACTGTCACCGACGGCCACATCGGTGAGGCCCGCGGGGCTCGCTACCCTGCTGGAACAGAAGCGGTCCAAACTATGTCGACATAGGGTTTGTGTGCGCGGCTATGAATGCCTGCGGTTTGTGTGCGCGGCTATGAATTCCTGCGGTTTGTGTGTGCGGCTGTGAATGCCTGCGATAGAATTCAAGATATGAAAACCTGTTGTGCTGAAGAGTTAGTAGAGCCTTGCTATAACCGTTTTATGTTATTGCTGCTTTTTCCGGTTATACTGCACTCTTTTATAATTGCTCCTAGTTGTTCATATATGAAATGTTGTGATAACCCTCTTTTGCTTCGGCTATTTACTTTTGTTGGGTGGGTGCGTGCTCGTCCCCAGGATGTGGATCCGGGGAGGAGATTTGTTTCCACTTAGCTCTGTGACTAACGGTTATTTGATTAACCATTCACAGGAGGTGGAGCACCGTAGTGACCCGCTGCCGCAGGAGATTATGCCAGCAGCTAGGTCTACTCGAGCAGATGCACCCCCGCCGTGTCCGGTGTTTAGAGACGTGAGTACCGCCGAGCAGTTTAGAAGAGAGAGTGTGTGAGAGACTTATGTAGTACATGTATAGCCCACGGTCTTTTATAAACGCATAAGGCTTCGACCCTAGAACCTCTGTATTAATATGATATGTAGTGGTTTCCTGTTAATGCTTCTGCTATATTCTGATGGGTTGTGAATGTTATGATTCGAACCACTCAAGACGGCCATCTAGTGCTTGAATATGGTGGATTGTTTCCCCTATGAGCCCTGGGTGGACGTCTTGGGCCAGTAGTACCCCTTCGGCCCGACCCGGATCAGAAGGTTGGCGGGGGGGGTACTACAGAGGACGTCCTAGTCAAAGTTGACCAGTTCATCTTCCCGGTGGACTTTGTCATTTTGGACATCGAAGAAGACGTCGAGGTTCCCCTGATCCTTGGCCGACCCTTCCTTGCCACCTCCCGAGCTATCATTGACGTAAGCAATGGTAAGCTCTTCCTTCGAGTGGGCGACGATGAGGTAACTTTCTCTATCACCCCCTCGATGAAGAACACACTAGCTAATGATGACTCCTGTTTTTTCATGGATACCGTAAGTGAAGAATCCTTCTCTCACACCTCTGATTTTGAAGAAGAATTTTCCAATTTTTGTTCCTCTCCTACTCCTCCAACTGAATCTCTACACTTAAGTGAAGAATCCTCCACTCGCCTTTCTGATTTTGAAAAAGAATTTTTTGATTTCTGTTCCTCTTCTACTTTTCCAACTGAATCGCTGCACGAAGCCGCCATGGCCGCTAGCAACACCCCTTTTAATTTTACATATAAAAAAGTGTACGAGGACATAGTTTTTGAAAAAGAACAAATTTCCAAAACCTCTTATGATGACCCCCCTACCTTGGAACTGAAAGAACTACCAGAGCACCTTCGATATGCTTTCTTAGAAAAGGACTCCAAGCTGCCTGTCATAATTTCGGCCTACCTCTCGGATGCACAAAAGGATAAACTTCTTTCAATTTTACAAAAGCATTGCCAAGCTATTGCTTGGCAGATATCTGATATCAAGGGCATAAGCCCATCTTTCTGCACTCATAAAATCTTAATGGAAGATAATTCACGTAACTCGATACAACCTCAGCGCCGTATTAACCCAAACATGAAAGACGTAGTTAAGGGCGAGGTATGAAATTGTTAGATGCAGGAATTATCTATCTTATATCCGACAGTAAGTGGGTTAGCCCAGTACATGTAGTACCAAAGAAGGGAGGGATAACGGTCGTAAGTAATGAAAATAATGAATTAATCCCGACTCGGACGGTGACCGGATGGCGAATGTGTATAGATTACCGTAAGTTGAACGACGCCACCCGCAAGGATCACTTCCCCTTGTCGTTCATTGATTAGATTTTAGAACGACTTTCCGGACATCGCTTTTATTGTTTTCTCGATGGCCTCTCGGGGTATCTTCAAATCCCCATCTCCCCCGAGGACCAGGAGAAAACTACGTTTACTTGTCCCTTCGGCACCTTCGCCTACCGAAGAATGCCGTTTGGATTGTGCAATGCGCCGGCTACATTCCAACGATGTATGCTCGCCATCTTTGACAAGTACGTAGAAAGCATTATGGAAGTTTTCATGGATGATTTCTCCGTGTTCGGGAATTCCTTCGATAGTTGCTTAGAGAATCTTGAAAAAGTCTTAGAGCGATGCGAAGAAACTAACCTTGCCTTAAATTGGGAAAAATGTCATTTTATGGTAAGGGAAGGGTTAGTTTTGGGACATAAAATTTCTGAAAGGGGTATTGAAGTAGACGTTGCGAAAATAGAAGTTATCGAGAAGCTGCCGCCACCTACGAACATAAAATCTATAAGAAGTTTCCTGGTTCATGCGGGTTTCTACCGCCACTTCATAAAGGACTTTTCCAAATTCACCAAGCCCCTTACCCATCTCTTAGAAAAAGACGCCCCATTCATCTTTGATGACCTCTGCCTAGCTGCCTTCAATTTAATAAAAGAAAAATTAGTTAATGCCCCAATTATGATAGCTCCGGTGTGGGATCTTCCATTTGAGATAATGTGTGATGCGAGTAGTTATGCGGTGGGAGCCGTACTAGGTCAACGTATTTCCAAAAACTTCCACCCCATTTATTACGCTAGTAAAACACTCACATCTGCACAGGAAAATTACACCACAACCGAGAAGGAGCTCTTAGCTATAGTATTCGCTTTTGACAAATTTCGCCCTTATATTACTCTTTCGAAAATTATTATTTTTACGGACCACTCGGCACTCAAATATCTTCTCTCTAAAACGGATGCCAAGCCTCGCTTGATTCGCTGGGTCTTACTCCTCCAGGAGTTTGACTTAGAGATCTGTGATAAGCGAGGTGCCGAGAACTTGGCCGCAGACCACCTTTCGCGCCTAGACAACCCGTTTATATAACAATTAGACGAAAATTCTTTTCATTACTATTTCCCTGATGAGAAGCTGTTCATAATTAACACATCTACTTCTCCTTGGTTTGCCCGCATCGCCAACTATCTAGTGGCCCGTGTGCTCCCAAAAGAGTTTTCATCTCAGCAAAGGAAGAAATTCTTTTCTGAGCTGAAAAACTATTTTTGGGAGGACCCGCATCTTTTCAGAATTTGTGCCGACCAAGTGATCAGGAGGTGTGTTTCTTTTGATGAAGGATTAGATATTATTAAACATTTGCATGAAGGACCGACAGGTGGGCACTATCAAGCTGCTCGCACCGCTCACAAAGTGTTAAGCGCGGGTTTTTACTGGCCCGCCCTGTTTAAAGACGCGCATGCCTTTGTGAGTAGGTGTGATAGTTGTCAAGGGTCGGGAAATATTTCGAATAAAAATGAAATGCCACAAAATTATTTCCTAGAGTGCGAAGTTTTCGACCTCTGGGGGATTGATTTTGTTGGCCCTTTTCCTTCTAGCTTCGGGAATAAGTACATTTTAGTTGCCGTTGATTATGTTTCGCGTTGGGCCAAAGCCCAAGCTCTTCCTACGAATGACGCCCGAGTCATAGTTAATTTCCTAAAAACATTATTCTCTCGATTCGGCATGTCGCGCGCTATCGTTAGTGATAGGGGTTCCCATTTCTGTAACGCGCAATTTTCAAAAATCCTAACTAAATATGGCGTTACTTATAAGCTTTCCACTGCCCACCACCCCCAAACTAACGGACAAGTCAAAGTAGTGAATAGAGAAATAAAAAGAATTTTAGAAAAGACTGTTTCAACATCTAGAAAAGACTGGTCAGCCAAATTAGATGATGCTTTATGGGCCTACCGAACAGCATACAAAACCGCCCTCGGATGTATGCCATATCGGTTGGTTTATGGAAAATCGTGTCATTTACCCGTGGAGTTAGAGCACCGCGCCTTTTGGGCCTTACGATTTTTAAACTTCGATCCCCACTCCGTCGGTGATTTTAGAAAATTTCAACTTAACGAACTCGACGAGTGACGCTCTTACGCGTATGAAAATAACAGACTTTATAAAGAGCGGACGAAGCGTTTACACGATCGACATCTTAGGCACCCAAAAATCTTTAAGCCGGGCGACCAAGTGCTTCTTTATAATTCTCGTTTACGTTTATTCCCGGGTAAATTAAAATCACGTTGGTCGGGGCCTTTTAATGTTTTAGAAGTCTTTTCTTATGATACTGTTTTAATTTCCCACCCTGATAAGGGTACTTTCAAAGTGAATGGTCAGCGTCTTAAACTGTATTTCTGTGATGATGTCAGTCTCAACCCTGTTAACTCTATCTTTCCGGTCCTGACATTTGATTAATCTGAACTTTATTTTTCTCATAAACTTTGAACTTTATTCGAACTTTATTTTTAAATAATATTTGGGACAATCTTATTTTGACGCGTCGAGCTCAAACGACGCTTTAAACAAAGGGAGCTCTTGGGAGGCAACCCAAGTTATCTTTTTCTGTTTTCTTTATTTTACACTTTTTGCCCCGAATGGCTCCGGCAAGCTGAAACTTCTGATCGTCTGCTCCAACGGTTCTGATTTCATGACAAAGTCCACCCGACGACGTTTCCTGGAGATCCACAGCACAGGCATGGAGGAGCGGCATCACTCAGCTTTCCCTGCCACATAAAACCGGGGAAGTACATGTTTTTCAATTCTGTCTTTCATTTCTGTGCTTTACTTTTCTCTCGTTCTCCGACCACCTTCTCCATTGAGGACAATGTAGATTTTAAGCTTGGGGGATGAGTTCCTCCTTTTTGCTTTTCGTAAATATCCAAAAAATTAAAAAAAACAAAAATTAAAAAATTCAACAAAAATTCAAAATATATATATATATAGCTGCATTTTGGTATTTCAATAAGTACCCCATGTTTATGTTTTGTTTTTCTCAAACTTTTTTATAAACAACGTAGTTAATTATAATTTTTCTAATCATTTTTTTATCATATTTCACAAGTAAAATGTTGGTCATGCTGTGTTTCTAATTCACGGTAGCATGTTAAGGTAAAATATTTCTCTAAAACGTGCATTTCTATTATGGTTTTCCGTTCTTTATTTTTTTACTTTCTCTAAAAATTTATCATCCACTATTTTTCTTTTCTTTTTTAGATAATTTTTGTAAGAACAAATTTTGAATAACGTAGTAGATATGAACGATCCAAGTCACATATTATTTTTATTTTCAAGATAATTTCATCAATCTTCTTTTATTATCTCGAACTTGCTTTTTGAAATTTATCGACTCTATGTTTTAAATAAATTTAAAAAAAAAGCGTGAAAATGATTTAGGCCATTTTTGTTTACGTTTGAGCTTTCCTGCCAACCTAAAATCTTTTACCACTAGTTAGCCGCTTTTGAGCCTTTTTTCCAAATTCATTTGATAACTCCACACAGCATTTCATTTTCACCAAAGCCCAAATTCCTACCTATCTAATCACGCTAATTTTTTTTTGATAGGAAATTTTGTGTTATCTTTGGAGAAATTATTGAAAAAAGTGTACTCAAAAGCAATGTATTGAAAAAACAAAAAAAGAGAAAAAAATGAATGAAAATAATACCAAAAAAAGAGATAAATAATCATAACGAAAAAAATAAATTTATTTATACATATTTTGTTTAAAATAAATTTAATTTTTTTGAAACTCATTGTTTTGGTTTAGTGTGATTTTTAAGCCTCCATGTTTATATTTGAATTCCACTCCTATTCATATTCCTAAACCAAACGTTTTGGTCCTATTAAGTCCTTTTGATTCACGCCCTTTTTTAATTTTATTTAACAACTAAGAAAAGAAGAAAAGAAAATCAGTTTTAGTTTTGGATTTAAACTTAGATTTTTGTTATTTAATTGATATAATTATAATGCGTTGCTTGGATCTAGTAATAACTCAATACGTTCTTTTCATTTTCACTGCCTTGCTTAAATCTATTTAAAGAATTTCGTCAAAATTCTGGATGATTTATTTTTATTAAATAAAGTTTATAAAAGTTAAACCATACCAAAATAATTGTTTTAGATTTACGTTTTATATTCTCCCTACCTAGAATTTCGCATAGTACTTGTGTAAGTATGATTAAAAATTTTTGAATTAGTCACTTTTATGATTAGCTAGTCTTTATATCTTTGCTTGGGGACAAGCAAAACTTAAGCTTGGGGGAATTTGATAATACGGTTTGCAGTCAATTTTATTAGGATATTTTCGGGGTTTTAAAGCAAATCATGTCTTGTAAAGTAGTTATTTTGATTCCCCTTTGTATATATTTTTGTCGCTAATGCATTTTTTCTGCTTTTTGCAGGTTTTCACGGCTTTCAGCCGAATTTTGCTGTGACACGCCCCAAGGTCACGCCCTACCAGGGCGTGTACCTAGGGCGTGTAACCCAGAGGAATGATGCAATTGGTCCGAAACTGCATTCCGTGGAAACTTCGTGTACACGCCCTCTGTCACGCCCGTGTCACATCCGACACGGGCGTGTTCTAGAGGCGTGTCCCTAGGTTCCGAGGAATCGCTGCAGCGCGCTCGTTTTTCCCGCTCCACCGTCGCACCGAAAGTGTCACGCCCCAGGGTCACGCCTGACCCGGGCGTGACATATGGGCGTGTACTTCAGCAATTCCGCCCGTCACCTCCAGCATCAATTTCAGCTCAACAAAGTCACGCTGCAAAGAACACGCCCCAGGTACACGCCCTACCAGGGCGTGACTTGTGGGCGTGTACCTCAACTACTTCGTCAGAATTCAATTCCTGCCCGAAAAAGTCGCGCCGAATGTGTCACGCCCCAGGGTCACGCCCGACCAGGGCGTGACAGGGGGGCGTGACCCGACCCAAAAAATTCTATAAATAGAGCCCAACTCTAAGGGTTCAGGGACACTTTTTGGATTGAGAGGGGAGGTTCTGCCCTTTATATTTTTGAACTTTTTTAAGCATGTCTTTCCATTTTTAGTTCTTAGCTCTAGCTTTATGCTTTCCCTGTATTAGTTCGTAGCTTCATTCTGTAGTATAATGTTAATGATAGTGTAGTTTACCTTTCCATGCACTTGTAATCTCTGGTTTTCAAGCTGTAAGATCCCTGTTTCCATTAATAAAAAGTGTTATTTTCTTTTTCGTTTCTGCTCTGTTTTCATTATTCTTCTTCTACTCATCCCCCCTCTTCCACCTCACCATGATTAACTAATCCTCCATGTACTCGATCTTAATGATCCGAGGTTCGAGTGATTAGGTTATGATGCTTTGAATCTTACCTTTTCTTTTTAGGGTTTAGCCTTGAATTACTCTTGATTTATCACGGGTTGGAGGTATATCATCGATATATACTCTCCACCTTTGCTTTCATTCTGGGCTAGCCGAGAGGCCGAAAGTTTGAAATGAGCACTCAAGAGTAAAGGGAGTTGTTCGCACCCCTCGAGAGAGGCAGACGTTCAAATCTCCCGGATTGGAGTAAAATCCAATAGCGGGGTTCACCGCGTAAAGCGACTTTTAGGCCTCCGATTTAGGCGAGAGTCGGTCGGACCTTCCTAAACTCAGTTAGGCACGGCCTTCGAGAGAAGCGTGTCAATATTCATGGAACCTCCACGGTCAAGGACCTTTTACCCTAATTAGCTTAGGTTTATTTATCGTATTTTTCTAACCACTCTTGCCGAGGTGATTTCTGATCCAGTGCATTTTCCCTTCATCGTTATTAAGCTTAAGTTAATCGCTCTTTTAGCTTTCTTTATCTTTTCATGCAAGTAGCTCTCTTTCATTGCAAGTAGTTCTCTTCCTTTAGTACATTTAGCTTTCTTCTAAAAAAAACCTTATTTTTCCGTCGATAAAATAATAGATTTCGTGTGAGTAAGCTTACTCAACTGTTCCCGAATTTCAATATGACACTTATGTCCCCTAGCTGCATTTCGATAGGTATACTTGCCTTGTTGAATTGTTAGTTTGGTTATTTTCTCCTTGCAGATATCTAAGAGACAATCATGAACATTGGTAGGGCACGGTCGTGTTTAGGGTACACGGCCTATAACACGGGCGTATCACTGGCCGTGTCCCGATCGGGATGATGTTGGTTTTGTACAGCCTAATGTACACGGCTACAGACACGGGCGTGTTTGAAGGCGCGTCAGGTGACACGGCCCGTGACACGGGCATGTCACATGGCGTGTACTAGTCTGGATGAGTCGGTTGTGTGCCGCTTAAGGTACCCGGCCTGTGACACGGGCGTGTCACAGGCCGTGTCAGGCGAAAATTCAGCTTTTGTGGCAACATCGTGGTCGTCCATTCCCTCAGCTGGGATCTGATGGCTGAGGTTCCTCCCCGTCTCCTTAAGGCCGAGGATGAGAAGGAAATCCTCATTTGCTTTTGGCCTTCATCTTTCTACAAAGCTAGAGAGAGAAAGTGAGAGGAAGAAGGAGAAGGATGTTGAATTTTGTGAAGTGGAAGTGGTTGACGGGACAGGCCGGGTGGCCTGGGTGGACAACATTGGCGGACTAGGCGGACTGGGCGGACTGTGATGTGCGGCCTGGTGGAAGGTCTAGTGGAAAGCCGACTGTATTCTGAGCGGGTTGTTGCATGGAGTCTGCGGACTATGCGGTCTGGTATCTGTGGATAGGACGTTGGCTTTTGTTTAGCCATGGAGCGGCCTAAGCGGATAGAGGCTTGTGGACTGGTGCATTGCTCAGTGGCCGTGTTGCAAGCTTGTGATGTTTGGCGGTTTGGCTCGTGTCCGCGGGAAGCTTGCGGACTGGTGCATCCGCGGTGTGGGTTGTTGCGGACTGGGCTTAGAGCTTGGCTGAGGCCTTGTCGAGCTCTGGTGGTACAGCAGGTGCTTTGCTGTGGAGGTCGTTGGCGGACTGGTTTTGGAGTCCGGGAGATGGTTGTTGCTTTGTACAGGAGTGCGAGGAGCTTGCGGACTGCTGGCGGTCTGTTCTATGGTGTTTGGCGGACGGAAGTTTGTGCCCGCCATGCTCGCACTGGCCTTTGATGGTTTTGGACTTGGTCACACTCTGTGCCAAGAACATGGTGTCCGCTGTATCCGCCAAGTCCACTGTGACCGGGCGGACTGTTGCTATCTGCCTTTGGTCGTGGACTTGTGGCGGATTGAGGCTTGAGTCTTGCGGACTGCCTCGGGTTGGTGCGGACAGCCTTTGAAGGAGGTTGCTGTCCTACAGTGGTCGGAAGCTTTGCGGGCTGATGCCTTGTCCGCATAGCTTGGGCGGACTGGAGAGGGTTCGCCAATGTTGCTTTGCTCTTGGCGGTTTTTCCTTGGTATCCGGCTAAGTCCTTGCGGACTCGGCGGACGGTGTTTTGCTATTGTGCGGGCTGGGGCGGTGTCTCTATCTCTAGTGTGGTGACCACACTCCTCACCTCGCCTATAAATAGGACCCCCCCCTAGAAGGTCTACAGTAACTTGAGTGAACAGTAAGTTGGGTTGGGCGAGGAGCTGCGGTCTCAGTTTGTCTGTTCGTGCGGATTGTGTCAGTGCTGACGTTTGTTGTGTGCAGGTCGCGCGGGTAGCTTCAAGGAGCCAGGAGTTTGGCTGTGACTTCGGTCAAGTACTTGGAAGTGTGCGGTCTCTGTGGACTCAGCAGGAGGTCGCTCTGCGGCTTGTCAGTTCTGTTTCATCTTTACCAGCTTCAATAACCTGTCCATCGACTTCAGGCGGGTAGGGGGTGTTCCTCAGTTCAGCTTCAGCAGGAGACGAATAACGGTGTGTCCGCGCGGCCTCGCGGCTTCGGCGGACTCCGTGGCTATTCGGCGGATTGCAGCTTAAGTTCAGGCGATCTCAGCGGACTCGGCGACCTCGGCGGTCTCGGCGGACTCCGGTGCTGTCCGCCTGACTTGTTTTTTGGTGCTTTCTATTTACAGTTGTTATACTAGCGAAATCATGTCTCGCTATGTATGCCTCGTGGTGTAAAGAAGTGAATGTATAAAAGATCTGCTTGTGCTTCCATTGTTTGTTGGGATTAACCTTTGTTCCTTGGTTTTCCGCTGGTTCAACGTTAGAACTGGGTAGTTCCGAAGATATTAATTTGGCGTTTGGGCTATCTTGCTGACCACGTTGAGAAACTTTAACATGGTATCAAAGCGAGGTTCAGTTGCGTGAGCGGAAGTCAGCCAGTGTTGTTACTCAGTGATTGAGTGGTGATCAGCCTGTGTTATTTCTCGGAGCTTCTGAAAGGTTACCAACAGGTGTTGCAATAGAAGGGAGCTTTGCAAGAGGTCTGGGCATTGAACTCTTAACGCCGACTAACTTCAAGAAGTGGAAGTCATGCATGAAGAGTTATCTTCTTGGCGAGGAGCTGTGGGAAGTCGTCGGTGGTGACGACAGGCAGGAAGTCACTGCTGCTTTCGGTACTACTGAGCAGGTTAGGCTCTGGAGAAGAACAAATGCTAAGGCGGAGTTCATTCTGAAGAGAGCCGTGTCTCCGAAACTATTTGATCACATCGTTGGATGTGAGTCGGCTGCTGATATTTGGACAACCATTGATGAGTTGGTTAATAGGAAGAATGTGGCGCGGCTTCAGTTCCTGGAGAATGAGTTGGCCAGGGCAACTCAGGGAGACCTTTCCATCTCCAAGTACTTCATAAAGATGAAGAGCTTGTGTGCTGAGCTGTCGGCACTGGATCCTGATGATCCTATCTCTGAGGAGAAGATGAAAAGGCACATTATCCGCGGCTTGCGGAAGGAGTATGTGGCCTTTGTAACATCTATTCAAGGGTGGGGTACTCAGCCGTCTTTGCTGGAGCTGGAGAATCTGCTTGCATCGCAGGAGAGCTTAGCAAGGCAGATGGCTGGAGTGAACCTGAATCAGGAAGGCAACGAAGCTCTCTTCTCAGGCAAGAAGAAAGGATGGGAAGGGAAGAAGAAGAAGAAGAAGGTGCAGGTCGTTGGTGAGAAGGAGACTTCAACTTCATATCCGCCGGAGAGGAGCAATGCTCCTAAGGACTGGAAGAAGAACCTGAAGTGCTACCGGTGTCATCAGCGAGGGCACTTCAAGCGGGACTTCAAGGTCAAACTACAGCCTGGGCATGCTGCGGGAAAGGAAGAAGCTTGCTCAAGAAGTGAAGAAGCAGAATGGGGCGGAGCCTTTATGACGGGCACTTGTGTCCGGGCCTTGTCTGCTGAGGACTTCAACAGCGAGTGGATCGTGGACTCTGGGTATGGTCATCACCTCACCGGAGACAAATCGAAGTTCACCTCCATGCAGGCTTACTCAAGTAATGAAGCCATTATCACTGCTGATAATACTGTTTATGCAGTAGAGAAAGAGTGGGTCGTGTCTTTGGGTAGTGATCAGGGGACACTCATGTTAAGGAGTGTGTATCACGTGCCGGGCATGAAGAAGAACCTCTTCTCGGTGACCAATGCGGTGGACGCTGGGTATCACGTTCTGTTTGGGCCAACAGAGGTGAGGTTCCTTCGCAACGTATCAGTGGTGAAGGCTGATGTTGCTCATGTTGGGAGGAGGGTGAAGAACTTGTTTGTTGCCACCAATTCTTATGTTGATAGAATGAGGGCCAATGATAGCGCTGCTATCTGGCATGAGAGGCTGGGGCATGTTGGCATGGACAAGCTGAAGGTGATGGCTAGTAGACGTTTGGTGAGGGGGTTGTCTAAGTTGTCCTCCTTTCGTGACGGGCATGTTTGCGCGGGCTGTCAATACGGTAAGGCACATCGCCTTCCGTTTGAAAAATCACAAACAAGGAGCAAGAAACTATTGGAGTGTATTCATGGCGACCTGATGGGACCGACGGTTACTGCCAGCCTTGGTGGAAGCAGATACATGCTTGTCTTGGTTGATGACTACTCAAGGTATACTTGGGTGTACTTCTTAAAGGAGAAGTCGGAAGCCTTCCGTTTGTTTGTGGAGTTCAAGGAGTTGGTAGAAGGCCGGCTTGGCTTGCGGATCAATAAGCTTAGAACTGATAACGGGGGTGAATTTGTTTCCTCCGAGTTTTCTAACTTCTGCAGGAAGCACGGGATCAAACGGGAGCTTACTTGTGCTCACACTCCACAACAAAATGGGGTAGCGGAGCGGAAGATCCGTCATCTGACGGAGACCTGCAAATGCTGGCTTCATGCGAAAGATATCCCAAGGTCCTTTTGGGCGGAGGGGATGTCTTGTGCTGCTTATGTTATCAACCGGATGCCACTCAGCCCTATCAACATGAAGACTCATGTTGAGCTGTTGCTGAAGAAGAAGCCGAGTGTTGGACACCTTCGGGTTTCGGTTCAACTTGCTACGTGCATGTCCCGGATGCTTCACGGACAAAGCTGGATGCGAAAGCAAGGAAGCTTGTCTTTGTTGGCTATGATGAGCGGAAGAAGGGATGGAAATGCATGGACCCTGTGACGAAGAAGTTCGTGGTGTCAAGAGACGTTGTCTTTGACGAGCTGACGTCATATGGAGGTGGCTCGGTTGAGCTAACCGGAAGTAGCAAGGTTGATGAAGCACCGGTAGCGGCTGCTGAAGGCTTGGAAGAGGAGCTTGTTGTTTCACCAGCAGCTCCTGTTTCTTCTAACTCCGATGCTGAGCCTTCTGGCTCAGGAAGCAGGGGGAGCACTGCTCAATGCTTGCCCCAGGTAGGAGTGGAGCCCGAAGAAGCAATGGAAGCAGTGAGCAAGGAGCCGTTTCTTCGGAGATCGAAGAGGGTGGTTAAGCCACCGGCTCGGTACTGTGATGGGAATGCAGTGAGCTTTGTCTCCTGCTTCTTTGCAGGTCCTCTGGATGAGCGAGAGCCTGCAAACTTCAACGAGGCCACTGGAGTGAAGGAGTGGGAAGGTGTCATGAAAGAAGAGATTGATGCTCTGAAGAAGAATGAAACCTGGGACCTTGTGCCCAAGGTTGATGGCATTACTCCGGTTACTTGCAAGTGGGTGTACAAGTTGAAGAAGAAGGCTGATGGGAGCATTGATCGGTTCAAGGCTCGCCTGGACGCTAGAGGATTCTCACAGCAGTATGTAGAAGACTATGAGTAGACATTCAGTCTAGTTGCGAAGATGACTTCAGTAAGAGTGGTGATCGCCTTGGCTGCTAGCAAGGGATGGAGGTTGTGGCAACTCGATGTGAAGAATGTCTTTCTTTACGGAGAGATTGACAAGGATATTTTCATGGATCAGCCGCTTGGTTTTGTCTCTGAAAAGAATTCAGACTATGTCTGCAAACTCAGGAAGGCTCTCTATGGGTTGAAGCAAGCTCCTAGAGCATGGTATGGGAAGATTGCAGAGTACTTGCAATTCTGTGGATACCTTGCTTCCAACTCGGCTTCAAGCTTGTTTGTCAAGAAGAAGGGGGAGCTACAAGTCTTGGTCCTACTGTATGTGGATGACATGATCATCACAGGGAACTTGGAGGGGGAAGTAGCGAGGCTCAGGGCAGAGCTTGCTAGACGCTTCGAGATGAAAGACTTGGGAGAGTTGCATCACTTTCTCGGTCTTGAAGTGGAGAGGAAGGAGTGCGGGGTTCTCATTTGCCAGAAAGGGTATTCTGATCGCATTGTGAAGCAGTTCGGCATGGGCGAAGGGAAGAAGTGCTCTACTCCACTGGAATCTAGGCTGAAGCTTCGACGAGATGAGGGAAGGGTTCTTCATGATCCCTTGGTGTTCAGGGCTCTTGTTGGCAGCTTGATTTACCTGACGATTACAAGGCCGGACATTGCTTATGATGTTGGCCGAGTAAGTCGGTATATGGCTGAACCAAGGCAATCTCATCTAGTGGCGGCGAAGGGTATTCTGAAGTATGTCAAGGCTTCTTCTGACATGGGACTCCTCTATAGAAGGGACTCGGAGTTTGCGTTGCTCCGGTACACGGATGCTGACTATGGCGATGATTCGGATGATCGGAGGTCTACTTCAGGTTATGTGTTCACTTGCGGTTCAGCTAGCATCTCGTGGTGTAGCAAGAAGCAGGACTCGGTGTCGGTTTCAACCACGGAGGCGGAGTATAAGGCTTCGGCCTTGGCTGCTCGGGAAGCCGTTTGGTTGAGGAGGCTTATAGAGGATGTTCATGAAGAAGTGCAAGGGCCTACTTTACTCCGGGGTGACAATGAGAGTGCTCTCAAACTGGTTAACAATCCAGTGTGTCACGCCAGGACCAAGCATATAGAGATTGATCACCACTTCATCAGGGAGAAGGTGTTGGAGGGGTCTCTGCTGGTCGGGCATGTTCGGAGTGAAGATAATCTTGCTGACATCTTCACAAAGCCACTGTCGAAGGGGCCCTTTGAACGCTTGCGCAGCTTGCTGGGCTTGGTCACCACTTCCCACTTCAAGGGGGAGTGTTGAATTTTGTGAAGTGGAAGTGGTTGACGGGAAAGGTCGGGCGGCCTGGGCGGACAGCATTGGCGGACTAGGCGGACTGGGCGGACTGTGATGTGCGGCCTGGTGGAAGGTCTAGTGGAAAGTCGGCTGTCTTCTGAGCGGGTTGTTGCATGGAGTCCGCGGACTATGTGGTCTGGTATCTGCGGATAGGACGTTGTCTTTGGTTTAGCCATGGAGCGGCCTGAGAGGATAGAGGCTTGCGGACTGATGCATTGCTCAATGGACGTGTTGCAAGCTTTTGTTGTTTGGCGGTTTGGCTCGTGTCCGCAGGAAGCTTGCGGACTGGTGCGTCCGCGGTGTGGGCTGTTGCGGACTGGGCTTAGAGCTTGGCTGAGGCCTTGTCGAGCTCTGGTGGTACAGCAGGTGCTTTGCTGTGGAGGTCGTTGGCGGACTGGTTTTGGAGTCCGGGAGATGGTTGCTGCTTTGGACAGGAGTGCGAGGAGCTTGGGCACTGCTGGCGGTCTGTGCTGTGGTGTTTGGCGGACGGAAGTTTGTGTCCGCCATGCTCGTACTGGCCTTTGATGGTTTTGGACTTGGTCACACTCTGTGCCAAGACCATGGTGTCTGCCGTATCCGCCAAGTCCACTGTGACCGGGCGGACTGTTGCTATCTGCCTTTGGTCGTGCACTTGTGGCGGATTGAGGCTTGAGTCTTGCGGACTGCCTCGGGTTGGTGCGGACAGCCTTTGAAGGAGGTTGCTGTCCTGCAGTGGTCGGAAGCTTTGCGGGCCGATGTCATGTCCGTATAGCTTGGGCGGACTGGAGAGGGTTCGGCAATGTTGCTTTGCTCGTGGCAGTTTTTCCTTGGTATCCAGCTAAGTCCTTGCGGACTCAGCGAACGGTGTTTTGCTATCGCGCGGGCTGGGCGGTGTCTCTATCTCTAGGGCGGTGACCACACTCCTTACCTCGCCTATAAATAGGACCCCCTTGGCAGGTCTACAGTAACTTGAGTGAACAGTAAGTTGGGTTGGGCAAGGAGCTGCGGTCTCTGTTGGAACCTTAGGTTCTGATTTGGGTTAGGATCACTATTATGATGATTAGTTTGACCCAAAATGTATAGTCTAAGGGTCATAGGGCTTTCCAAGTTTTCTCAGAAAGAATCCCAGAAGAAGTGCAGAAGAATTCCAGAGAAAATCAGTTTTGAAGTTCAGAAATTTTAGCTCCAGAAATAGTCGAACGGAGTTCAACTATTGCAGTCCAGAAATAGTCGAACGGAGTTCAACTATTGCAGTCCAGAGATAGTCGAACGGAGTTCAACTATTGCAGTCCAGAGATAGTCGAACGGAGTTCAACTATTGCAGTCCAGAGATAGTCGAACGGAGTTCAACTATTGCAGTCCAGAGATAGTCGAACGGAGTTCAACTATTGCAGTCCAGAGATAGTCGAACGGAGTTCAACTATTGCAGTTCAGAGATAGTCGAACGGAGTTCAACTATAGTCGAACGAAGTTCAACTATTTTTGTGTTCATCTCTAAGAGAACAGATAACTCAGATGCAGGTCAACTATAGTCGAACGGAGTTCAACGATAGTCGAACGGAGTTCAACTATAGTCGAACGCAGATTGGAGAAGCTTTTTAGATTAAATTTTGGTGATTTCCTGTGCAGTTATTGGAGATAGCTGGCTAGAGTTATTCAAGGCTTAAGTAAAGGAATTTACAGCTAATATATTTAATGCTAAATATTCTTATGAATATAGCCGTTGGGAGGCTGCATTAAATATGAATCAATTCAGAGGTTTATTGTCAGTTACCTTTCCAAGACAGTTTCCTTTCTTGAAAATGTCTCTGCCGTATCAGACAAGAATTCAAATGACTTTCCTTAGCCCAGTGGATACATATATATATTTTATACAGAAGATAAAAGATATAGCAAGATAGAAAATATATATAGCAGAGAGGCTCAGAAATAACAACAAGAGATAGAGAGAGAAAAAGTAGGAAGACTTTTTCTCTCTACAAAAGAAGAACTCTGCAACAAGTTTTCAAACAGAGGAAATCAACTTCATCTTCTTCTTTCTGATCCAGGCTTTCAAGAGACAACATATTCAGATTTGTCTACAGAGCTTGCTGGAGATTTTCATCTAGTTGAAGGCCTACACCCTGAAGCAAAGCTTCCCAGCATTCATAAACTAATACATATTCTCAGGGGGAGCTTTGACACCATCAATCCACATAGTCTTCTCAGCTGATCTGAGAAAGAGAAGACTGACATCACTCTCTCACCCCCTCTCTGTAAAGGGTTTCTCAAACTCCCTTCAAAAGTTTGAGCTTGGTTTTTGAGCACCTTGTCAAAAGCTCATTGGTGGCAAGACACCTGATCAAAAAATCTGATTTGGTTTTTGAGCACCTTATCAAAAGCTCATTGGTGCCCAGGACACCTGATCAACTCATCCTGCAGTGGATTCCTACCAGGGTGGTAGAAGAGTGGATGTACCCAAGTTTAGGGGAACCACTATAAACTTCCTTGTTTCTTTTGTGTTGCTTGATTTCTTTCTAAATTTCTTATTTTATTTTGTGCTGTGATTCAACTATAGTGTTTTGTTAAGATCTATCACTTTCAATTGGTATCAGAGCCAGGTTGGTTAAAAATACCACATCTTCCAGGTTGGTTAATATACCAGACCTTAAGTGGTTGTACAGGCTAACACCTGAACCAAAAGATCCTTTGATAGATCTTAACAATCTTTTGAGTTTTCTCATGGCACAAATTGCAGATTTTTCAAGCACCAGACTGCCCATGTGCAATCTAGACAAACTTGCACTATGGAAGACAAGGATTAGATTTTATATGAACTCTATTGATGAAGCCATTTTCAATTCTATTTTGACAGGTCCTTATCAACCATTGGAAACAACAAGCATGAATGTTGCTCCATCACCTCAATGGACAGAAGCTCAAAAATTGATAAAGATTGCTAATGCAAGAGCAATGGACATCCTTGCTCAATCAATGTCTGATGACATTTTTGAAGGAGTTATTGAATTTACTTCAGCAAAATACATCTGGGACTCCCTCACAGCAATGTCTGCTGGATTAACAAAAGAAAAAACATTAAATACTGAATCTTGGAGTGACTCTGAAGCTTCATCCTGTACAACTGAAGATGAAGAAGAGTCAAGAGCAAGAGAGTTTTGCCTAATGGCAATAAATGCTTCATGCAGCAGACATGATGAAGAATCAGAATGTGAATCAGAAGAGGATCAGGTTATCTCTTCCCTTGAATTTGACAACATAACTGAATTTTTACCAAAACAAATTAAAAAATTTCAGAAAATTTATGTTCAACATAGTTCGTTGAACGGAGCTCGACGAAAACTACACTCTTCGTCGAACTCAGGTCGACGATCTCTGAACAGAGAGTTCTGGTCAGAAAATCTTGATCGACGAAATAAATACCCTTTGTCGAACCGAGAACGACGAACGTCGAACTCAGATCGACGAAAATATTTTTCGTTGAACTCAGTATTTCAAAACAGAAATTTTTATTCTTCTATTTCAAATTATTATTGTGAAAGAAAAATAAGACCCAAGGCAAATCTGGGTCCAGAATTCCTAACATCTCCTTTCAGGAAAATTGTTCAGAAGGCTACAACTATAGGGGGAGATTATCAGAATCTCAGAATGAAAATGAACAAAAGTGCAGCTGTCACTTTATTAGATTCTATGCAGCTGCCCCTTAGTTTCTGTTTGTATTTCTTTTATTTTGAATCCCGTTTTAACAAAGCACCCATATACATCTGCTATTATATTATAATTCAGGCAGATCTTTTTGCTTTGTATTTTATTTTTATGTAAATAGTATCCTCACCCAAATAGGGGGAGATTGTTGGAACCTTAGGTTCTGATTTGGGTTAGGATCACTATTAGGATGATTAGTTTGACCCAAAATGTATAGTCTAAGGGTCATAGGGCTTTCCAAGTTTTCTCAGAAAGAATCCCAGAAGAAGTGCAGAAGAATTCCAGAGAAAATCAGTTTTGAAGTTCAGAAATTTTAGCTCCAGAAATAGTCGAACGGAGTTCAACTATTGCAGTCCAGAGATAGTCGAACGGAGTTCAACTATTGCAGTCCAGAGATAGTCGAACGGAGTTCAACTATTGCAGTCCAGAGATAGTCGAACGGAGTTCAACTATTGCAGTCCAGAGATAGTCGAACGGAGTTCAACTATTGCAGTCCAGAGATAGTCGAACGAAGTTCAACTATTGCAGTCCAGAGATAGTCGAACGGAGTTCAACTATTGCAGTTCAGAGATAGTCGAACGGAGTTCAACTATAGTCGAACGGAGTTCAACTATTTTTGTGTTCAGCTCTAAGAGAACAGATAACTCAGATGCAGGTCAACTATAGTCGAACGGAGTTCAACGATAGTCGAACGGAGTTCAACTATAGTCGAACGCAGATTGGAGAAGCTTTTTAGATTAAATTTTGGTGATTTCCTGTGCAGTTATTGGAGATAGCTGGCTAGAGTTATTCAAGGCTTAAGTAAATGGAATTTACAGCTAATATATTTAATGCTAAATATTCTTATGAATATAGCCGTTGGGAGGCTGCATTAAATATGAATCAATTCAGAGGTTTATTGTCAGTTACCTTTCCAAGACAGTTTCCTTTCTTGAAAATATCTCTGCCGCATCAGACAAGAATTCAAATGACTTTCCTCAGCCCAGTGGATACATATATATATTTTATACAGAAGATAAAAGATATAGCAAGATAGAAAATATATATAGCAGAGAGGCTCAGAAATAACAACAAGAGATAGAGAGAGAAAAAGTAGGAAGACTTTTTCTCTCTACAAAAGAAGAACTCTGCAACAAGTTTTCAAACAGAGGAAATCAACTTCATCTTCTTCTTTCTGATCCAGGCTTTCAAGAGACAACATATTCAGATTTGTCTACAGAGCTTGCTGGAGATTTTCATCTAGTTGAAGGCCTACACCCTGAAGCAAAGCTTCCCAGCATTCATGAACTAATACATATTCTCAGGGGGAGCTTTGACACCATCAATCCACATAGTCTTCTCAGCTGATCTGAGAAAGAGAAGACTTACATCACTCTCTCACCCCCTCTCTGTAAAGGGTTTCTCAAACTCCCTTCAAAAGTTTGAGCTTGGTTTTTGAGCACCTTGTCAAAAGCTCATTGGTGGCAAGACACCTGATCAAAAAATCTGATTTGGTTTTTGAGCACCTTATCAAAAGCTCATTGGTGCCCAGGACACCTGATCAACTCATCCTGCAGTGGATTCCTACCAGGGTGGTAAAAGAGTGGATGTACCCAAGTTTAGGGGAACCACTATAAACTTCCTTGTTTCTTTTGTGTTGCTTGATTTCTTTCTAAATTTCTTATTTTATTTTGTGCTGTGATTCAACTATAGTGTTTTGTTAAGATCTATCACTTTCAGTCTCAATTTGTCTGTCCGTGTGGATTATTTCAGTGGTGACGTTTGCTGTGTGCAGGTCGCGCGGGTAGCTTCAAGGAGCCAGGAGTTTGGCTGTAACTTCGGTCAAGTACTTGGAAGTGTGCGGTCTCTGCGGACTCAGCAGGAGGTCGCTCTACGGCTTGTCAGTTCTATTTCATCTTTGCCAGCTTCAATAACCTGTCCGCCGACTTCAGGCGGGTAGGGGGTGTTCCTCAGTTCAGCTTCAGCAGGAGACGACTAACGGTGTGTCTGCGTGGCCTCACGGCTTCGGCGGACTCCGTGGCTATTCGGCGGATTGCAGCTTAAGTTCGGGCGATCTCAGCGGACTCGGCGACCTCGGCGACCTCGGCGGTCTCGGCGTACTCCGGTGCTGTCCGACTGGCTTGTTTTTTGGTGCTTTCTGTTTACAGCTGTTATACTAGCGAAATCATGTCTCGCTATGTATGCCTCGTGGTGTAAAGAAGTGAATGTATAAAAGATCTGCTTGTGCTTCCATTGTTTGTTGGGATTAACCTTTGTTCCTTGGTTTTCCGCTGGTTCAACGTGAGAACTGGGTAGTTCCGAAGATATTAATTTGGCGTTTGGGCTCTCTTGCTGACCACGTTGAGAAAATTTAACAAAGGAGGGAAGGAGTCGACTACCGGTGGAGCTGCGGAGTTCCTGTTCCCAATCTGAGGCTAGTGTTGTGGAGGCAAGGCCGCTGCGATGCTGTCCTACCGACTCAGAGCTCATAGCGCCAAAACGATCGTCAAGGGTAACGATCTTTCTTCCTAGCCATGTGAAGGCTTCTTTTTTGGCATATGCATGGGATTTCCCCCACCAGAGGGTGGCTTGTGACGGGTTCCCTTGGGTTGATTCTTGGAATCCCCACTAATTTGGCATATAGATCGGGAAATGGAGTATGGAATAGGCATGTTGTGTGAAGCCCATCTGGACAGGTTGGTCTGGATTAGTGATGTTGCATATATGCACCGGAGAAGACTCCGTGATGAAACGTGTAGTTTAGGAGTCGACGGGTTAAACCTGTGAAGGACAATAGCAGGAAGTACTGGCGTGGTAAGCCAGGAAAATACCCTTGATGTTTGGAATGCTTGATGGGTTGTGCCTGTAAAGGGGAGTAGCAGGAAGTACTGGCTTGGCAGTCCAGGAAAATACCCTCAAGTGGATTCTATGATGTACGGTTAAGCCTAGGGATGGAAATAGAGTTCTGTCGCTAACGCGAGGCGTGGCTCCTATGTAACCGATGAATGTGAAGTCAGTTCTGTGAGGATGGGCTGGTTATGTGTGAGCTGATAAGCTTACCTAAAGGAAACAGGTAAGGTGAAACCGACCCACGCCTCTTATATAGCCGCGAGTACATTGGTATTTGGTGAGGGCAAGGCGACTTGAGCAGCGGGTGATGGCTGATCTGACCTGCGTATGTCCGTCTGACTTGAAGACCTGAAAGTGCGGTCTGTTGGAGCGTATATCAAGAGTCTTAAGCCTGCGCTCCATGACACAATGGGGGGCTACGGGCCAATCCCGGGTCATTAAGACTAAAATCTCCGGCTGTACGCCATGGAGTAATGCTCAACTTTTACTGTTGGGTTACGACCCTGATACGGTGGTAGGACCCTAGTTCGCCAGTACACCAAGAATGTGCCCTGAGTGCATGGATCGTCAGGATGCGTAGCTGACGGTTGTGATGGAATGTATGTGCGTGGGAGCACAATGTGTGAATATATATATATCTGCTTGTGAAATGTTATGCCTGCAGGGAAGGAATACCACTGCCCCAAGAAAGGGGTAGTGTTGTTATAAAATTGGTCAGCTGAACGCTGACTATTGCCTTGTTTGCTACCATTGGGTGGAATGTCCTTGTACAAGTGCTGGAGAACTAAGCGGGACACATAAATGTTGAAGTCCATACTACTGCTGTTGTTATTGCTGTTGCTAGCCCTTGAAGGATAAGCGTAAAATGTTATGTTTTGTTTATGTGTGGCTGGTCTGCGTGCCAATATTTGGAAGCCACTGTTGTGAACGGACTTGTAAGGCCATAAGGCTAACTGACTTTGTATTTGGTGAACATTCATGTTAAATATAAATGTGAATCTTTATATGATGGACATTCATGTTTAGAGTTCTGTTGTGTCTTATAGGCTTCCGCTAGAATGCTATGTGTTAGGACGCGCAACTCTGGTATCACTCCGTGACTTCGCCGCCTGTTTTGTGGTATATGCTGTGGGGCCCCGACCGGACCTTCTAGTGTATCCTATATGAACGGATGGAGTCGTTACAAAACGAAACAATAAAGGGGGTTGGTTTTTGATTCCTAATGCTAATAAAACAAAAAGAGAACTAATGCGGGTCATAAGCACCGCTTGGATTTGTGGATGGAATTAGTGCAGGCGCTATACTGTGCTTTGTGAGGCTAATGGACGGAGAGCACACGGATGGAATGAACACACGTACCGAGAGTGAGGGTCGTAATCACCTCTTCAACTACCAACACTAGCCTTTGCTAGACTGGTTCTAGTGCACGAGTGGAGTGGATGTGAATGGAGGCAAGTGCATCATAACTAATAAAGAATATGTAACTATCCCAAGCAAACTTCATTCATAGACAAATAAAAGTAATTTCAGGTTCATTACAAGCTTAAGAATACACTTCACTATGAGAAGAGGTAGAATTAATAGATAGGGGAAAGCCTAGCCGTGGTTCTTGGCCGGATTGGTGGGTTGTCAGTCCACTTCTCGGCTCAGACCATTGGTTGCGTCCGGAGGCAAATGGGTTGTCAATCCACTTGTCTTCCTCTGTCTTCTTCCCTTTCCTTCAATCTTTTCTCCCTTTTGCCAAAATGAGTAGTACTTAAAGATCTCTGTTGCGCACTGCTGGTGGCCGAAAACTCTCCGAAGGGTTGAAGATGGCTTCGGATCGTGGGAGAAAGCTTACCGGAGGGTGGAGATGAGTGGAGGACCTATGGGGGTGATAAATAGCGCATCGCGCGCAACAACGGGGCAGAAAAATGACAAGTGTTCCCCTAATTCGTGAAGCACGGGTATAAATATTGCAAGCAGAAACTTAGAGCGCACGATCAGGGGCTCACGACCAGAGGTCGTGCGCATTGGATCCCATGATAGTGCAAATAGCAATGGTAGAACTCCAGAGAAATGGTATAAATGCGCACGAGTAGTGGCGCATGATCATAGGCCATGCGCACTATGTCAAATGATCGTGCGATTGCACCAGACAGAACTTGGAAAAATGGAGAATAGTGCGCACGATCAGTGGCTCACAACCAGTGGTCGTGTGCTACAGATCCAAAGATTGTGCGCAATATTCCTAAACCGTTTGGGGTTTAATGAACAGACTGCGCATGACCAGCGGTCGTGCGCTAAGCAGTCCACTGACCGGCGTGTGTAAAAATGCACGATCAGTGGCCCTTAGGTGAAAAACATTCCCAAACAATCCCAGAACACACACACACACATGACCTTTGTACCTGCAGTAAAAATAGAAGAGCCACCAAAATGGACATTCCACATTCTCCAGACACAGAAAAACACCTAGTAGGGCAAAAGTATAAAAACTACGGAATCACATTGAAAACGGGCCAAAAGTGCACTTAACATGAAATGGACATAATAACAAATATGAACAAATATGGCTCTAAAGTGTAGTGCATCAACGAGAAAACTAGCCAAGATGAGACCAAAAATATGTATATAACTTGTACTCATACCCCCAGACCTAAACATTTGCTCGTCCCGAGCAAATCATCACTCCGTGGATTAGAAAATAGTTAGTTGGCTTAGTAATTTCCAAATACAGTATTGAAAGAAATCAAATATATCATGAGCACAGAAAATATAATAGATAACCTTTTTAATTATACTACAGAATTTATACTTTTGACATGCGTAAATAAATATTGTATCTACTCAAAATTGGAATTCTGGACAATCGCTCGGTCATATGTAGGAAGAAAGTAGGCAGGCCACTCAGGTGAGCATAGCCAAAACCGAGGCGTAGGATCACCTCCAAAGAAATCCATCAATGTCGGGGACCATATGCTTGCCCGTTCACAATATCTCCACGTTACTAGCTCGTCTCAAGCGTGAATACGTAGGACTTTAGGATAATCATGGGGCTTAGGCTAAGGTTTGGTAGTCTAAGATAAACATGGAGGCTACACGCAACCCAAGCGAGCAAACAATAAGCTAAACCAATACAACCCCTCAACATTGCACGTGTGACACATCCCCAGACTTAGCTTGAAAATCGGGTGTGTACACGGCCTAACCCGACCAATATCATTATAAACTAGATGGGGATTCCATTTCTCATTGTAATTCTTTTTAGATTTTCTCTTTCAATTCTCTCCTTTTTTCTTTTTTTTTCTTTTTTTGCAATCCCCAAATTTTTAGAAAGTAAACTTTCATGTATTCTTCTACCATATCACTACAATTCGACACATCACACCTCGTCAAAATATTAAATTCACTGGAGCTCATGGATTTGGTTGTGACAGGAGGATTGGCTTTACTCTTCGGTGAATGAAGGTGGAGCTGAATCAAAAGAGGGGTAGGCACAAACTTGGCTTGCAATGGTTAGCAGCTAGGACAATGTAAACAAGTCTCAAACTAGCCAAATTGATGGCCTACGTCACGCTCACGCTTGACTAATCATGCATCAATGCTTCTAGAGTAGCTTGGGGCAAGTTCTTAGCCACCGAGAAAGATGATCCTTCCTCCCAACTCGAGCAAAACGAGTCTAGTGATGGCTACACACATCCCTACACAACCGTTCGATTTCACCATATTGAAATTTTTTGAATAGTACAAACAATATTTACATCTGCAGAAAAAGTATAAATTTACGAGCATAAAGAAAAATTAAATCTATACTATCTCTACACAGACCATAGGTACTCGATTAGGAGCACTGCACGAGTTTCGCACTACACTATCCTAAAATTCTAAGCCAACACCACTATTTTAAAGTTTACACACAAGCAATGCCTTTGACTAGAGCCGCGCGCGTGGCTAAGATCGCTCTCAAGTGGGTGATTCAGTGTGTGCTACAGTGATTTTGAAATAAATAAATAACAACTAGTATGCTATAAAATGTGCGCTCGTTTAGTGACTACGGTAATGCTCTCCCCCCCCCCCCCAGACTTGAATGCGACAACTCATAAGACTAAACATTCCAAATAATATAAAGAGTTAGGGGTAAGAAGTACCTATGCTCAAAACTAAGCATCCTTGTCGTGCTGCGAGGTCGTCCAATAGCGGTTGGTCTGCTGTGCTTCAAAAATTTCCAGTACCTGCGAATTAGAGATCCTACGTAAAACAAGAAAATAGAAATACAAATATAAAAAGAAACACATCACACAAAACAGGACCAAGTGGTCCTACTTGGGTTGTCTCCCATAAGCCCTTTTTTTATTGTCCTTAAGGTGGATTGAATACCTGTATTAAGCATGATATAGAGTTTTATGTCCACAACAAACTAAATAAAAAACTAAGCAAGTCCACCAAGCAGTTACTAGCATAAACTATCCAACAACTATCA